>JACEEZ010009178.1:0-27500 GCA_016584305.1 Chionoecetes opilio | reverse complement strand
GATCCTCCCATTGACGAAAGCGCACCCTCTCTTGACGAAGTCAGAGAGGCTGTAGCAAAGTTGAGGGGTGGAAAGACAGCTGGTGTTTGTAATATCAGTGCGGAGCTCCTCAAAGCTGGGGGTGAGGCCATGATCCACGGGTTGCATGCTGTCCTGACTGCCGTGTGGCAATCAGGTACCATTCCTCCTGACTGGAAAAGGGGGCTGGTCGTCCCTATCTGGAAAGGGAAAGGGGACCGTCAGGACTGCAACAATACCGCGGTATTACACTGCTCAGCGTACCAGGCAAGGTGCTTGCCCATCTATTGCTGACACGGATTCGCAGCCATCTGGTGAAGCATCAGAGACCTCAGCAGTCTGGGTTCACGCCTGGTAAGTCAACAACGGACCGTATCCTAGCCCTTCGTGTCCTGGTGGAACGCCGACGTGAGTTTCGACAGGGGATGCTTGCAGCCTATGTTGATCTCAAGAAGGCGTTTGACTCAGTGCATCGTGAGTCACTCTGGGATCTTCTGCGACTTCGAGGGATTCCTGCAAGGACTATTGGTTTGATAACTGGTCTGTATTCTGGGACTGAGAGTGCTGTGAAGTGTGGGGCAGGTGTATCCAGCTTCTTTCCTGTGAATACAGGAGTGAGGCAAGGGTGCGTCCTTGCCCCATCACTTTTCAACGCTTGTATGGACTGGGTATTGGACAAGGTTGTAGATCAAAGTGATTGTGGAGCATCCGTTGGCAACACCAAGATCACTGATCTTGTTTTTGCGATGATGCAGTAATCTTTGCTGAGTCGCTGGAGGTCCTGGTGATGGCTCTCGAGGCGCTGCACGAGGAGGCAAAGCCTTTGGGACTTGAGGTCTCCTGGCTCAAGACCAAGGTCCAGGTGTTTGGAGACTTACTAGATGAAGCAGTACAGTCTGTTCATGCGTGTGGCGAGGACATTGAGATCTTGGAAAGTTTTATATACCTTGGTAGCGCAGTCCATAATGACGGCGGATCACGTCAAGAAGTCTTACGGCGGATTGGCATAGCCCACGGTGTTATGGACTCGCTCAGCGGGAGTATTTGGCGTTGTCGGTACCTGTGCAGGAGGACAAAGATCCGGATCTTCAAATCGCTTGTGATCCCTGTCTTACTCTATGGTTGTGAGACATGGACACTAAATAGTGACTTGAAGAGACGAATCAATGCTTTTGGTAATAAGTGTCTTCGCAGAATCATGGGGTATCGCTGGGATGATTACGTGTCAAATCAGCGATTGCACCGTGAGACTGAATCGAGGCCTATTACCTGCATAGTCCGTCAGCGCCAACTTCGGTTATATGAGCATGTGGCACGCTACCCTGAAACCGATCCTTCCCATCGGGTTGTATCTGTAAGAGACAATCCGGCGTGGAGGAGGCCAAGGGGGCGCCCACAAGGCTCGTGGCTGGGGCAAGTTGATGTTTCTTGTTGAGAGCTGCTTGGTATGGGAAAGGAGCCTGCATGGGAAACTCGCGCGTGGTGACCACCGGAGTGCGTCGTAGGGTGGGCGAGGCGACGCGCCCCCCGGCGTATGCCCCAATGATTGATAGAAATATATATATATATATATATGTATATGTATGTATTATAAATGTCTCCCAAGAAAAGGAATTGTTTGTCCCCTTCAAAATGGGTATATAGTTTCGCACCAGAACTCTTGATTGGCGCTGTCTGCTACTTTTGCTTCACATCTCTCGTATTACGGCCGGCGACCAACTGCACTCACGGCGGGTTACGGCTGTCGACCAAAAAACTGCGAGGCGCGACACCACAGCTGTCACCCTGAGGCAGGAGCAGGTAGGCGAGGCGATCGTGCACAAAATTGACAGTCACACGTCACGTAACAGCATAGTGTGGTGCAATCATGGCAGGGTTTTAGTCAGTGCGTCACCGCGTGGGGGCTAAGGGGGACTAGCCCCCCCAAGTCAAGACTCAGCCCCCCCAAATTGCTAAGGGCAGTGGGAGCCAGGGTAAGACAGTGGGTGGCAGGTAACACAGGGAAGGGAGGCAGGTTAACACAGGATGGGGCAGGTTAAGGCAGTGGGAGCCAGGGTAAGCAAGTGGGAGAGCGGGTAAACACAGGACGGGAGGCAGGTTAAACAGCTGGTATGCAGGTTAAGGCAGTGGTGCCCGGGGTAAGGCAGTGGGAGGCAGGGTAACACAGGACGGGAGGCAGGTTAAAAACAGTGGTATGCAGGTTTAGGCAGTGGGAGCAGGGTAAGCAGTGGGAGGCAGGGAAACACAGGACGGAAGGGCAGGTTACCAACAGTGGTATGCAGGTTAAGGCAGTGGGTGCAGGGTAACGGCAGTGGAGGCAGGGTAACACAGGACGTGAGGCAGGTTAACACAGTGTATGGCAGGTTAAAGGCTGATTCACACTGGCGTTTTTTCGGCATTTTTATAGGACGAGAAGCCGGTCTCTTGCGGGCAGTGCGGAGATTACGTTCACACACGCAATTATCGATTTTCGGTCGACAAATCTTCTTCTTCTTCTTCTTCTTCTTCTTCTTGTGCCTTTCTGCTTTAGTATCGCTTTGTTAGGTCGTCTGTCAAAGCTCGTTTCGAGCTTGTTGTTGTTCCAGGGGCAGTGAGGGTTCAGGCGCAGGAGTCAGAGGTAACGTCCGCGCTAGGGGCTATAGGGGCTGGTGGCTGGCTTGTGTGTATTTGGCGCGCGATAGATAAAGTTTTCGCGCACTTTACCGATTATGAAGTAGATTGATCGTCATTTTTTTCCTTGATATCATCTACTAAATTAAAACACCACGTCTAACCTAACAGAATCTGATATAAACTAAACAACCGTTTATGGCTAGCCTAAAAATGGAAAATTTTCGGTATTATAGTATGCCATTGGCATGGGAAAATTTGGATCAAATTAAGGATGAAAGATCTGCACCCCGAGGATGTAAGTTAAATTTGTTAGTTTTAGTGCCAATACCGAAATTATACCAATAATGGGGTGATTGGGAGAGGGTGTGCTGGCTTCTGCGTTTATTTGAATTTGGCGCGAGAATAAATTCTCGTTCAAGTCGGTCGAGAAAGAACGACGCGATCGGTGTGTGATTTTTTTTTAAACCTATTGCGATCATGACACCAGCCCCAGACCCCAGGACCCCTTCTCGTCCTATAAAAATGCCGAAAAAACGCACAGTGTGAATCAGCCCTTAAGGCAGTGGGTGCCAGGGTAAGGCAGTGGAAGGGCAAGGTTAAATCGGCTTTAGTTACTTTATCATGATCATGTACTTATTCGTTAACTACAGTATCCCATGTATATACCTGTTTTTGTGCAATAAGGAAATACCTTGAATATATTGTAAGTTAATTTATATATTTTTTTCATTATTCCAAGATAAAACTTTACTGAGAAACAAACCAAAAACATACATTGTGCAATTCCTTTGTGTTTGTTAGTGGAGAGAAAAATGGGCAATTTTTTATTTTTTTTTAAAAAGAATAAAAATTTTCTTTTTTATTATCAAAATTTTGTTAATATGGTATGATGCATGGTTAACTCTATTTAATTTTGTGTCAGTAATTAAAGCTTAATTCCACTTTTCTTCTCTTTTTTGGGCCTCAAAAAACCCCGGAACTGATTCATTTTCAAAAAATTTCCCCCCCCCACCCCCCCCCAGTGGATAGTCGCTGCGCTCGCCAACCCACCCCGGGGAAAGCCCCCCCCCAAAATTTGATTTCCTGTGCGCACTGGGGGTTTTTGTTGACGTTTTCTGTGTCCTTTAAAATTACACACGATCATTAGAGTGTTATCTGCTCAGGATCCCTTGCCTACGTCACGGGGCGCTGAGCTCCGAAACGCTGGGTTTTTTATTACTTCACCTATTACCCTTCCCTAACCTTTATTAATGCGTGATGTGAATGGCCCGAGCTGATGTCTGTCCTTCACACACGCTTTAAAATGCTGCCTTGTTGCACTGGTGGCCAAAGGCCTGGCTTCGCCACGTCCCCGGGTGCTCGAACCACCAAAACTGAAAAGGATGTGAAGCCCGCCGTCCTCCGCCCCACCTCACTTGGCTTCCAGCAGGGCCCGGGGGGTGTGTTGGGGTTGTGCGCCTTACGTGATGATCTGGGCCCTCTGTCGTGACGGTGACGAGGCAAGGTAGCCGTGGTGTCCCCTGGTGACGGAGGTAAGACTGTTGTGAAGTGTTTTTTAAGCCCCGTAACTACCCGCACCCCCGCGGCCTTCCCCTCGGGCTTTGCCGAGGCAAAGCCGTTGCCCAGACCTTGTGCTTTTGGTTTACATTTTGCTCGTCGGCAGGGTGTCCACACGCCCCCTTTTGAGTGACGAATGACGGGGTTGGGCGAACACTCAAACACGGAAGCGAAATGGTTAGTGGTAAGTGTTTTACGGACGGGGCTTCAGATATAAAAGCCAGAGTAACTTTTCTTTGTAAGAAACTGGGAGGGGGCGAAGGATGGCGGGCCGGCGGGTGCGAGGTCCGGGTGGTTTGGCGGGCCGGTGTTTTTTTTGTAGGGAGGGCGAGGGGTGGTAGGTGGCAGGCCGGCGGGCGGGGGTAGAGGACGTGTGTAGCCCCCACGCTCCGCCCACCCAGCCGCCGAGCACCCTTACATTTATATGACGGTGTGATATACCGCTGTGTCTTTTTGGGTGGGTTTTACTTACAGTTTAAAAACAAGGAAAAGTATTACTCCGTCCTCAACTTGTAGATTGCCCCCCCGATCTCGGAACTATAGCTCGTAGCGAAAAATTTACTAATTATTAGAAAGGAAATACCTAAAAACCCTAAGACGGCAGATTGTTATTGCTAATTTCATGTTTGACTGAGCCCAAATGCCCTTACCAATCCCCCACCCCCAGTTTGTGGCTATTTTTTGGATGATGGACAAGACTTTTTGCCAGTGTTCCAAAGGTTTGCTGGATTCTTTACTGAGAAAGAGAGAAAGGGGGGAAGAAGAGAGGGGGAAGAGGAAAGGGAAGAGAGAGAGGGAGAGAGAGGAAGAGTTTGGCTTTACGTTCCCGGTGGAGAAGAGAAGAGGAAAGAGAGAGGGGAGAAGAGAGAGAGAGAGAGAGTAATCTGGACTTGATGTCGTTAGAGAGAGAGAGAGGAGAGAGAGAGAGAGAGAGGGGATAAGAGAGAAGAAAAGAGAGAGAAAATCTGGACTTTATCGTCGTGTTAAAAGGAGAGAGAAGGACGAGGGGAAAAAAAAAAGAGAGAGAGAGAATTGACGAAAGGTGTAAGAAGAGAGAAGGGGGAGAGAGAAATTGACTTATGTCGTGTAGGAGAGAGAGAGTTCTGGACTTGATGTCGTGTTACAAAAAAAAAAAGAGAGAGAGAGGAAAAAGGGAAACGGACTTGTTTTGTCGTGTAAGGGGAGAGAGAGAGAGAGAGAGAAGGGAGGGGGAGAGGAGAGGGGAGAGTAATCTGGACTTGATCGTCCTGTAAGAGAGAAGGAAAATTTGGCTTGATTCAAGAAGGAGAGGAGAGAAGAGAAGGAGAAGTTAAAAATGGACTTGTTCGTCGTGTGGGAAAAAGAGAGAGAAGAGAGACCCGGATGAGAAGGAGGAGAGAACGAAAGGGGGAGAATAACAGAGGAGAGAAAGGGGAAAAAGAGAGAGAGGAGAGAGGGAGGGAGAGGAAAAGATGGTGGTTAAATTCGGTATTAAAGCAGAGAATTTGGAAAATCAAGAGAAAAAGAGATTTTTGATTTCTTTTAAAAAAAGGAACAAAACAAAAGAAAACGAAAGAAAAAGGAGACTAAAAGAGGGAAAAGAAAAACTTGGGGAGATCCGAAAAACAGTTTTTTTTTTTAAAAAAAAGAAAAAGATCAAAGAATAAAAAAAAAGGGGGGGAAAAGGGAAAAAAAAAAAAGAAAAGGGTTTAAAAAAGTTGGTTTTCCTGGTGTTGTCAAAGGTTTTACCCCGGGGGTTTTTTTCCCGTTTTTGCGGGGGGGAAATGGCCCCCTTTTTTCTCTTTTTGGGGGCCCCAAGGCCGGGTTTTGTTTCTTTGGGGGTGGGTTCGGGGGAAATACCGCCGGGTTTTTCTCTTTTAAAAAGGTTTTAAAAAAGCCCGGGGGTTTTTTTCCTTGTCTTTTTGGGGGACAATGAGGGGTTTTTTTTCCCTTGTATGGTGGGGGGAAATGAAGGGGGTTTTTGTTTCTCTGGGGTGGTGGTGCGGGGAACCCAAAGGGAAAGCGCCGGGCTTTGTTTCTCTGGGGTGTGGTCGGGGGAAAGGTACGCGCCGGGCTGTTTGTTTTTTTTCCCGGTGTGGTGGTGCGGGGGACAAAGGGAGCCCCCCGGGCTTTTTTTTCTTCTGGGTGGTGGTGCGGGGGACAAGGGACGCGCCGGCTGTTGTTTCTCTGGGGTGTGGTGCGGGGGCAAGGTGACGCGCGGGCTGTTGTTTCTCTGGTTTTGGTGGTGCGGGGGACAAGGTGACGGCCGGGCTGTTGTTTTTTTGGTGTGGGGTGGGGGGACAAAGGTGACGCGCCGGGGTGTTTTTCTCTGGTTGGTGGTTTTCGGGGGACAAGGTGACGCCCCGGGTGTTGTTTTTCTGGTGTGGTGGTGCGGGGGCAAGGGGACGCGCCGGCGTTTTTTCTCTGGTGTGGTGGTGCGGGGGGGCAAAGGGGACGCGCCGGGCTGTTGTTTCCTGGGTGGTGGTGCGGGGGGGCAAGGTGACGCGCCGGCTGTGTTTCTCTGGTGTGGTGTGCGGGGCAAGGGACGCGCCGGGGGTGTTTTTTTCTCCCGGTGTGGTGGTGGGGGGCAAGGGACGCGCCGGGCTGTTGTTTTTTCTGGTGTGGGTGGGGGGGGGCCAAATGACGCGCCGGGGGTTTTGTTTCTCTGGTGTGGTGGGGTTTCGGGGGACAAGGTGACGCGCGGGCTTTGTTTCTCTGGGGTGGTGGTGCGGGGGGCAAGGTGGCCCGGGCTGTTGTTTTTCTGGGTGGTGGTCGGGGGACGGTGACGGGGGCCGGGCTGTTTTTTTCCCCTGGTGTGGTGGTTCCGGGGACAAGGTGACGCGCCCCGGGCTGTTTTTTCTTTGTGCCCTGGTGCGGGGGACAAAGGTACCGCCCCGGGTGTTTTTTCTCGGTGTTTTTGGGCGGGGGACAAGGGGCCCGCCCGGGCTGTTGTTTTCTTGGGTTTCCCCTTCCCCCCCTTTGTTTCCGGGGTTGGTTTGGGGGGGGGGACAAGGTACCGCCGGGCTGTTGTTTTTTCTTTTTGGGGTTCCTCCCCCCCCCCCCTTGGTGGGTTCGGGGGACAAAGGGGACGCGCCGGGGTGGGTTTTTTCTCTGGTGTGGTGGCGGGGGAAAAAGGTACGCGCCGGGGTGTTTTTTTTTCTGGGTGGTGGGGCGGGGGACAAGGTGACGCGCCGGGGCTGCTGTTTTTTCTGGTGTGGTGGTGCGGGGGAAAGGTGAGGCCGGCTTTGGTTTTTTTTTGTTTTGGTGGGGGCGGGGGCAAGGGGACCGCCGGGCATTTTTTTTCTCTGGGGTTTGGGGGGTGGGGGGACAAAGGTCGCGCCGGGCTGTTGTTTTCCTGGTGTGGTGGTGCGGGGGGGACAAGGTGACGCGCCGGCGTTTTTTTTTGTTTTGGGGTTTGGCCGGGGGGCCAAGGGACCCCGGGCTTTTTTTTCTCTGTGTGGTGGCGGGGACAAGGTACGCGCCGGGCTGTGTTTTCTCTGGTGTGGTGGGCGGGACAAGGGACGCCCCCCGGGCTGTTGTTTCTCTGGTGTGGTGGTGGGGGGAAAGGTGACGCGCGGCTGTTGTTTTTCTTGTTTGTTGGGGGCGGGGGAAAGGTGACGCGCCGGGCTGTTTTTTTCTTTTGGGGTGGTGGTGCGGGGGAAAGGTGGGGCCGGGTTTGTTTTCCCCGGTGTGGTGGTGCGGGGGGCAAGGTGACGCGCCGGGCTGTTGTTTCTCTGGTTTTTTGGTGGGGGGGGGGAAAGGGGGGCGCGCCGGGGGCTGTTGTTTCCCCGGTGTGGGGTGCGGGGGACAAGGTGACGCGCCGGCGGTTTCTTTGGTGTGGGGGGCGGGGGGAAAAGGGGACGCGCCGGGCTGTTGTTTTTTTGGTGTGGTGGGCGGGGGACAAGGTGACGCCCGGGCTGTGTTTTTTCGGTGGGTGGTTGGGGGACAAGGGACGCCCAGGCTTTTTTTCTTTGTTTTGGTGGTGCGGGGGACAAGGTGACGCGGGGCTGTTGTTTCTCTTTTGGTGGTGCGGGGCAAGGTCGGCCGGGCTGTTTTTTTCTTTGGTGTGGTGGTGCGGGGGACAAGGTGACGCGCCGGCTGGTTTCTTTTTTTGGGGGGGTCGGGGGGTGGGCCCCTTTTTTTTTTTGGTGCGGGGGCAAGGGACGCGCCGGGCTGTTTTTTTTCTCTGGTGTGGTGGTGCGGGGGCAAGTGACGCGCCGGGCGTTGTTTCTCTGGTGTGGGGTGCGGGGGCAAGTGACGCGGGGCTTTGTTTCTCGGGGGTGGTGGTGCGGGGGAAAGGTGACGCCCGGGCTTTGTTTTTCTTTTGGTGGGGGGGGTGCGGGGGGACAGGTGAGGCGGGCTGTGTTTTTTTGGTTTTGGGGGGCGGGGGGGCAAGGTGAAAAGCGCCGGGGCTTTGTTTTTTGGTGGGGTTTTGGGGCGGGGACAAGGTGACGCGCCGGGGTGTTGTTTCTCTGGGTGGTTTGGGGGGGGCAAGGTGAGGGGGCTGTTTTTTTCTCTGGTGGGGGGTGGGGGGGGACAAGGGACGCCCGGGGTGTTGGTTTTCTTTGTTGTTGGGGGGGTGGGGGGGACAAAGGGGGACGCCCGGGCTGTTGTTTCTCTGGGTTTGGGGGGTTGGGCGGGGGCAAGGTAACGCGCCGGGTGTTGTTTCTCTGGGGGTGGTGGTGCGGGGGGGTGACGCGCCGCCCGTTGTTTCCTGGTGTGGTGGTGCGGGGGGGCCAAAAAGGCCCGGGGGGTTTTTTCTCTTGTGGGTGCCCGGGGGGTCGGGGGAAAAGGTGACCGGCCCGGGTGTTGTTTCTTTTTTGGGGTGGGGGTGGGGGGAAAGGGGGGAGGGGGGGCTTTTGTTTCTCCCGGTGGTGGTGGGGGGAAAGGGTGAGCGGGTGTTGTTTCTCTGGTTGGTGAGGGGGAAAAGGGCCCCTCGGGCTGGTTTCTCTGGTGTGGTGGTGCGGGGGACAAGGTGACGCCCGGGGTGTTGTTTCTTCTGGTGTGGTGGTGCGGGAAGTGACGGCCGGCTGTTTTTTCTCTGGGTGGGTTTGGTGCGGGGGACGGTGACGCGCCGGGTGTTGTTTCTCTGGTGTGGTGGTGCGGGGAAGGGACGCGCCGGGGGTTTTTTTTTCTCTGGTGGTGGTGCGGGGGACAGGTGACCGCCGGCTGTTTTTTCTCTGGTGGGTGGTGCGGGGAAAGTGACCGCCGGGCTGTTTTTTCTTGGGGGTGCGGCGGGCAAGGTGACCGCCCGGGGTGTTGTTTCTCTGGTTTGTGGTGCCCGAAGGTGACGCGCCGGGGTGTTGTTTTTTCTGGGGGGGTGGGGGGCAAGGGCCCGGGCTGTTGTTTCTCTGGTGTGGGGTGCAACAAGGTGACGCCCCCGGCTGTTTTTTTCTGGTTGGTGGTGCGCAAGGGGACGCCCCCGGGTGTTGTTTCTCTGGGGTTTTTTTGGGGGCAAGGGGGACGGCCGGGCTGTTTTTCTCTGGTGTTGTGGTGCCGGCAGGGGGCGCGCCGGGTTTGTTTCTCTGGTTTGGTGGTGCAAAAAGGGGACGCCCGGGCTGTTTTTCTCTGGGGTTTTTGGTTTCGGGGGAAAGGGGACACGCCGGGCTGTTTTTTCTCTGGTGTTTTGGGCGGGCAAGGGGCGCCGGGGGTTTTTTTCTGGTGGTGGTGGGGGGGCAAGGTGACCGCGGGCTGTTGTTTTCTGGTGGGTTGTGGGGCCGGGGAAAATGCGCCCGGGGTGTTGTTTCTCTGGTGGGGGTGGGGTCCCCCGGGTTTTTTCCTTTTTTGCGGGGAAAGGGGACGCCCGGGGTGTTTTTTCTCTGGTGTGGGCCGGGGCAGTGACGCGCCGGGCTTTTTTTTCTCTGGTTTGGGGGGTTTGGCAAGGTCGCCCGGGGTGTTGTTTCTCTGGTGTGGGGGGGGGCGGGGAAAGGGACGCGCCGGGTGTTTTTTCTCTGTGTGTGGTGGGCAAGGTGACGCCCGGGGGTTGTTTCTCCCGGTATGGTGGGGGGGCAAGGTGACGCGCCGGGGGCTGTTTTTTCCTGGTTGGGGGTGCGGGGGAAGGGACGGCCGGGCTGTTGTTTTCTCTGGTGTGGGGGTTGCGGGGAAGGGACGCCGGGCTGTTGTTTTTGTGTCTGGTGGGCGGGCAAGGTGACGCGCCGGGGTGTTGTTTTCTGGTGGGTGGTGCGGGCAAGTGACGGCCGGGGGGTTTCCTGGTGTGGGGGGGTGCGGGCAAGGTGACGCGCCGGGGTTTTTTTTCTCTGTGTTTTTGGTGCGACAAAGGGGACGCGCCGGGCTGTTTTTTTCTTTTGGGGTGGGCGTGGGGCAAGTGACGGCGGGCTTTTTTTTCTTCTGTGGTGGTTTTTGGGGAAGGTGACGGCCGGGCTGTTGTTTTTTGCTGTGGTGGTGCGGAAAAGGGGACGCGCCGGGCTGTTGTTTCTCGTGTGGTGGTCGGGGGGGAAGGGGGACGCGCGGGCTTTTTTTTCTCTGGGGTTTGGGGGTGCGGGGGGAAGTGACGGCCGGGCTGTTGGGTTTTTTTTGGTTGGTGGGGCGGGGCAAGGTGACCGCCGGGCTGTTTTTCTCTGGTGTGGTGGTGGGGGGGAAGGTGACGCGCCGGCTGTTGTTCCTGGTTGGTGGTGCGGGGGCAAGGTGACGCCCGGGCTGTTTTTTTCTCTGGTGTGGGGTGCGGGGGGAAGTGAAACCCCCGGGTTTTTTCTCTGGTGTGGTGGGGCGGGGGAAAGGGGACGCGCCGGGCTTTTGTTTTTCTGGTGTGGGGGGTGCGGGGGCAAATGAGCCCGGGGGTTTGTTTCTTGGTTGGGGTGCGGGGGAAGGTGACGGCCGGGGGTGTTGTTTCTTCTGGGGTGGGGTGCTGGAAGGTGACGCGCCGGGCTGTTGTTTCTTGGTGGTGGTGCGGGGGGGGGGTGACGCGCCGGGGTGTTGTTTTTTCTGGTGTGTGGGGCGGGGGACAAAGGGGGACGCGCCGGGCTGTTGTTTCTCTGGTGTGGTGGTGCGGGGAAAAAGGGACGGCCGGGCTGTTTTTCTCTGTGTGGTGGTGCGGGGGGGGTGCGCGCCGGTGTTGTTTTCTCTGGTGTTTGGTTTTGGGGGGGGACAAGGTGACCCCGCCGGGCTGTTGTTTCTCTGGTGTGGGGGGCGGGGGACAAAAGGGGAACCCCCGGGGTTGTTTTTTCGGGTTTGGGGGGCGGGGGACAAGGGGACGCGGGGCTGTTGTTTTTTGGGGGGGTGGGTCGGGGGACAAGGTACCGCCCGGGCTGTTGTTTTTTGGTGTGGTGGGCGGGGGACAAGGGGACCGCGGGCGTTGTTTCTCTGGTGTGGTGGTGCGGGGGACAAGGTGCGGCCGGGCTGTTTTTCCTGGGTTGGTGGTGCGGGAAAGGGGGACGGCCGGGCTGTTTTTTTATTGGGGGGTGGTGGGGGAAAATGACGCGCCCGGGTGTTTTTTCTTTGTGTGGGGGTGCGGGGGACAAGGTGACGCGCGGGCTGTTGTTTCTCTGGTGTGGTGGGGCGGGGGCAAGGTGACGCGCCGGGGTGTTGTTTCTCTGGGTTTTTGGGGGGGGGGAAGGTGCGCCCGGGGTGTTGTTTCTCGTGTGGTGGTGGGGGACAAGGTGCGCGCCGGCTGTTTTTTTCTCTGGTGTGGTGGTCGGGCAAAGTGACGCCCGGGGGTTGTTTTTCTCTGGGGTGGTGTGCCGGCAAGGTGACGCGCCGGCGTTGTTTTCTGGTGTTGGTGCGGGCAAGGTGCGCCGGGCTGTTGTTTCTCTGTTTTTGGTGGGGGGCCAAGGGGACGCGGGGCCTGGGTTTTTTTTCTCTGGTTTTGGTGGGGGCAAAAGGGGACGGC
The DNA here is from genome assembly GCA_016584305.1 of Chionoecetes opilio. Classification (NCBI taxonomy): domain Eukaryota; kingdom Metazoa; phylum Arthropoda; class Malacostraca; order Decapoda; family Majidae; genus Chionoecetes; species Chionoecetes opilio. Next base: position 15,487 of record JACEEZ010009178.1, on the reverse strand, counting down.
GGGCTGTTTTTTTCCCCTGTGGGGGTGCGGGGGGAAAGGGACGCGCCGGGCTGTTTTTTTCTCTGTGTGGTGGTGGGGAAGTGAGCGCCGGGCTGTTGTTTCTTTGTTTTGGGGGGCGGGGCAAGGTGAACGCCCGGGCTGTTGTTTCTCTGGTGTTTGGGGCGGGGCAAGGGAGCCCGGCTGTTGTTTTTTCTGGTGGTGGGCGGGAAGGTGACGCGCCCGGGGTGTTTTTCTCTGGGGGTGGCGGGCAAGGGACGGGCCGGCTTTGTTTCTCTGGTGTTGTGGGGCGGGCAAGGGGACGCGCCGGGGTGTTGTTTCTTGCTGTGGTGGCGGGCAAGGTGACGCGCCGGGGGTTTTGTTTTTCCTGGTGTTTGGTTTGGGGGAAGTGACGCGCGGGGTGTTGTTTCTCTGGTGTGGTGGGGCGGGGAAGGTGACGCGCCGGCTGTTTTTTCTCTGGTGTTTGGTGCGGGCAAGGTGACGCCCGGCTGTTGTTTCCGGTGTTGTGGTGCGGGGAAAGTGACGGGCCGGCTGTTGTTTTCTGTGTTGGGGGTGGGCAAGGGGAGCGCCGGCTGTTTTTTCTGTGTGGGGTGCGGGCAAGGTGACCGCCGGGCTGTTGTTTCTTTTGTGGTGGTGCGGGCAAGGTGACGCCGGCTTTGTTTTTTTGGAGGGTGGGCGGCAAGGGGCGCGCCGGGCTGTTGTTTTTGGTTGGTGGTGCGGGGGAAAGGGGACGGCCGGGGTGTTTTTCTCTGGTGTGGGGGTGCGGGAAAGGGGACGCGCCGGGCTGTTGTTTCCTGCTCGGGGGTCGGCAAGGGGAGCGCCGGGGTGTTGTTTCTCTGGTGTTCGGTGGGGGCAAGGTGACGCGCCGGGGGTTTTTTTTTTTTCTGGTGTGGTGTGCGGGCAAGGTGACGCGCCGGGCTTTTGTTTCTCGGTGTGTTTGGGGCTGAGAGGGCTTTTTCCTTTTGTTTGGGCCCAATTTGCCCACTGGGGTTCTCTCGTTTTGTGTTGGGCCAAGAGGCCGGGGCCTATACGTGGTTCCGAATAAAACCCCTCTTTTTCCCCTTTTGCTGCAAGCCCCTTTTAAAACCCCTTACGGCTTTGTTTCTTTTAAAAAGCGTTTTTGGCAAAAAATAGAAAAACCCTTTTTTGGCTTGTTTTGGCGGCAAAAGTTTTAAAAAGTTTTTTTTCTTTTTTTTTTGGTGGTTTGGAAAACGGGGGGCCCAAAGGGTTTTTTCGGCCCGGGGCCCCCTTTTTGCGGGCAAAATTTGAAAAAACCCGGGGCCCGGGGGGGTTTTCCCCGGGATTTAAGGGGGGCAAAATTGAAAAAAACCCCGGGGTTTTTTGGCGGGTTTCCCAAAAAAGGGCCCGGGCCCTTTTGGGGGTTTCAAGCCCGGGTTTCTAATAGGGGATTTACAAAAAAACCCGGGGTTCCATTAAAAAAAAGGCCCACCCCTTGGAGGAAATAATCAAAGAACCCATTTAAGGACAAAAAAAGAAAAATTTTAAGGGGGAAAATACAAGAAAAACCCCGGGGGCCCCATCGGGAAAAATCGAAAACCACCTCTAACAGGGCATAAAACAAAAAGCCCGGGAGCCTTCTTTTAATCAAAAAGCCCGGGGGCCTTCTTCGGCATAAAAAAAGCCCCGGGTTCAGCATAAAATCAAGAAAAGGGGGGCCCTTTAAAACTTAAAAATAAAGAAAAAGGGGGGCCCCAAGGGGGTAATAAAACAAAAAGGCCATTCTTTGGTTATTTCAAAAAAATTTAATGGGGAAAAAAATATTGAATGACAAAAATAAAAGATTAAGAAACTATGTAGTACTGGTGGAAACATGAATGACAAAACGCGTAATATATTCTAGTATGATATATTTAACTCTTTACTGTCTCACTTGTTAATATCTATACATTCACAAGTTATCTTAATATTAAGTCTTCCTTTCCCTCTAGAGATACGCAGCGAAATGCTCAATTTGTTATCCTAATATAGTTTACTATCTTGGTAACTTCGGTTTGCACCTGTCACCCACATTAACGATACGCCCACATGTATGCCAAGTCGTCATCCTAATCTAGTTACTATCATGGAACTCAGTCGCCACTGTTTACAACTTTAACGATACGCATAGTATATGCTCAAGTCGTTATCATAATATAAGTATACGTAGTCTATCCCACATTCAAACTTTTCCCTCTCACTTATTTTTCTTTTCCCTTTCGTTTCCTCGTCCTCACACGGCTGGCTGTGACATGTTTGCGTTGCCCCCTCTGCCAATTGTGAGCGCTTGGCCCCCTGGGGTACGCCCAACAGCATCCTACCGTGGGACCCTCAGTAATACACTTGATTAATCGGTCAACAAAAGGAATCACAGTCAAGTCCTGTTTAACATCTATAGTGTAACAAACATTCATAACATACCTTTACAAGGGCGAGAATATCACCTCCTGACAGGTGATGAACCAATGAACGTTCGAGCTGCTTCTAAATTATCCAACCTAGAATCCCGTTCTCACCTCGTTTCGCTACGTGTCTAATTACTATGGCTAAAATATAAGCTTAACCAGAGGATTTAGGAATGAGGCGTGGAGTGAAAATTCCTCGTTAGCGTATTGATTACTTAGTGTTATTCATCTATTCCCCTATTAGAGGAATTTCTCGCGTGACATAGCTTCTCCCCCCAAAAAACAAAATTCCTCAGGCCTCCAGTCCTTCATCAAGCATGCCAACGGATATCTAACTAAAAATATAAAAAAAATATCAGATACATCACACATAATTGCATATAAATTTTCTCGGATCGGCTATCACTTACAAAAAAATATTCTCATCCTGCATTTTCCAATTCTTCATCAAATTACAACAAAAGGAGATAGTATGTATTCGTTAACTTATCAATTCCCTCACAAGAGTAGATTTGACCAGTTTGGGTGAATACTCACTGTAAATGGATGACTTTATACTTGAAATGAGAACTTCTCACTTCTCTCTATTTGTTATGGCCGAAAACCCTATCGAAGTCGCAACTGGACTCGTCCCGCTAGTCTGGAATGGTCAATTTCCATTTTTACCCCACTAATCCTAGGCGTTGGTGGTTAGGGAGAAATCACGACTGGATCTACCCATTACCCTCAGTATTTTGGGATAAGGCTCACTCCTGCTTGAGGCATACATACGCCTCGCGTCTATCCACCATCAAAGCCAAAGCTCAGACAAGCACATCCTCGGTCTACGACTACTAGCGGGCTTAGTGTTCAGTGCAACACGGTGTACACCCTCTAAAGCAAAAATAAAATGGTTTTAAACCACTACAAGTCTGTCTCTGGGACCTTCCTCAAATCCTCTCTTTCACTAGAGAAGTGCGTGAACGTTAATCTCTTTCTCTCTAGAGGTTAACACTTTATCGCCTGTCATAAACATTGTTCTAAAGTATATCCCACTGGTATCCTCTCTCTAGGTGGGGGTTGTCAAGTCTTTTCTATAACTACTATCTCTGCTGGTTCCAAAGCAGCCAGTCTTGTCCTACAAGCTTAATTTGATCGGCCGCGCGCTGTACTGTTGCCGTCAAAATATCTTTTCTAATACCTATGAACCTCCAATCTCTCAATACTTCCACCACTTTGCATGGTCCAAAACCACTTAACTGAAAGTTTTCGATGTGTACCCGTCTCAAAAACGTTCGCTTTTACCCACGCCAATCGTCTTTTCCAACCTTCATTTGACCTTTTCACATTAGCTCTTCCGCCATTTTTAACTCCCCAAATTTGTTCTTTGATTATTTCGGGTTGAAGGGACAATGTTGTTTCATCCTCTGAGTCAATTTGTGTTAAATTTTCACACTAATTAACCTTGAGGATCGGGAAAAAAAAAGCATAGAAAGGTGGGTACCCATTGTCTCATGCACTGCACTATTTATAATCTTTGAGTTCTAAGAGATAATGGGGACACCTATGAGGATAACCCTTGCACAGGTTTTTGGAGAGAATGTTTTCATTGTCGGTGCATCCTTTCTGAGATACTATTACCTTGGTGGATGGTAAGGCGTGTGTATCATTAATTGTCATCTAACATGAGTCCACAACTCTTTGAATTGTGTGAGTAAACTCCTTAGCATTATCCAATAACAAGGTAGTGGTAGCTCAAATAAAGACATATCCTAAAATTCTTACATACTTCGTTCGGTCATCCTAGTCCTTAATTTAGAAAGGTAGAACCTACTATATGGATCTTATTATGTTAATGACATTAGCGGTATCCGTGGGTCCCGTTCCCATGTGGCGCTGTTATGTCTATGTTACCTCTCTAGAGTTTACTTACGGATGGTATTTCTTGCATTGTTGTGGAGATCCACGACTACCCTTATGCTGTTGCGCATGTTCAAACAGTCCTCACATTATTCTCTCACATCCGTTTCAGGTGGCCAATAAAAATAGCATTATGCTTTACTTATTGAATTTCCTCTGCCCTAAAGGACCCGATCCTATTGTGAATTAATTCCAAAGCCGCTCGCTTCAGTTCATAGGTAAAACCAAAAAATAGTGTATACTGTTATCGAACTGTGTTAGTTAAATATAAAATTCCTCCTTCTATTACGAATTGATCTAAAGTATTTCTGGGGTATTTAGATCTGGGTATTCTGCATCCTTCTAGAACTCTATCATTTCTCTCCATCTACGGCCTCTCGGTGCATTTCCTTTACTTCTTCTTTAGTTTTCCTAACCACCTCTCTTATATTGACATCGAAGATTCTTTACGGTTCTACTAAGTGGTCTGCTACAGTGTTCTTTTCCCTGCTTTATACTCTATCTGATACCTATAGTCTATCATCTCTAGGATCCATCTGTTCATCTAGTGACTTGGTTCGTTGTTAAGACTGACACTAACGGTTGGTGGTCTGTCGGATGATCACCTTGGTTCCCAACAGGAAATGATGAAACTGTCCTGCAAGCTAAAACTATTCAAGGCTTCCCATCTGTTGCTGAGTATCGCTCTCAACTGGTTTTAATTCTTTGAAAAATAGGAGATTACTTGGGCTCTTTGCCCTCATCACTATACTGAATCAGTACTGCTCCTCACGTGAGTTTGGCTAGCATCGGTATCCAACCATAAATGGTTATGAATGTGGCCCTTGATTTAAGATGGGAAGCACCTAGTCCATTATCCTTAATATCTGAAATGCTGCTGGCTTTACTCTGACAATTTGAAGGGGTTATCTTTTCTTGGTCAAATTAGTGATAGGCACTGCATCTTAGCGATCCTTTAGGTACTTCCTATAGAAACCTACCATACCTAGAAATCTTCTGGTTTCCTCCTGACCATTAGTTGGGGGTCATTTTATCTACGGCTGCCATATGTCTGGGTTGGGTTGGTAACCTTCCTTGTTCACTAAGTGTCCCAGAAAATTAACTTTCTTTGTCCTATTGTACACTGGCAGATTTAATTTGACTCCAAATCTAGTCAGAGGTCCAAATAATTTATCGATCCTTTCCAATAATTTCTCGTAACTGGGGTGCCATAAGGATTATGTCATCCAGATAATTTGTTAAGCAATTTTCTTTCAGTAAAGGAGTTTTAAGATCTGGGCTAATTTGCGAGAGAAAATTGCCTGCACTGCAATTTAATCAAAAGGGAAGTCTTTTGAATCTAGATAAAGGATATCCCTTCCCTGAAAGTGTTAGGATCTTACTATGTCATCGAAACAGTAATTTGATAATACGATCTTCATATCTTAGGGTGGCATAGTATTCATAGCCCGCTACGATTCTACTAACTCTCCAATTTAGTTAGGGGGTGTATACAGTGGCTAAATGTTGATTCACCTTCTATAGGTCTAGACACATCCTTTTTTCCCCATTAGCTTGTTAACCAGTACTATAGGACTACCACGCAGTGTTGGAATTTTATTATGTCTTCTCTTCCATTTTCTCAACATTTAGCTATTAGTCCTTGGCTTTCTCCGCGCTACCTATATTGTAACTCCCTACATGGTTTGGATCTAACACTGCATATGAGCGGGTTTCAGTTTTCAGGCGTGATAGTTCTCCTGCATCTAAGATAAATAGTTCATGGTTGGCTCTTTTATCAAGGCGAAAAGATGATGCATCTCCTGCTTCACTTAAGTGTTCAGTCTCCTTTTTCTAGAATGGCTGATTCGCTCCGGTCGAGTACCATTACCCTCGCTACCATCACTATCGGGTAACATTGCGTATCATCCTAGTGGTGAGACAACGTGTTTCGGGGCCGTAAACTGTGCTGTTTCTTGAATTTCTTCTGAGTTGACTACTCTATATTTAGCTAAAATGTACCAGGACGTAAACGTCAGCTGTCCACTACTGTTATTAATGTTAGTAGAAGATAGTTCATTCTTTTGTAACCTGGACGCATTTACAGGTGCCTATTTTAGCACTGTTTTTTTGTGTCCACCAAGAGAGTGGTTCCCTCTACCTCGTTCCACTGACAATTTAACATTGAGTTCTTTCTGCGGTTTTATGTCAACTTTGTGTATCCTTATATGACAGCGTGATTATGCACTCCTCTATCGCACTTTTTCACTCTTAACTGATCTGATGTACCGTTATCGGTGTTGTAACAAAATTTAAGGGATAAGTTAGGTTAGCTCACAGGACTTTCTTTTGTTTGTAATTGATAGTTATTTCTTCTAGTCCTATTAGTTCATCCCATCAGGGCTTGGGGGATAAATAACTGATCTGGAACTGCTAACATCAACACTTCTATTGTCTATCTATTCCTAAAGGTATTTTACTCTACTGACCTAGATTCTCAATCCTTGCCCGTTATACGGTTAAACTAGGGATGTTACTGTGGGTTTGATTTTAAGTTGTAAATCTAAAGCTTCACTTCTTTTTTATAAGTGAATATTCGCTTCCTGGTCTAATAAAACTTCCATGACGTGATCATTAATGGCTAGGATTATTGGGGAGGATGTTTAACTAGCACCGGTGAAGACCTGTCCTCCCGGGGACAATTGGATTCCTCTCTACATCCTATTTATCCGCAATCGAAGCACCGCGTGCTATTTGTCTTCCTTCGACAGTCTGCGGCTGAGTGGTTGTTCATTCTACAGTAGGGACAAAAACATCGTGAATACCTTCTCAAAGCTAAAACTCGACGGCTTCTGGGTCGTGTAACATACTTTCAAGGCTTGTAATTTACTTCCCATCCCTTCCATCTTGTGCACGCATTTCTCTAACCTCGACTGACTAGCCGACAGTTCCTGTGACTTGTTTCCTGTGTGTTGGGAGGGACTACTCTGGAAGCGGGTGGGTGTATTCTGACGGCTGTCGTGGTGGTTACCGCGAAACTATTGTCCCCCCCCTTGTGTCTCTTCGATGGCAAGGCCCCTCTCGTCTCCACTCTCTCTATGAATTTTAGAGGGATTTGTTATATCCATAAAAAGTTTAATTTCTCTTACTGTGACTGGCAATCCTCGCAATATTTTTCTTAAATGATTTATCCCTACGGAATTTCTCCTGGGTATTTGGACTTCGCTTCCAGTATGGCGTATTTGCATTGAGTTTATTTGCAAAGTCTGTGGATCTTAAATCCAGTCATACTGGATCAGAATACTGTTAAGGAATCTGTCGACATTATTGTCTGTAGCTATCGTATAACCAATAATGTAGGGTGTTCAATGATCTAAAATCATGCTGACTTGGCATCTGATCAATAAGGCTAATTGCGGAAACTACTCTAGGTCATAAGTATCGTACTTTCTCCCTCCAAATCCTCTGAACAACTTTCTACCTGGCGAAAGGAAAACTGTCAAACCTTCCCTCTGCTTCGATACCTTTGTAAATCCCCGAGGTTCAGGATTTGTATATCTTTCTCGTTATATTAATGATTCTCATTGGTCGTCTAACTTCCTGACTCCTCCTCCTTATTTCAAAAATAACTCAAACGTTTCTTTCGTCTTTGCTACTTCTGTTCTAAGCTGACTCATCCACTTGAATCGCTCGGCATTGTTTCGGGACGGGTTTCGCCTCTCTCGTGTGGTTACTCCTTCCTTGTCTTACGCTCTCTACCAAATGCTCCCTTTGGAGAAATCTCCAAATCCTTACTGAAAAACCCATTAAATCCTCCATCCCCCAAAAAAAATTACTTTACCGTAAATTAAAAAAAAAATTTATCTTTTCACCTTGATTTTCTTAAATAGTGTTGGGCTTCCACGGTGGTATTAAAAATCACGACAGCCTCTGAAGTTGCTTACTTGCTGGGCGTGCTTCCAAGCCTTCAACACTTATTTACCGCATTTTATGTCCTAATTACGGTGGGTGGGAACCGGCCATCCTAACGCCTGCACGGCCGCCCATGCCTGAGAGTTGTGTCCTATTACCCATTTACAGTTTCTAATATATAAAAAAACCCGCTCGTCCGACGAAATGCACCCGTCATACGCTAAGCCGGTGCATAGGGTTTGCGTTCGTTAAAGCTTAATTCCTATACTGCGTTAGTTTCTTTATCTCTCCTACCGTCATGTCTGTATGGATACTATGTTCTATCATACCAAATCCTTATCTCACATCGGCACGTTGACTGCAATGTTTCTTACTACTTTCCTATATTTTCCACTATGCTTCCACCTCTGTTGCCTTTAATATCATATGCCTAACCATAGATGACTAACTCAAATTTTTCTGTAATACTCCGTTGAGTCTGTCATCTACAAGGGAAGTTAGCCTTACAAGGCTAGCTTGCCTCCCGGCGCTCTGTAAACTTCTACTGTTACGTTAGGATCATCCACCTCACAGTGAGGGATCTGGCTTATGTCCTAACTAACGCTACTTATACAGGAGAATGACACTGCGTAATGGCAAATTGGCACAAATAAATTAACTAAACAAGGAGTTAGTTGGCTCGGGTAAGCGGGAGTCCAGAAACCATCGAATGGATCCAAACAGCGTCACCATTATGTAGTGGTCATTTGTGGCATCTCCACCGTTTCACCATTATATAGTGCCACCTTGGGAGTGAATCTTACAGTCCTGGTTCCTCCCGCTCCACCAACCACATTAATTGGAAAAAATATATGAATGAAACACAAATAAAAGATTAAGAAAATATGTAAGTTACTGGTTGGGAAAATGATATGACAACGCGTTAATATATTCTAGTTATAATAATTTAACTCTTTATTGTTCTCACTTGGTAATTATTATAAATTCAGCAAGTTATCTTTAATATTACAGTTTCCTTCCCTCCTAGCGATATGCACGCGAAATGCTCAAGTCGTTACCTAATATAGTACTATCTTTGGGTAACTTCGGTTCACTTCACCACATTAACGATACGCAACAATGTTTTTTTTAAAAAGGCTCACGTCGTCATCCTAATCTAGTTTACTATCTCTGGTAACTTCAGTCTGCCACTGTTATGCCACTTTAACGATACGCATATGTAATGCTCACGTCGTTACCCTAATCTAATGTATTACGTAGTCTATCCACTTCCAACGTTTCCCTTCTCCACTTATTTTCTATTTCCTTCTTTATCCTGGTCCTCACACGGCTGGATGTGACATTTGTTTGCAAGTTGCACCCTCTGCTAATTGTGAACGCTTGGTCCCCTGGTCCGCCAACAGTATCCTAAATTGGACCTAAGTAATACACTTTATTGTCCTGGTCAACAAAAGAATCACCAGTAAGTCATGTTCTACATCTTAGTTACCAACAACAACATTTCATAACATAACCTGTGACCAAGGGCCGAGAATATCACCTCCCCACAGGAGACTTAAATCAATGAACGTCGAGCGCTTCTTAAAATATCCTAACCTAGAATCCCCGTTCTCACCTCGTTTCGCTACGTGTCAAAATACTACTGGGCTAAAATATAAGCTTAACCAGGTGAATTTAGGAATGAGCGTGGAGGAAAATTCCTCGTTAGCTTATTGATACTTATGTGTTATTTCATATCTTCCACTATTAATGTAAATTTCTCGGTTACACTGACAAGGTGACGCGCCGACTGTTGTTTCTCTGGTGTGGCAGTGCCGGGGCAAGGTGACGTGATGGGCTTTTGTTTCTATGCTTGTGTTGCTGGTCAAAGGGCACGCGCCGGACTGTTGTTTCTTGGTGGGCAGGCGGCAACGGGTGACGTGCCGGGCTGTTGTTCTTGATGTGGTGGTGTGGCAAGGTCACGCGCCGGATGTTGTTTCTCTGGTGTGGTGGTTGCGGGGGGACCAGGTGACGCGCCGGGCGTTGTTTCTCTGGTGTGGTTGGTGCGGGGACCAAAAAGTGACGCGCAGGACATGTTGCTTCTATGGTGTGAGTAGGGCGGGGGACAACGGTGATGACGCGCTGGGCTGTGGTTTCTCTGTTTGGTCGGTACGTGGAAGGTGACGCGCCGGGCTGTTGTTTCTTAAGGGTGGTGGTGCGGGGTGACAAGGTGACGCCCCGGGCTGTTGTTCTCTGGTGTGGGGGTGCGGGGGGACAAGGTGACGCGCCGGTTTGTTGTTTCTTGGTGTGGTGGTGCGGGGCGGGACAAGTGACGGCCGGGATGTTGTTTTTCGGGTGTGGTGGTGCGGGGGACAAGGTGATGACGCGTCGGCGTTGTTTCTTGGTGTGGTGGGTGCGGGTTAAAAGGTGAGAACGCGCCGGCTGTTGTTTCTCTGGGGGTGGTGCGTGGAAGGGTGGACGCGCGGGCTGTTGTTTCTCTAGTGCGGTGGTGCGGGGGACCAAGTGACGCGCCGGGCTGTTGTTTCTATGACTGGTGTTGCGGCAAGGTGACGCGCAGGGTAGTTGTTTCTCTGGTGCCCCATAAGTGTGGTGGTACGGCAAGGTGACGCGCCGGGCTTTTAGTTCTCAGCTTTGTGGTGTGACCAAGGTGACGCGCCAGGGACTGTTGTTTCTTGGTTGTGGATGCAGGTGCAGGTGACGCGCCGTTCCGGGCGTGTTGTTTCTATGCTGTGTGATGCTGGCAAGGTGACGCGCCCGGATGTTGTTTTCTGGTGTGTGGTGCGGGGGACAAGGTTGACGCGCCGGGCTGTTTTTTCTCTGTGTGGTGGGCGGGGGACAAGGTGACGCGCCGGGCTGTTGTTTCTCTGGGTGTGGTGGTGCGGGGGACACGGTTGACGCGTCGGGCTGTTGCTTCTCTGTGTGGTAGGGGGGGACAAGGTGACGCGCCGGGCTGTTGTTCTCTGGTTTATGGTGGTGGGGCGGGGAAAGGTGACGCGTCGGGCTGTTGTTTCTCTAGTGTGGTGGTGCGGGGTACAAGGTGACGCGCCGCCGGACTGTGTTTTCTGTGTGGTGGTGCGAGGGGAACAAGTGAACGCGCTGGCTGTTGTTCTTATAGGGTCGTGGGGGCGGGGGACAAGGTGACGCGCCGGGCTGTTTGGTTCTCGGGGTCGGTGGTGCGGGGGACAAGTGACCCGCCGGGCTGTTGTTTCTCTGGTGTGTTGGTGCGGGGGACAAGGGATTACGGGCCGGGCGTTGTTTCCTCTGGCGTGGTGTGCGGGGGACAAGGGTTACGCGCGGGCTGTTGTTTCTTGGTGTGGTTGGTGCGGGCAGGTGACGTGCCAGGCTGTTGTTTATCTGCTGTGGTGGGCGGCGGGCAAGGTACGCACGGGCTGTTGTTCTCTGGTGTTCTGGTGCGGGCAGGATGACTTCGCTGGGCTGTTGTGTCTCTGCTGTGGTGGTGCGGGCCAATAGTCAGGCAGATAGTGTACCATCATATGAAAAAAAATGTGCGGTTTTAAACGTACAAGCATGAATTGGGCACAGTCATAGATAATAATCTAATGAATAAATCCAGATATGGACCCACCGCAAAACTTTCCTTAGGGTTTGGTGGCGGCCCTTTTCCCCAAAAGACCCGTTTTAGCGATTTTTTAAAAGGACGACCAAGCTTTTGTTCAAAAATGACTTAAACCAACCCAAATTTGGATTCCCCAAAATGGAAACCAAATTTTGCATTTTGTTGCCACATTCGAAACCCACCAGGGGCTAATTTTAGGTGATAAAAATTTTTGGAACCCCATTAGGTCAAGTTTCGGGAAAAATTACAGGCCTTCGGCGGTTTCTTATTTATTTTAGAAACCCATTTTAGCTGCCAAAAAGGTAACAGCCCATCCTGGGTCAGTTTCAGTCCGCATGACTTTACCCCCCACTGGGGGCAAATGGGGTTTTGTCTTTTTTACGCACAAGCAACCCCCTGCGCGAGGGTTTTGTACGAAACAACTAGCTTCTGAGGGGCTTGGGGTTAACCCCATGTTTAGCTTGATGGGGGCCGCGAGGACATCCCACCAAGCACAGGATGAGGTACATTTTATTGGGCATCCTCTCAAAAATGAACCTGTGAATGTAGCTGCATTTTGGAACATTTTCTCTACGTCTATCTTCGCTGCCCTTTGAAAGACTTTTGCTTCGTCTGACCTTTTTTGCAGACTTTACGGAGGGCAGTCCTAATTTTATCAAATGCAAGTAATTCAGTCCTTCGTTAGAGCCGTAAGGAGGGGTTTTGGGCCAGGATACGTTTTTTAATCTGGGGCTAGTTTCCTGAAGCTGCCCACTCCCAAGTTGTTCTAGACGATTAGAAAAAAGTTTGACAACTGCAATTTTTAAAGACAGGGGCATGCTTTCATTATTTTGTTTCATCGATAAGTGACGCAACTCGGCTAGTGAAAACCCCATGGTTGATTTTATCTTTGTGTCATCTTCTGTTTATTTGTAATGATTTATTTTTGTTGTAAATGAAACAAGACACCTTGGATGATTTTTTGATCTTGTGCGACCATGTCCCCAGCACTAAATTTTTGCAAGTAGCCCTCGTCCTGGGGTTAATTTACATCTTCGTAGCGGGAGTCTAGACAAAAAATTTGATGCCTCACGGATGGTTCGGAATTTGACACTCTCGCATAAAAAACGACTCCGATGCTGCCACTTCATGATGAGGGTTTGACGAGTGTTTTTCTTGGATGTGTACATCGGGGTCGCATCCCTGTGTGCTTTTTCCTTTTTTCGCTCGTTGTAGTTTTATATTATTGAATTTTGTATGGCAGGATTTGGCCATTTGGCATTTTTCTCCAAAAACGTAGCTTTCAATGCCATTCCCGTTATCAAGGCGCCCTAATTTAGTGGCATCGGTTTCGTGAAGTTCATTAAAAAGTTGAGTTGAAGGCAAGGTTTAGAAAAACCAACGCCAAATCGTCCCTTTTTGTTTCTGCTGGGCATTGCAAACTTTCCCGTTGTTTTTTTTGGCAAAAAAACGCCTTGTTCCAACCGTCTTACCTGCGCCCTTTGATGTCCAGGTTGCAGGGTCCCCTAGCTGATAACTCTTTAAAAATTTCGCTTTCGAAAACCCCAAATGAAAAAAAAGATATGATAAAATGAGGACAAATAGGATACGATAACAAATTGGAATAAATAAATAAAAAATTTATTTTCACTCACACAACCACTAATAAATTTATTTTAAAGGTTCATAGCAAAAACCCTTTGGGGTAACAGATCACATTTTTAAATGGTTTAATAAATCCTTGTCCCTCAAAAAAATTTGGGCTAGACACCTTATTTTCTCAGTTACCTGCAATATTGGGCCGAGATATAGGCGAATATAGAGTTTTTTTGGGAATGGCGGCACTAATTTGCATAAAAAAGATACGTGGGGCATTTTTTTTAAATATTTACATAGAAATATTTTTTACACTTTTTTTATCTATAGACACCCAAGAGAATATGTTTTGGGGGGGGGGGGTGCACGAGACCCTTATCTAGCCACTAGACAAAAACGGCCATTTTGTAAAAAAGGCGCCACGGCTCCATAGGACTTTTTTGCGGTGGGTCCATAATCTGGAATTATTCATTAGAATTATATATGCGTGCCAATTTCCGCTTGTAGTATAAACCCCCAATTTTTACACTATCTCTGACTGTCGCGCCGGGCTGTTGTTTCTCTGCTGTGGTGGGCGGGAAGGGGACGCGCCGGGGTGTGTTTCCGCTGCGGGGGTGGGGCAAGGTGAGCGCAGGGCTGTTGTTTCTCTTGGGGGTGGTGGTGGGGGAAAGATGACGCGCCGGGCTGTTGCCCGCTGTGGTGGTGCGGGCAAGGTGACGCGCTGGCTGTGCTTTCTCTGGTGTGGTGGTGCGGGGGCAAGGTGACCGCCGGTCTGTTTTTTTCTGCTGTGGTGGTGCGGCGGGAAAGGTGCGCACCGGGGGTTTGTTTCTTGGTGCTCTGGTGGGGGGCAAGGTGACGCGCTGGGGGTGTTGTTTTTTCGCTGTGGTTTTTGCGGGAAAAGGGACGCGCCGGGTGTTGTTTTCGCGTGGTGGTGCGGGGAATGTGACGCGCCGGGGTTTTTTCTCTGTTGGGGTCAGGGTGCAAGGTGACACCCGGGCTGTTGTTTTTTGGTGTTTGGTGCGGGCAAGGGACGAAACCCGGGGTGTTGTTTCTCTGGTGCTCGGTGCGGGCAAGGGGACGCGCTGGGCTTTTTTACCTCCGCCAACGAATTTTGGGGGGGTTTGTTTTCACCCCCCATCTGTCTGTCTTCTTCGTCTGTCTGTCTGCTGTCTTCTGTTTGTTTTGTTACAATTCCGAAAAGTTTCAATAGATTGGGCCAAACTCGGTATACAAGTCTATTTGGTAAAGGAGAACGTTTATTTTGGATGAAATCTATTGACAAATGTTGCCATGGCAAAAATTTAGGGAAAAATTTGGGCGGAGGTATGCGCTCTACTGAGTGCCCCCCCCCCATTTTTCTGCTGTGGGGGTGCGGGCAATGTGACGCCCGGGCTCTTGTTTCTTGTTGTTTTGGTGCAGGGGCAAAGGGACACGCCGGGTTGTTTTTCTGGTGTGGTGGTGCGGGCAAGGGACGCTCTGGGCTGTTTTTTCTCTAGTGTGGTGGGGTACGGGGGCAAAGGGGGACGCGCCGGGCTGTTTTTTCCTGGTGGGTCGTGCGGGCAAGGGACGGCGGCTGTTGTTTCTCTGTGTGGGGTGGGCGGCAAGGGACGCGCGGGGGGTTGCTTTGGGTTTGGGGGTGGGGGTGGGTTTGTTTTTTTTTGGGTTTCGGCGGGCAAGGGACGGCCGGGCGTTGTTCTTTTGGGGGGGGTGGGGGGTGGTTTTCCCGGGGTTGGGGGGGCAAGGTGACGCGCCGGGTGTTGTTTTCTGGGTGTGTGGTGGGGGGCAAAGGGGACACCCCGGGGTGTTTTCTGGTGGTTTTGCGGGAAGTACGCGCGGCTGTTTTTTTGGTATTGGTGGGGGGCAAGGGACCGCCGGGGTTTTGGGTTTTTCCCGGTGTGGGGGTGCGGGAAGGGGACGCGCGGCTGTTTTTTCCCGGTTTGGGCCGGGGGGCAAGGTGACGCGCCGGGCTGTTGTTTCTTGGTGTGGGTTGGGGGTTTTTTTGCCCTTTTTGGGGAAGGTGAGCGCCGGGCTTTTTTTCTTGGTGGGGGGGCAAAAGGGGGGTTTTTTTTTCCCGGCGGGCCAACCCCGGGGGGGGGGCCCTCGGGCCGGGGTGTTGTTTTCTGGGTGGGGCGGGAAGGGGAGGCCC
>JACEEZ010009177.1:110000-112934 GCA_016584305.1 Chionoecetes opilio | reverse complement strand
CCTCAAGGGCACTATCAAAACCATTGCGGGGGGCCGCAACCCCCATGCGCAATACCTGTCTCCCTTTTTGCGATGTGACGGGGGACTCTAGGGGTTGCATGCCCTTAACTGAAGACCCAACATCACAGAAAAGGGAATTTCACCTAGACCCCGGGTGTCACTATAAAAATCCAGCCTGCGCCACCATCGGCAGATCCCCAAACATCAAGACGCTCTAATCTACAGGCGTATGGGCTACAATGTAAAAAAAAAAAAAATATATAAATCAAACGAATTAATTTTAAACCCACGCCTCATCTAGAAAAAAATAAAAAAAAAATTAATTTCCTTCACTAATGATCACCCGATCATTGAAGAAAAAGGAAGAAAAAAAGATTCAGGTGTAACAGGAATTTAAAAAACCCCTTCAGGTGGGGCGACGGGTGTTTAAATTAAAAGGTGAAGGGGATGAGAGAATGACAGACCGGAGGAGTGTTAATGGGACGCGCTGTAACACCTGACATATGGAGATTAAAGGGAAATGATAGGATAAAAAGTAACGATGTATTAATTAGGGGTCATTAATCTCATGTGTGTACTTATTAACTTCCTTGTTGTTGTTATTGTTACTATTTTTGTTGTTGTTTTTTTGTGTGTGTGGTGGGGTTTTTGTGGTGTGGTGATTTGGGTTTTTGGTGGTGGGGGTGGGGGGGTGTGGGGTGGTGGTGGTGAGGGGTGGGGGTTGGTGGTGGGGGTTTGGTGGGAGTGGTGGTGTGGTGGTGGTGGTGGTGGGGGTTTTGGTGGGTTTTTGGTGGTGTGTGTGTGTGTGTGTGTGTGTGTGTTGTGTGTGTGGTGTGTGTGGTTTTTTCTCGGCCGTCTGTGTTTTGTTTTCCTTATTTCAATTTTGTCTTCACTCACATGACTAATTAATCAAAAAGTTAAAGACAGAAATAAATAAATACATACAAAAGAGAAAAAAAAACGGGGCAAAAGGGTTATTTTCTTTTTCTTTCTTTTAAAGGTCTTTTTTTTCTCTTTTAGGTCTTATTTTCTTCTCTTATAGGTTATTTTTTTCCTTTTTTCTTTTCTCTAAAGGGTTTTTTTTTTTCTTTTCTTATTAGGTTTTTTTTTCTCTCTCTTATTCTTTTTAAAGGGGGCTTTTTTCTCTTTCTTATTCTCAAGGTTCTTTTTTTCTCTTTTATTAGGTTTTTTTTTTTTTTTCTTATTCCTCTAAGGTTTATTTTTTTCTCATTGGTTTTTTTTCCTCTTTTTCTTTTTTCTCTAAGGGTTCTTTTTTTCTTTCTTATTAGGTCTTTTTTCTTCTTTTAAATTTTAAAGGGTTTTTTTCTTCCTTATTTCAAAATTTTTACTTTTTTTTTTCTTCTCTATTAGTTTACTTCTCTTTTTCTTATTTCTAAAGGTTTCTTTTTCTCTCTTTATTCTCCTAAAGGTTTACTCTCTTTATTTTTCTCTTATTGGGTTATTTTTTTCCTTTTCTTATTCTCTAAAGGGGTTTACTTCTCTTTTCTCCTTATTCCCAAAAATTATTCTTTTTCTTCTCTTATTAGGTTATTTCTTTTCTTCTTATTCTCCTAAGGGTTATTTTTCTTTTTTTTTTGGTTATTTTCTTTCTCTCTCTTATTCTCTAAAGGGTTACTTCTCTTTTCTTCTCTTATTAGGTTACTTCTCTTTCTCTCTCTTATTCTCTAAAGGGTTACTTCTCTTTCTCTCTCTTATTCTCTAAAGGGTTACTTCTCTTTTCTTCTCTTATCCAATTTCAATGTGTACCTACTTGGATTTATTTTGAGGCAACAAACGAGACAGAATATTAATTGAGAATTTGATGAGGAACTGAATAATGATGATGGTGATGATAATGATAAGGGACGAAGAGGAAAAGTAGGAAAAGAAAGATACCAAAAAAATACAAAAAAAAACAATATAAAAAAAAGCTATTGGTTATAATAGGTTTCATACTTCTCATTAATTTTATTTCTTCTTATACCTCATTTTACTTTATTTTTACTTCATTATTACTTTATTTACTTTATTATACCTCATTATTTCTTCATTATAACTTCTTAACCTCATCAAAAAAAATTCATTATACTTCATTATACTTCATTATACCTCATTATACTTCATTATACTTCATTATAATAACTGTATGCATCTGTTATATGTGTTCTTACGTATATTCATGCATGTTGATGAATGTATGGGTAAATATGGGCATGTACAATTGTACATATATGCGTATACTATGACCAATGTAAGTAAATATCGTATATTTGGTTATATTTTATGTTGTCCCATATATTAGGTAAATTAAAAAAATTCTACGACTATTTGGATAATTTTTTTAGTTATTCTGACCCTTTTGAGCTTCTGCTCAAGGGATCTGGCCTTACATTACAACGTGTTGGGAAAAATCTCAGTATTAAATATGTATATAAAGAGGCTAATAAAAATATCAATAAAAAAAAAAAATTCAATATCAATATCAATTATACTGCATTTGCTTTTCTTTATACTTGTGCGACAACAGGTAGAAAGTAAGAAGCCTCCTCACCACATATCTATTTATCCATGACTGTACCACAGAAAAAAATAGATACGAAAATTCACAAAAAATATATAAGAAAAAAATAATATCTAGAAATAAGAATAGAAAATAAAAATTGAAAAGAATAATATCTGTACTACAAATTACATCTTATAAAAACAATCTTAGTAATGATAATGTAAAACAAAATAACATATAAATGATAAACACACACACACACACACACACACACACACACACACACACACACACACACACACACACACACACACCGATAAAACAAGGTATGTGACACCTGTTTAATCCTCCCTTAATTACGTATACCCTCCCCCTCTTCCCCTTTCCCTTGCTTTCCCCTCTCCCCTCCCTTTCCCCTCCCTCCCCCCTTT
>JACEEZ010009177.1:22500-102500 GCA_016584305.1 Chionoecetes opilio | reverse complement strand
TAGTTAGTAGTATGTAGTTCAGCAGATACCCTCGTCATGGACCAATAGGTCTCCTGGTGTCTGTTATTCCTATGTATTCCTATGTATTCCTATGTATTCCTATGTATTCTTCCTCCTCCTCTTCCTCCGGACACACAATGTACACAAATTAATATAATTTACACACAAAAAAAAAATCATGTTAATTTCCCTGTTATCCAAAAAGACAACCATGTTCCCTAGAGTCTATTTTTTGTAACGAGGTGAAAAATTCTGCCCCCTTGCTGCTTATTGACTGATATTTGATGCCGGGAGAAGGGAATACTACGTTTCTTCTAAATGTTAGCTGTATTTTATCATAGTTAACCATATTATCAGGTAAACAGAGGCATAATTTTAAGCATGAGACCTTAAGATAGAATGGAATTTTTGCCTCATTAAAAAAAAAATATATAGTTCATTTCTCATATCTTCGTCCCTTTACTCCTCTTCCTAATCCTCCTTATCCTCCTCTTATACTCCTTTCCTCCTCTTATACTCCTTATCCTCCTCTTATACTCCTTATCCTCCTCTTATCCTCTTATCCTCCTCTTATACTCCTTTTCCTCCTCTTATACTCCTTATCCTCCTCTTATACTCCTTATCCTCCTCTTATACTCCTTATCCTCCTCTTATACTCCTTATCCTCCTCTTATACTCCTTTTCCTCCTCTTATACTCCTTATCCTCCTCTTATACTCCTTATCCTCCTCTTATACTCCTTATCCTCCTCTTATACTCCTTATCCTCCTCTTATACTCCTTATCCTCCTCTTATACTCCTTTTCCTCCTCTTATACTCCTCTTATACTCCTTATCCTCCTCTTATACTCCTTATCCTCCTCTTATACTCCTTATCCTCCTCTTATACTCCTTATCCTCCTCTTATACTCCTTTTCCTCCTCTTATACTCCTTATCCTCCTCTTATACTCCTTATCCTCCTCTTATACCTCTTTTCCTCCTCTTATACTCCTTATCCTCCTCTTATACTCCTTTCCTCCTCTTTATACTCCTTTTCCTCCTCTTATACTCCTTATCCTCCTCTTATACTCCTTATCCTCCTCTTATACTCCTATATCCTCCTCTTATACTCCTTATCCTCCTCTTATACTCCTTATCCTCTCTATACTCCTTTCCTCTCTTATACTCCTTATCCTCCTCTTATACTCCTATATCCTCCTCTTATACTCCTTTCCTCCTCTTAACTCCTTTCCTCCTCTTATACTCCTTATCCTCCTCTTATACTCCTATATCCTCCTCTTATACTCCTTATCCTCCTCTTAGACTCCTTATCCTCCTCTTATACTCCTTATCCTCCTCTTAGACTCCTTATCCTCCTCTTATACTCCTTATCCTCCTCTTATACTCCTTATCCTCCTCTTATACTCCTTATCCTCCTCTTATACTCCTTATCCTCCTCTTATACTCCTTTTCCTCCTCTTATACTCCTTTTCCTCCTCTTATACTCCTTATCCTCCTCTTATACTCCTTATCCTCCTCTTATACTCCTTTTCCTCCTCTTATACTCCTTATCCTCCTCTTATACTCCTTATCCTCCTCTTATACTCCTTATCCTCCTCTTATACTCCTTATCCTCCTCTTAGACTCCTTATCCTCCCTTATATCTATCCTCTCTTAGACTCCTTTTCCTCCTCTTATACTCCTTATCCTCCTCTTATACTCCTTATCCTCCTCTTAGACTCCTTATCCTCCTCTTAGACTCCTTATCCTCCTCTTATACTCCTCTATCCCTTCCTTCTGTTATCCGTATTATTCCTTTGTCTCTTCGTATATCTTCTGCTATTCCTTATTTACCCAACCCCTTTTCCTTTAAATCCTCCTCCTCCTCTTCTTCATTCTCTCTGTCCTCCTCCACCTCTTTCCGTACACAGAGATTCAACGTTACCAGAGAGAGAGAGAGAGGGAGAGAGAGAGAGAGAGAGAGAGAGAGAGAGAGAGAGAGAGAGAGAGAGAGAGAGAGAGAGAGAGAGAGAGAGAGAGAGAGAAAGAGTGAGAGTGAGAGAGAGTGAGAGTGAGAGTGAGAGAGAGAGAGAGAGAGAGAGAAAGAGTGAGAGTGAGAGTGAGAGAGAGAGAGAGAGAGAGAGAGAGAGAGAGAGAGAGAGAGAGAGAGAGAGAGAGAGAGAGAGAGAGAGAGAGAGAGAGAGAGAGAGAGAGAGAGAGAGAGAGAGAGAGAGAGAGAGAGAGAGAGAGAGAGAGAGAGAGAATGCCCTCGGGTGTTACGCAAACTATTAAACACAATAATAATATAATCACTCAATTGGATAAACTCGGTAAATTAATTGTGAAAGGAGGATGAAATAGTCAAACTGTGTAGTATGTCATGAGATCATTAACTAACTAGATAACTGATCCGCTAAAAAACTAATGAAATATTAACACAATCCCTTATTCAACTTCAGAAATAGTACTCCAACCAGACAAATAATCAAAAAGTGGAAATATCATCGCTTGGAAAGAAATAAGATCATCATCCTCTCACTTTTCAGCATAATAGTCACAGCTACGTAAAAGAAAACTAATAATAAACGTATAATAAACTAATAATAAACGTATACTAAACTAATAATAAACGTATAATAAACTAATAATAAACGTAATATATAAGTAATAAAAAGAAAACTAATAATAAACGTATAATAAACTAATAATAAACGTAATATATAAGTAATAAAAAGAAAACTAATAATAAACGTATAATAAACTAATAATAAACGTATAATAAACTAATAATAAACGTAATATATACCTAAGTAATAAAAAGAAAACTAATAATAAACGTATAATAAACTAATAATAAACGTAATATATAAGTAGTAAAAAGAAAACTAATAATAAACGTAATATATAAGTAATAAAAAGAAAACTAATAATAAACGTATAATAAACTAATAATAAACGTAATATATAAGTAATAAAAAGAAAACTAATAATAAACGTAATAATTTCACTTATATGGATTATCTATGAAAAGAGAGCATATATATTTACGTACCTATGGTCACTTGTACACACCTGTCTTGTTTGTTTAAAAATTACACCTGTCCATCGCTTACCTGTGCAGGGGAGAGGAGACACATTAATTACAGAGGGAGGGAAACAGCTGATGAGGAAAATTAGAGTAGAAGGGAAGGATGAAGGCAAATGTAAGAGATGGGATGTCTATGTAAGATGTGAGAGTCAATTAAAGTCTGTGTTCATCTCTCTCTCTCTCTCTCTCTCTCTCTCTCTCTCTCTCTCTCTCTCTCTCTCTCTCTCTCTCTCTCTCTCTCTCTCTCTCTCTCTCTCTCTCTCTCTCTCTCTCTCTCTCTCTCTCTCTTATTACCTAATCACCACCTACCATTGGCGTAGTTAGGCCTGGGGCCTAGGTGTGTTAGGCCTAGGGCCTATAAAACATTGGGGGCTGTAGCCCCCAATGTTTTATGAATAGCCCCGGATCTCAAATAGCTTTTTTCTTCTTCTTTTTGTTACACAAATAAGATAAGCTCTGACTGGGGCCAACACAAAATTATAGTAAGAAACAATGAGATTTGGTTATAGAGATGTTGTTTGGCATATGCTGATCGCATCCTTTTTATGAGCAGGACAAGAGATAGGTGGAGAGAACAGAGGAGATGAGGAGTGCAACAGACAGATGAGGACAGAAATGACCTTCTGGAGAGGTGAAGAAAATAATATCAGAAGGACAAGATACAAAGTTAACACAGCTTTGTCACAGCTCAAAAGAGGAACCCTTAATTTGTTATACAATAGAAGCAGAAATGATAAGACCAGGGTTGGTCAGATTTCAGTATCGAACAAAGCATTGGCAATATACAATCTATATGACTGCTTCATCACGCCAAAGCCATAATTTTCTTAGGGTTTTACTCCTGCTGATGAAAATATAAATAATAACAAAGTCGAGCCCCTATTCAGATTGTCTTGATTTTATTTTCATTTATGTTGCGAAAGTTATCCTTAGCAAATGACCGGCGCCGTTTGGTAGAGCAGTGTCTCACATCTTATATTCATTAGACTCAGAAATAAATTGAAAATTATCAAGTAAATATCTAAAAATCTCTAGGCAGGGCTAAGCCAAAAATGTTTCAAGATCCTAAATACGCCCCTGGTAGTCTATAGGGTCTCCACCCAATACGGCCGCCGACCCAATGCGGCCGCCTGTATGATCCACATATACATATAGAGGGCAGTCGCGCGGAGCAAACTATTGTTACACGTATATGTTTATTGTACGTTATGTTTAACATATATAACTATAAGTTAAACATAAGATATGTCATAAGTTACTAACCTAACCTCACTATAACCCCTAAAAATTACTAACCTAACCTCACTATAACCCCCTAAAAGTTACTAACCTAACCTCACTATAAGTTACTAACCTAACCTCACTATATCCCCTAAAACTAACCTAACCTCACTATAAGTTACTAACCTAACCTCACTGTAACCCCCTAAAAGTTACTAACCTAACCTCACTATAAGTTACTAACCTAACCTCACTATAACCGTGGCCACCGAGATGATAAGGCCTGGTGGATCGCCCGTGACGTCACACCATAAGGATACCACCCGCTCCGCTCCCCGTACAAGTTTACCTACCTAATATAATGTTTATCAGTATAAAGATATACTGTTATCTTCGGAAATGTTTGTTCTATAATATTATCAAATAAAAAACCGTAAAACACACAAAGAAAATGCCATTATGAGACTTTCAAGAAATATGCATTAACTTAAACTCTTCGCCATTTAATATTTTGCTCGCAAACATTTTAAATGGAGAATATCAATAGAAGCGGAGTTTAATTAGCTTTCCATTGATATATTTCGTTTAGTGATAAATGAATTAGCGGCATGCATAAATTAGCGTTAAATAAATATAAAAAATCATGAAATCGGTAATTTCCTACCTAATATATGTTTATCAGTATAAAATATATACAGTTATCTTCGGAAATGTTTGTTCTATAATATTATCAAAAAAAACCGTAAAACACACTGAAGAAATGCCATTATGAGACTTTCAAGAATATGCATGAACTTAACTTTTCGCCATTTAATATTTTGTAAAAAAACTTTTTACATGGAGAATATCAATAGAAGCGGAATTTAATTAGCTCTCCATTGATATACTTCCTTTTCTGATAAATGAATTAGAACCATGCATAAATTAGCGTTAACTAAATAAATAACATCATGAAATCGAGTAAATTACCCGATTTCATGATGTTATTTATTTAGTTAACGCTAATTTATGCATGGTTCTAATTCATTTATCAGAAAAGGAAATATATCAATGGAAAGCTAATTAAATTCCGCTTCTATTGATATTCTCCATGTAAAACGTTTTTTTACAAAATATTAAATGGCGAAAAGTTTAAGTTCATGCATATTTCTTGAAAGTCTCATAATGGCATTTCTTCAGTGTGTTTTACGGTTTTTTTATTTGATAATATTATAGAACAAACATTTCCGAAGATAACAGTATATATTTTATACTGATAAACATATATTAGGTAGGAAATTACCCGATTTCATGATTTTTTATATTTAGTTAACGCTAATTTATGCATGCCGCTAATTCTTTATCACTAAACGAAATATATCAAAGGAAAGCTAATTAAACTCCGCTTCTATTGATATTCTCCATTTAAAATGTTTTGCGAGCAAAATATTAAATGGCGAAGAGTTTAAGTTAATGCATATTTCTTGAAAGTCTCATAATGGCATTTTCTTTGTGTGTTTTACGGTTTTTTTATTGATAATAT
Organism: Chionoecetes opilio; assembly: GCA_016584305.1. NCBI lineage: Eukaryota > Metazoa > Arthropoda > Malacostraca > Decapoda > Majidae > Chionoecetes > Chionoecetes opilio. The sequence continues at coordinate 96,691 of JACEEZ010009177.1, read as the reverse complement.
TATAGAACAAACATTTCCGAAGATAACAGTATATCTTTTATACTGATAAACATTATATTAGGTAGGTAAACTTGTACGGGGAGAGGAACGGGTGGTATCCTTATGGTGTGACGTCACGGGCGATCCACCAGGCCTTGTCTCTCGGCGCTATAACATGATAAGGCCTGGTGGATCGCCCGTGACGTCACACCATAAGGATACCACCCGCTCCGCTCCCCGTACAAGTTTACCTAGCTAATATAATGTTTATCAGTATAAAAGATATACTGTTATCTTCGGAAATGTTTGTTCTATAATATTATCAAATAAAAAACCGTAAACACACAAAGAAATGCCATTATGAGACTTTCAAGAAATATGCATTAACTTAACTCTTCGCCATTTATATTTTGCTCGCAAACATTTTAAATGGAGAATATCAATAGAAGCGGAGTTTAATTAGCTTTCCATTGATATATTTCGTTTAGTGATAAATGAATTAGCGGCATGCGTAAATTAGCGTTAACTAAATATAAAAATCATGAAATCGGGTAATTTCCTACCTAATATATGTTTTATCAGTATAAAATATATACTGTTATCTTCGAAAATGTTTGTTCTATAATATTATCAAATAAAAAACCCTAAAACACACTAAAGAAATGCCATTATGAGACTTTCAAGAAATATGCATGAACTTAAACTTTTCGCCATTTAATATTTTGTGAATTTTATTTTACATGGAGAATATCAATAGAAGCGGAATTTAATTAGCTCCCCATTGATATACTTCCTTTTCTGATAAATGAATTAGAACCATGCATAAATTAGCGTTAACTAAATAAATACATCATGAATCGAGTAAATTACCCGATTTCATGATGTTATTTATTTAGTTAACGCTAATTTATGCATGGTTTTAATTCATTTATCAGAAAAGGAAATATATCAATGGAAAGCTAATTAAATTCCGCTTCTATTGATATTCTCCATGTAAAAAGGTTTTTTACAAAATATTAAATGGCGAAAAGTTTAAGTTCATGCATATTTCTTGAAAGTCTCATAATGGCATTTCTTCAGTGTGTTTTACGGTTTTTTATTTGATAATATTATAGAACAAACATTTCCGAAGATAACAGTATAATTTTATACTGATAAACATATATTAGGTAGGAAATTACCCGATTTCATGATTTTTTATATTTAGTTAACGCTAATTTATGCATGCCGCTAATTCATTTATCACTAAACGAAATATATCAATGGAAAGCTAATTAAACTCCGCTTCTATTGATATTCTCCATTTAAAATGTTTGCGAGCAAAATATTAAATGGCGAAGAGTTTAAGTTAATGCATATTTCTTGAAAGTCTCATAATGGCATTTTCTTTGTGTGTTTTACGGTTTTTTATTTGATAATATTATAGAACAAACATTTCCGAAGATAACAGTATATCTTTTATACTGATAAACATTATATTAGGTAGGTAAACTTGTACGGGGAGAGGAGCGGGTGCTATCCTTATAGTGTGACGTCACGGGCGATCCACCAGGCCTTGTCTCTCGGTGGTCTCGCAATAACCCCCTAAAAGTTACTAACCTAACCTCACTATAAGTTACTAACCTAACCTCACTATAACCCCTAAAACTAATCTAACCTCACTTTAAGTTACTAACCTAACCTCACTATAACCCCCTAAAAGTTACTAACCTAACCTCACTATAACCCCTAAAAGTTACTAACCTAACCCTACCATAACCCCCTGAAAGTTACTAACCTAACCTCACTATAACCCCCTAAAAGTTACTTATATTGCCGCAGGCGGCCGCATTGGGCCCGCGGCCGCATTGGGTATACACCGTCTACAGTAAGTAGTAGTAGTAGTTTCATTAGTCAATGTTGTCGTTATTCTATCAGTAGTATTTCCAGTTACATTAGTAGTACCAATAGTAACATCAGCAGCAGCTACAGTAAGGCAGAGATAGTAGTACCAGATGCAGCGGCAGCAGGATCAGCAGTGATGTTATGGTGGGAGTGATCTTGGGAGGGCCGGGGGGAGCCTGGAGTTAGGAAGTGTGTCAGGTCAGGTTCCAAGATGTGTTAGATCCGAGCTGGTTTACTGATTTTTCGCTTGCATGCTGGGCGAGCCATGATCACTCACATCATCGTGAACACGTCTTGATGCCTTCCTCAAAACATTGCAAGCCTTCACGCGAGCTTCGCCGCGCCCTGAAGGGAGCGCTGGCCATGGCGCGGGACCGCGGCTATGTGATGAGTGGCGACAACCCGCTGCTCACGCCGCCGCCCCAGGACTCCAAGACCTTCTTCCGTTCCTTCCCGACTCACTTCGACGTGACCGACCGCCTGGGGCAGCAGGTCATCCGCTTCGAGTTTACGAAGAAGCCGTTGAGCCAGCTGCCGGGGCGGGAGGGCCAGGTGCTCGCCAAACGGGTCCGCCGCGCAGCCCGCCACACCGGCGTGCCCCTCACCAGGGTGCGGCTGGTGCTGCTGGTGCCGCACTACACGCACCAGCAGGAACGGCAGGAGCGGCGCGCCTTGAAGGGACTTGGTGCACACCTGGAGGTGTTCACGCACCAATTCTTCTCCAGGGCGAACGAGCTGCCCTCCTCGCCGCCCTGTGAACTGTTGGCAGACAGGATGCTGGTGGAGCGCTACCAGGACGTGTACGGACACGTGGGCGATCTACCCAAGATTAACGCCGACAACTTCTGGTGCCGCTACCTGGGCGCCGCGTACGGCGACATTCTGCTCTCCAGTGGCGGCCAGGGAGGCATGCGCTTGATTCAGCTGGTGGTGCCCTCCCGCCGCGCCTGTGACGACCACTCCGGGGAGGCAGAGCGGCGCGTGACGCAGTGGCGTGACGCCAGAACAAGTCTCAATGGTTACCTGGAGGCCATCAGAGAGAACCCTGACTACTATTGAGGCGGTTGTTGAGTGAGAGAAAAACCGTGCAAGCCGTCGGAGGTATTGCTTGAGGATCAACATTGCGTCGCTTCATGAAGGCTTTGTGGCGGAGGTTGTCTTTATGCATTTCTGTCACGCTGTTCTATTATCTTATGTGAATACCACTTATTCTGACACCAAGTAACATATATATATGTATGACATCATCTCAATACATGCATGTAGTATTACCTCGCATTAACGTCTTTCCTCCCTCCTTTTTGGGGACGATAGGCTCACATGTAGCTATATTTACGCATATCTGTTTACATATTTACATATATACTACCTATTGTTTATTTTACATGTATTACAATAATTATATTTCACACAGACACACACTACCATACAGTACGAATATTTCTATGGAGAGAGAGAGAGAGAGAGAGAGAGAGAGAGAGAGAGAGAGAGAGAGAGAGAGAGAGAGAGAGAGAGAGAGAGAGAGAGGGGGCGCCAACCGGGATTCAGTCATCTCTCAAGACAAACGGCGACACTAAATTGGCTCTTGGCGATAATTGTGGCCCGGGGTGCAGAGAGAGAGAGAGAGAGAGAGAGAGAGAGAGAGAGAGAGAGAGAGAGAGAGAGAGAGAGAGGGGGGGTGCTGCAGTTCACGTTCACACACAGAACAGAGGGTCGTTACAACACACATGCACTTGCCACTATATAAGGTGTTTCTGTTATGTAGTTACAGTAGTGTTTAGTATTTGGAGCACTGTGTACATTGTTGCTATTGCTGGTGGTATAGTGCAAGAGTTGTAGTTGTTATTGTGTTTAATACTACTGCTGATGTCACTAATAATGATATTATTATTATTATTACAGACTCATTCCTAGAGTCGCTATCAATGAAGATTTTTGACCTATTATTTTCTATGATAATATTTTAGGTTTTTATGGTTTTTTTCTGGTTCTGCAATATTTTATTTCATACACCATAAGTATTCTCTCTCTCTCTCTCTCTCTCTCTCTCTCTCTCTCTCTCTCTCTCTCTCTCTCTCTCTCTCTCTCTCTCTCTCTCTCTCTCTCTCTTTCTCATTGCTGCATTTTCAAGAAGGCAAAAAAAATCATACTATTATCATAAGGAAGAAATGGTCTCATACCACAAAACACGATTCATTATTTATAGAATAGTAAATTGCATATCTATAGCTACACGAGGGCCCACTAAGACCATAAAATTACCCTTCCTCAACTATATATATTTTCACATGAATATCATAAAAAAAAAAAATTCACTATTATGTCAGGCTGTATATTATTCCTTGCTATCTTTCTCGCTTTTATTCGCTTCATGTTCAAAATCAATATAATCCCACTATTGTTATAGAATATACTTGCTCATTTCGTTGCATTTCATTAATTCTATTCTAAGATTATTACGATGAAACAAATACTGAATGGATATTTTTACGTATACCTGTTTTACTTATGCTCGCTCTACTTCCTTTAATTCCATTGTATGAATATTTACTTTGATTCAGGATGATCAGTCGTTTTTGCATCCTATACATGAAGCCTACTGCTGCTCACCATGGCATAAACATAAAGGCTAAAACCTATCAACCTGTCTCAGAAGATGGCAGCCAATATCACCAACCTTACCTATCAAGCCTAGTCAAACTTACCCAGATTCTTCCGTTTCTGGACATTTTCTGCCCAATTTTCAGGGTCACGCTTCTTCATTACGCCTGCTGCTGTGCTACACTGATCCACGTCACTGTCAACGACACTCACGGCTGCACACAGACGCTCCACGCCGAGGAAAAACACACAAAATGGGCAAGAAACTCAAAGCACAGGTACACGTGGACGTGGTGACACTCAACACATGATTGCCAAGTGCTGGCCTGCGATGTGACGCATGATTGATGCTGCGCGCGCTGTGATTGGCTGATGGCCGTCACGACGCTACCTTTCCGGCCGCGTGATTGGTCCACCACTCACATTGCTTTTACACGAGCGGTTTTACCCGCTGGCAAAGATGTGCGATGGGCGGCTTGAGTGGCTATGAGCTGTGAAGAGCTATGTGTTTCATTAATGAAGAGGGACATTATGCATACATACCAGCTGTTGATATTAGAACAGTTGGTTAAGTGTCTTCCGTCCTAATGATGAAACACAACGTCCGCCACGATGAGGACCTGCTCGTGTGAACGTAAGCATAGCAGCACATGCCCTCCCACCTCGTCCGGCGGTCGTGGAATCCAGCCAGGTGGTTGGTGGCCTAATTTGCTTTTCCGCATTATATAATACTAGCCACAAAGCCGCCCTCCGGGCGGACTTTTTGGCTAGCTCCTGCGGAGGGCTATTGGTGGACCTTCGGCCCACCACCTGTGTTTGGTGGGCCTTTGGCCCACCAAACACAGACTCTCCAGATAGCCCCTTCTAACTTTCCTGAAAGCATGGATGTAGAAATGTATGTATTAACGCCAACCCATTCACATCACCCCCAACCCATTCACTCACCCATTACCCATCACCCCCCACCCATTCACTCACCCATTACCCATCACCCCCCACCCATTCACTCACCCATTACCCATCACCACACACCCATTCACTCACCCATTACCCATCACCCCCCATCTATTCCCTCACCCATCACCCATCACCCCCCACCCATTCACTCACCCATCACCCCACACCCATTACCCATCACCCCACCCATTCACTCACCCATTACCCATCACCCTACATCAAGGCTTCCTCAATTCTCGCAACCCACTTTTTTTCACAATTATTGCTAATAGGCTGCTAAAAAAAAGAAAAAAAAAGTGATCGGATCATCTTATAAGTGGGCTTAAAACCTTCCCCTGGTCAACCTGGTTCCAAAAATGTGGTATATGATGGGATTCCGCCACGGGGGGCGGAACCTATACCACACACACACACACACACACACACACACACACACACACACACAGACATACACACACACACACACTTTCGCTTTTATTAATATAAAGATTATGTATAATGTAGAGAAGCAAAATATGTTATTTTTTCTCTCTCTCTTACTCGACGCAGGAGGAGGAAATGGAAGCAATATCCTGAGAAATGAAGTGTGAGAAAGGGGAAGAAGGGAGAGGAGGAGGAGGAGGGGACGGAAGGGGGTGTAGGAAAGGCTAGAGGTGGGAGGCAGAAAGAGGAAAGGTAAGGGAGAGGAAATGAGCTATCATAACACACAGCTTGCATTATTGACTCTCACCACCACAGCTCAAGTAAAGGAAGAAAAGGAAGTCCATAAATGATTGCAATGCTGTGCAATCATCAAATCCTTCCACAACTTGCCTCTGCTGTATTAAGTCAAAGAAGCTAGTATTGTTTTGTCGTTTATGCATCTTTTTATTTTTTCCCCACATGTCACCTCAAGTAGATTTGAAAAAGAAATAGAGAGAAACTGGTTCATAAATACGGTAGTAAATGATTGGAATGGACTCAGTCATCAGGGTAGTTAGTGCGGAGTCAATAGGGAGTTAGGAGGCTAGACAATTTTATGGATGGGGATGAAAGGTGGATATCGATATAGTCTCATGTAGGTAAGTAACAGGAACTACCACGTGTAGGTCTCACCATGGAGGTATTATATATTATAGCTCCCTGGGTCTCACGGCCTCTTGTAGGTTTCTTCTGTTCACGTTCTTATGTTCTAAGTAAAAGCAATATATCAGAATGGAATACTACTGACACTGGAAAACAAATACCAATGATAATATTTATAGCCACAAGTATACAACAGGCGGTGGCTTACCCTCACCCACGCCATCATCAGCATAAGGTCAAGGCAAGTGTGTCCCGCCCCGCCCCGCGTCTCCAAACTCCTTCCGAAATAAAGGCACCACTAAGAGCTTCCCTTAAATCACTTGGCATAACTTATACACATTATCTCTCTCTCTCTCTCTCTCTCTCTCTCTCTCTCTCTCTCATGCATGTTTTAACCTGTTTCTTGTTTCTTTGTCTTTTATTATGAACTAGCCGCAAAGCCGCCCTCCGGGCGGACTTTTTGGCTAGCTCCTGCGGAGGGCTATTGGTGGGCCTTCGGCCCACCACCTGTGTTTGGTGGGCCTTCGGCCCACCAAACACAGACTCTCCAGATAGCCCCTTCTAACTTTCCTGAAAGCATGGATGTAGAAATGTATGTATTAACTAACGCCAACCCATTCACATCACCCCCAACCCATTCACTCACCCATTACCCATCACCCCCCACCCATTCACTCACCCATTACCCATCACCCCCCACCCATTCACTCACTCATTACTCATCACCACACACCCATTCACTCACCCATTACCCATCACCCCCCATCTATTCCCTCACCCATCACCCATCACCCCCCACCCATTCACTCACCCATCACCCCACACCCATTACCCATCACCCCACCCATTCACTCACCCATTACCCATCACCCTACATCAAGGCTTCCTCAATTCTCGCAACCCACTTTTTTTCACAATTATCGCTAATAGGCTGCTAAAAAAAAAAAAAAAAAATAGTGATCGGATCATCTCATAAGTGAGCTTAAAACCTTCCCCTGGTCAACCTGGTTCCAAAAATGTGGTATATGATGGGATTCCGCCACGGGGGGCGGAACCTATACCACACACACACACACAGACACACACACACACACACACACTTTCGCTTATATTATTATAGAACCCATTACCCATCACCCCACCCATTCACTCACCCATTACCCATCACCCTACATCAAGGCTTCCTCAATTAGAGAGAACTGCAACTCGAGAAATGCCAGTGGTCGCTGGCAGTTTTAACTCAAAGGTTGGTCTACTGTGTTTTGGCTCCGCGACTAATATTTTTCATAAATTAATTTCGCGATAAATATTGATGCACCGCATCTGAATACCAAAAAATATAGTTCTTCTGTTGTTCTACTAATTATATGGATGACATGCATTACGATGGAACGTTCTATAATAGCAATTTAATGCAAATTACTCGCCTCGAGTAGCAAAGCTTAATAGATTTTTTACATGTATATTGTGGCATGTAAAATTTGGGCGATGTTCACACTGTTTTCTAAGACAGTACTGCTGCGTCTGGCAAACGCTTGTCAAAATACAATAAGCAATGCCTTGGAAAACGAAGAATAAAGAATGCCGAAATCGGCTTGTTGCTGCGACAATGTAGGTTATAATTGTGGAGGCGACGTGCCGCGGCGGGGAGTGGTGGGCGGGGAGATTGTGGCGGGGAGATTGAATCAAAACATTGCCACTTCACGCGTCGACTCATTGCACTTCTAGGCTTTCTATCTGATTGATACACAATAATAACAGGAAAATATGACTGCCTAGGTATAGATAACTTCTAAACATTCGTTATTGACTATATAATATCATAGAGTAGCATTTACCTCGCCTCCTCAACTATAACCTACTTGGTTATTTGGTTATATACAATGTTTTACAGAATCAGGCTTCTATACAATATACATATAGAAGAAAATCGTTCTTAATATTATACTTGTGTGTTTTAAGTACAGTGGAATAAGCCCATATTTTTCTTTCAAGTTGACCAACTTTTCACCAAATTGTGAGTTAAAACTACCAGCGACCACTGGCATTTCGGAGTTGCAGTTCTCTCTAATTCTCGCAAACCACTTTTTTTCACAATTATCGCTAATAGGCTGCTAAAAAAAAAAAAAAAAAAAAAAGTGATCGGATCATCTCATAAGTGAGCTTGAAACCTTCCCCTGGTCAACCTGGTTCCCAAAATGTGGTATATGATGGGATTCCGCCACGGGGGCCGGAACCTATACCACACACACACACACACACACACACACAGACACACACACATACACACACTTTCGCTTATATTATTACTAGCCGCAAAGCCGCCCTCCGGGCGGACTTTTTGGCTAGCTCCTGCGGAGGGGTATTGGTGGGCCTAAAAGGCCCACCACCTGTGTTTGGTGGGCCGAAGGCCCACCAAACACAGACGCTCCAGATAGCCCCTTCTAGCTTTCCTGAAATCATGATTGTATGTATTAACGCCAACCCATTCACATCACCTCCAACCCATTCACTCACCCATTACCCATTCACTCACCCATTACCCATCACCCCCCGCCCATTCACTCACCCATTACCCATCACCACACACCCATTCACTCACCCATTTCCCATCACCCCCCATCTATTCCCTCACCCATCACCCATCACCCCCCACCCATTCACTCACTCATCACCCCACACCCATTACCCATCACCCCACCCATTCACTCACCCATTACCCATCACCCTACATCAAGGTTTCCTCAATTCTCGCAAGCCACTTTTTTTTCAAAATTCTCGCTAATAGGCTGCTAAAAAAAGAAAGAAAAAAAGTGATCGGATCATCTCATACGTGGGCTTAAAACCTTCCCCTGGTCGAGCTGGTTCCAAAACTGTGCCATATGAGGGGATTGGGACACTGGGGGCGGCACCTATCGCGGACAGACAGACAGACAGACAGACACACACACACTTTCGCTTATATTATTATAGATTGTCTTCGTCTTGCATCTTGTTTGTTTGATTGTTTAAATGTTTACTCTCTCTCTCTCTCTCTCTCTCTCTCTCTTACCATTATCTTCCTCTGCGTCCGAGGAGAAGCACAGTGGTTGACAGGGGGAGATGGAGGAGGAGGAGACGGATTCTCTCTTTTCTTCCTCGTCCTCCACCACTTGCCTCCCTCCTCAATCTTGTTCTCCATTCTTGCCTCCACTTTTACTGCAGCAGCTGCCATTCTTTTCACCTCCTTACTTCAATACTATCTTCTCTTCCTTCTTGCTTTCCTTCCTTCTTCGCCTACTCGTATTTCACTCGTAAGCACTATATGACTCGTATCTCCCTTGTCCATAAACACTTTTAGTATCGACGAGTATGTTCTCGCACTGAGAGTCACAATTTATTAGTGTAAACAAATTATATGTATTCTATTTGCTCTCCTACACAAAAGGAAATCTATAAAACGACTCACACCTTCAGTTCCTTTACCTACGACACTTCAATATTTTTTTTCATTACGTTATTTTGACGGGTTTTTTTTCTGTCATGGATCAAATACCGAGCACGTGGCATCTTTTTCTGTCATCGATGTGTTCCTAATTTAGTCTAACATACATATATTTCTTACAAAAACATGAAGTACTACCCAGTCGATCAAAGGAAAATACTCGCATGAGGTAATAAGGCGTGGCACATCACCACGTGCCACCACCACCACCAGTAACACCATTAACAATAGTAATAATAATTCTAATAATAATCAAAATAACACCACTCTCAAGGCCTAAACAACAGCATAATTTCGATACAATGAAAGTTTTGAACAATTTTTCCATAGCTCAGAATTCATAACTAAGAAATACAGAGAGGTGAATGAAGAGAAAGAAGGATTTAGAGAGAGAGAGAGAGAGAGAGAGAGAGAGAGAGAGAGAGAGAGAGAGAGAGAGACAGAGAGAGAGAGAGAGGAGAGAGAGAGCAGCTATCCACCTCCACCTAGCACCACCACAACACCCACCTCACTGTTCACTAGTCAAAGTGCCACTGATTCTCTCTCATGTCACACTCACTTGTCACCCTCTCTCTCTCTCTCTCTGCTCTCCCTTCGTCCCTTACTATCTTGGCACCAACCCCGGCCACTACTTACCTTCCTCCCGTCCACTTTCCCTCTCTCTCATTTTCTCTTTCAATCCCATCTGATTCTTCTCTTCTTTATTTAACATCTTCATTTTCTTTCTTTTTTTCTTTTCTTTTTTTTCTTCTTTTTTATTAACCTCTACTATTCTCTGCCTCCTACTCCACATTTTTTTCTGTTTCTCTTATCTCCCTTATTCTTTCCTACTGTTTCTCCCCCTCCTCCCATCTGTATCACATCTGTGTAATTACCTTCTATATTTGACATGCAATAGTAGAGCTATCAGGCTCGCTCTGCTCTACTCTTCTCATCTCTTCTCTCTCTCATCCTCTCTCTCCCATGTGAATGAAATAAGCAAATAGATACATTATTGTCCCAAAGAGAGAGAGAGAGAGAGAGAGAGAGAGAGAGAGAGAGAGAGAGAGAGAGAGAGAGAGAGAGAGAGAGAGAGAGAGAGAGAGAGAGAGAGAGAGAGAGAGAGAGAGAGCACTAATGGCCAATTTATTTTATGACATGTGATAAAATAGATGAATAGATATCCAGGTAAAACTTTTGACTCGGTATTTAAGAATAAAAGATTCTAAACCCAGCCGAGGAATCACCCTGCTGGCGGTGCCCTCACCTGCCCACTTGCCTGCCAAATTGCACACACAAAAAAATATCGCAAAAAAAGTATTTTCCTACTTTAAGCCATCTTCATTGAGTGTCTATTTGAATACGTAATGACAAGATACTATACGTATATATCATTAATTTATCTACTCCACTGTGGTATCTTAATATTCTTCAGTATCTTAATATTCTTCAGTATCTTAATATTCTTCAGTATCTTAATATTCTTCAGTATCTTAATATTCTTCAGTATTTAATATTCTTCAGTATCTTAATATTCTTCAGTATCTTAAATTTCAGTATCTTATATTCAGTATCCTATATTCTCAGTATTTAAATATCTTCAGTTACTTAATATTCTTCTACTTAATATCTCAGTATTTAATATTCTCTAGATCTTAATATTCTCGTATCTAATATCTTCAGTATCTTAAATTCTTCGCCTACTCTCAAATCTTCAGTATCTAATATTCTTGCATATTTTAAATCTCAGTTTTAATATTCTTCAGTATCTTAATCTCTTCAGTATTTAATATTATTCAGTCTTCAATATCTCAGTATTTTAATATCTTCATATTAATATTCTTAGTCATTATGAGGAATACTGAATCAGTGATCTAACAGCTGTATTTCCTAATCAGTAAGTACATTTCTAATTATAGTACCTATTGCTGTATATCAAATTATATAAGCTTAATTAGGTACTTACGTCCTGAATACTACGTACATTAAACTATCTTCTAATGACATATCCTCCTATCACACACCTGTCATTCAGGAATCGCCCCCCCCCCCCACAACCTCTGCTCCCCTACTGCACACCAAGTGGTATCCCCCCCTTCCTCCTGCCCTATGAAAACACACTTTCATAACCACCTATTTTAATACAAATACTGACTCGGGGTAATAATGATTAATTTAGCTCACTTGCTACAGTAATCACACATCCTGAGCATGTATGACACAGTCCTTGATATGCTGAATGTTACCTGAATCTCTGTCCCTGAAAAAGATTATCATCCCATGCAAATGATCACATATAGAATATCTTCACCTCTGCCCTTCTCCTTCCAAGGGGGCAATTTGTTTTTCTGTTAAGATAAAATTAGACTCCTCAAACTATTAAGATTCTAATCATGAGGCAGCTAAGAGGATTGATTTGTTTTCATAATGCAGACATTCATGTTGTAAATCCTTGAACGCTGAACTCTGCACTTATATTCTTTGAAAAATTTGCATTCTTCCCCAGACAATATGGTACCTTCTAATACTGATAAGGAAATAAGAGTCATGTACGCATCAAATTCATGTATTTGATAGTATGTATTTATCTGTAAGTATGTTGCTCATCAACAACATGATAAGTGTCCAATAAAAAATGAGTAAGTGTGAGCTAAAGGAAAATGTATCAAAATATATTGAGGCTAGAATCGATGGAATTTACATTTATTCATGGATGTGTTAAAACTTCGATTTTGGATGGTTCTATATCGCAGTAATCATTATTTGTTATGACACCCCACTTGTTTGGGAGAAGACTAGCAAAAAACAAAAAATAATAAATAAATTAATCCTTCTTAAATGTTCACCTTCTAATAACAGGTAACAGACTTCAAGAGAAAAAAATTCCACACTAAAGACTAAAATTTGAGAAAATATTTCAAGCATAAGACACAAGACAATATTCGCATGATACCCAACATAAATTTGTTGGCCTGGCCCTGCTCCTTACAGCTGCTGACTACCAAGGTGTAAGAAAATATCATGCAACATAATATTACACTGGATATATGTACGAGCACACTTACTGTTACATTATTGGGAGCGGCCAAAATATCATGATAAAGGAAGAAAAAAACCTGCTTCCAGATATCTTTTTCCCTAAACAGTAAAGGTGCTTCACAGTGCTGAGAAGGTCCTCTCCAGACGGCAGGAAACTTGATTACAAAAAGATGAAAGCCCAAGGCAGGTATTCCAAAAAATTTCATGACAGTTGAGAAATAACTTCAAAATTATGAATGGAATAAACAATGAATAGATGGGAAAATACCTTGATGCAATAGGTCTCTTCTCTCTCTCTCACTCCCATGTGAATGAAATAAGCAAATAGATACATTATTGTCCCAAAGAGAGAGAGAGAGAGAGAGAGAGAGAGAGAGAGAGAGAGAGAGAGAAGAGAGAGAGAGAGAAGAGAGCACTAATGGCCAATTTATTTTATGTGAGAGAGCACTAATGGCCAATTTATTTTATGTGAGAGAGAGCACTAATGGCCAATTTATTTTATGTGAGAGAGAGCACTAATGGCCAATTTATTTTATGTGAGAGAGAGCACTAATGGCCAATTTATTTTATGTGAGAGAGAGCACTAATGGCCAATTTATTTTATGTGAGAGAGAGCACTAATGGCCAATTTATTTTATGGATGAGAGAGCAATAATGGCCAATTTATTTTATGTGAAGAGAGCACTAATGGCCAATTTATTTTATGTGAGAGAGAGCACTAATGGCCAATTTATTTTATGTGAGAGAGAGCACTAATGGCCAATTTATTTTATGTGAGAGAGAGCACTAATGGCCAATTTATTTTATGACATGTGACAATACCAAGGCCTGAACACAACCCGGACCCGTGACAGGCCACTCATCAAGGCAGACTCATGACTCAGGCCACCTCAAATACCAATCAAACAAAACTAGTCAAGTATGGTTTTAATAAAAATATATGTATTCTCTATATTCTCATCTGTACAATTAACAAAACAGGTCCCACTGTGCTCACTGTGTTGGCTTAACATGTTGGCAAACATTGTAACAGCACCATTGGTCACCTCTTGTAGCTTTCTATATCACGAATAATGCATAATGGCATACTTAAATCCAGCATCCATGGTCAAAGAGGAGAAGAAATACACGACTCCACTATGTAAAGATTAAGATTCAACAAATTCTATGATATATAAATTCAAATATTGGCGAACAGCAAATCTTTAAAATGCCCATCCCATCCTCTCTCTCTCTCACACACACAATCACTTCTATACTGATTACTGCATCCTTCCACTTAACGAAGGATCAGCCTTTCATGGTCCCAGCATCTATTCTGGTCTTGTGTATCTATCTAGCTATCCACTTCACCAATTCTCTCCAGGTTAACAAATCATCCCAGGGTGCTTGCTGCATTTCACCACCTCTATCACCCTATCACTTAGTCCCTCTCCTTTACTCAATTTAATAATTCTCTATACATACTTTCATTACTTTCATAATCTGTTCCACTCACACAACAATCATCGCCAGAGTAACTCATTTCCAATGCTTGAATCAGACTTTTGTAGCTCTCAAGACTACAATACAATCTTGACTTGCCATTCCACATTCATGAGTAGTTTATAAGAACATAAGAAAGTAAGGAAGCTACAAGAGGCCGTGAGACCTACACGAGGTAGTTCCTGTTATCTAACTCTACCTATATCCACCTCTCTTCCCCATCCATGAATTTATCCAGACTCCTTTTAAAGACCCCAATAGACTCTGCACTAACCACCCGACAACTGAGTCTAGTTTAGTCTGGTCTACTCTAATGCCTGGTCCTTGGCGTTTCCTCAAGGGTCTACCGCCACAGCAGTAGTCTCCATTTACACCTTTCTATGCACCTTATTCTCAGATCTTCCAATACTCTCACTCTTACATCCCCTCTCTCACTTACATACTCCTGCCCTCTATCTTCCCGTTCAACACAGGGTCATTCTCTCACACTTCAACATTCCTAATACTTGCTCTAATTATGCACCAAGCAGTCCCACTTTCTTTCCTTTTAAAGCCATTGTGGGGTTCAATACTTGCACAGGGCGGAGCCAAGATATCAAAACTTACGGACCTCTTGGATTTAAATTAATTAAATACTGTTTTTGGCCCCTAACTTTTTTCTTTAGGGAAATGTGATTGTCACGGAAAAAAGGAAGTAGACTGGTTTATGTAGATCAGACCGAAGTAAGTAAGATAGTTGTTTGTGAGTGATGCAGCGCTTGTTGCAGATGGAAAGAAGCTGCAGTGACTAGTTAGAAGCGTGTGTGACAGAAGAAAGCTGCAAGTGAATGTGGCAAAGGTCAAAGTGATGAGATGTAGTAGCGAGGGAGGTACAGATGCTGATATAGTGTGAATGATGAGAAATTAAATAGATGGAATAGTTTTAGTTTTGATGTATATTTGGGAGTGGAGATTGAGGCAGGGGGTCCATGGAGGCAGAGAGGAGCCATAGAGTGAATCAAGGGACTAGGGTTTTAGGAACAGTGAAAGAAGTTTGGTGTAATCTGCCTGTAGAAGCAAAGATGGGCATGGCATGTTTGAATGAATTGTAGCTCCAACTGTTTAGTATGACTGTGAGGCATAAGGGTAAAGAAAAAGAATGGCAGTGCTGAAGATAAAATGGTAAAGAACAAATTTGGGTGTGATATGGATTGATATTGAGGAACAACGAGGCCAATTATGTGTGGAGACCAATGTTGCTTACTGAAGAGACCCGGCTGCAGTAATTATTGAAATACTGACAATAGCGTATACAGTACCTGGACTAGAGTAGTTAGTGTTCATTACGCTTCTCCCTCTCTAGCTGACATGCAAATAACAAGTGGTATTTAATATTTCTTATGGCAGATATGTGATAACTGTCAAGTGAAATTATACATATTTACACTGATAGCAAAGTAATGGATTTGTAGTGCCAAGAAATGGAAGGCAAATGCATGTTACATATTTGATGTGAAGAAACGATGATTTACTGTTGTTTGATGAACAACTTAGACATAAGCGGAAGGCCAAATATTTGCACTGATATAGAATCAACAAAGGTGATGGCAATCTGTGCGTCAGTGGGCCCTACCAGCCCTCAAACAGCATAGCACACAATCTCTCCCAACTATGATGGAAAAATGTAATAAATGAATAATACCTTGAGCACATGTCTCCACCTAGCAAGGGAAGAAATGAATCATTAAAATAGCCTACCACACACACCACTTCCCTTTCACTCCCACACAAAATTCAGTAGCTACAAAGCCTCACACACACCCTTCGTTCCTGGCGTGCACCATGGGCTTCCACGCCTCTCCCCTCTCCGCCATCAGCTTGCCGTGCAGCTCCTCGGCACGCTCCCGCAGGTGGCCGAGCTCCTCCTGGATGCGGTCGGTGATGCGGCGGCGAGCAGTGGCCGGATCTTCATTCCTTTTTCGCATCTCTTGCACCTCCGCCCTAAAGTCCAGCGGTTCGCCCACCACCACGGTCACCCATTTGCCCAGGCGGGGGATGTAGGGGGGGTGGTTGGGGAGTATGCGGTCCATCCCTATGTGGTAGAAGGGCAGCACGATGGGGGACACGAGGGAGTCATACACCAGGCGGCCGACACCCCACTTAAGCCGCATCGTCTCAAGGGTCATGTTCACTTTACCCTCAGGGAATATGTGCACCCAGTGGCCCTCCCCCAAACGCTCTAACAGGAAATCCATCGCATGCTGTGTGCAAAACGCAAAAATTGTTTACCAGTCATTTGCGAATAGCAGAGAAATGCTGTATGCCTTTAGTGCTGTCCTTTCATAGCTTCATGCAGTGACAATGTAATGTGGCCTATTTCATGGGAAGATTATTTCCTTTTCTAAGAATGATATTCTCCATTTCTTAGGTCAATATCCTCATCCTGCTTATTCTGTAAAACAGAGGCTGATAATAATAATCATGGTTGATTTTTCACTTAAATTTCCTCCTGTAGAGAAATGCTTCACAGAAACTTTGGCTTTGAACCTTCTTGTGATCCAAATCCTTCCCTGGCTTCTCTTGCTACACTTTGTCAACTGCTGTCTGTGGTGTCTTATATACCTTATTATTATCATTATAGTTACCTAATGCATAAGGAAATAATAAATAAAGGAATAAAGTAATAAATTGATTAATAAATATAAACAAATCAAATCAAGATTATCATGATGTCTACAGGATGATTTTTTCTTGGTGAGGAGATGACTAAATTCTATAGAAATTAACTGGCTTATACAAATCATGTGTTTTTCCTTTTTTCTTCTTTCTCCAGAAATTATCACTATCAGCATCATAACTTTCTTCTAACATCATTAACACGATCGCCGAGTTGCTAAACACGGCTCACCCGCACCGCGTTGCCTTCTCTTCGCCTTCCTGTCAGCGTTCCGTAGGACTTTCACGGTGAAAGTGCAAGCATCGCTCTTATAGGAGAACCCTTAAGGTCAAGAAGTAAAACCCATTGATATTTTGTTTCTCATATCACATATCAGTACACTTATGTACCATGGTATCTTTTTTTGTTTTAGTTCAATGGTATTTACCTCTACAGCACTGGTTCTTGCAATCCCAGGTCATATTTCTCACCTTATAATTCCAAATTTCCTCAATTCCTCTCATATTTTCATTTCAATATTTTTTCATATAATTCTTATTTTTCTTCCAGTATTTCAAAATACAAAATATACAGATGGATTTGCCATCAAGTTATGTTTCTTACATATATTTCCAAGCTTGTTCACTATCCCCTGCAGCTCCCATTCATCCTCAAACAGTAAGACACTTGTAAACGCAAGTATAGATGCTCTCAAGATCCCCCTCTTATTATCAGTATTTCACATCATCATC
This sequence comes from Chionoecetes opilio, assembly GCA_016584305.1. Lineage (NCBI taxonomy): Eukaryota > Metazoa > Arthropoda > Malacostraca > Decapoda > Majidae > Chionoecetes > Chionoecetes opilio. The sequence goes on along the minus strand of JACEEZ010009177.1, from coordinate 78,831 downwards.
AATAATATAATACAACATGACTGAGAAGGCTACATTCTACCAAATTCTTGTAAAACGCAAGCATAAAGTGGTCAGTGTTATTAATGCTATATATCTTCATGTTTTATATAACACTGAATTTCACTCAACAGTTTGTAACACTTGATCATTCCTTTCATTTTATTCCAAAGATATTGTTAAGTTTTCAGAGATTATAGTATGAGCAGGCATGAGAACTATTAGGAACCATTTAAAGTTGTAGAATGAACTAAATGTGAGAGCACACTGTGATCATTTACAATTATCAACCTGCATGAGTGATGAGGTGTGTGGGACTTATGGCTAACCTTAGTTTGAACAAAGTAACAGTACATCATGAACTGTAATCACCCACCTGGTACACCCCGCCTCCCCTGATGATGGGGACACATTTGCCGCTGCTGAAGAACCAGCTGTAGATGCGGCGTGTGAAGGCAATGTCGTGGGCGGCGGGGGACCAGCGCATGGTGGTGGCGCTCCACAGGTGCCGCCACTTGAGTACACCTGCAGGGGATGCCGGGTTAGTTTGGCACACATGTAACAAAGACATCGGCTAACCCTCACGCCAGATTTTAAAATTTGCTATATAAAAATGCTCGTGTAGCCATAAAAATTACGAAAAGTAAACTGAAATACAAATGAGCTAGGGAAAGGACACTAAGCAGAGTAATGTATAAAATAATGTATAGTTAATTGAAACATCTAATGGCACCCAAACAAAATGGAAATACGTTCTGGGTTAAAGGGGGTTAAAATCTGAAGAAAAAAAAGAGAGAGAGAGAGAGAGAGAGAGGAGAGAGAGAGAGAGAGAGAGGGAGAGAGAGGAGAGGAGAGAGAGAGAGAGACGAGAGAGCGAGAGAAGAGAGCGAGACGAGAGAGAGCGAGAGAGAGAGAGAGAGAGAGAGAGAGAGAGAGAGAGTGTGAGTTGTACATGAATCAAGAAGAAATTAAAGAATCAATACGACTCATGGAGCAAAATAAAATTCGATCAAGCCGATGAAATTACTTAAAAATAAAATTATCAATAAGTTTTTTACCACATGAGACACTCCTGGATTTACGTTATCTTCTGTGCCATACTTGTACTTACGAAAAGATGTGAGAAGAATTGTGTTACTTTACTTTAATTTAACCCCTTCACACTAAGATCTTTCCTTTGTTATAAAAAATTGTATGTTGTCGAGCCATAAAATAACGAAAAGTAAATGAATATACCAAATTAGCTAGTCAAAAAGGATACTAAATAGGTCATATCTAAAAAAACATAGTGCTTATATTCACAAAAAATCGTTAATGGTACGTCACCATACCCAAATTACAATGGAAATTACGTTCTGGGTCAAGAGGTTAATGGTAAATAAATATAAATGGTGCACAATCCTATACATAGAAAGGTCTGATTCTCCTACATAACACACATAGTACTACCCACATCTCATGGACAATCTCTCCTCAGATATCCACATTATATCTCTCACATTCTCACTTTCATATCTCTTCACATTCTTATTCTTCTTTTTTCACATTCAACATACACCAAAATTCTCCTTTTCCCTACTGATACATGTACCATCCCATACATCTCTTACCCTTTTGTATCTTCACCTCACACACCCATTAATTCCCTGTATCAATAGCACCACATACTGTACCTCCTTTCTCTCAAATATTCCCATCAGCCTTCAACTTTCATCTACACATCATCTCATCTCATCTTTCTGTTTAACGTCAGATTTTCCCATAATGTCTTATGAGGTTAGACGGTCGATAATACTCCTTCTATCTATCCTACCTTCTATCTTCTACCTATCTACTCCTTCTATAATACTTCCAACTATTGCTATCCATTTCCGCAACCTCTTCAATGCCCAATGCTGCCAGATCTTCTTCAACACACTGCCTCCCTGTCTTCCTTGGCCCGTTCGGTGGACAGCGACTAGGCACTTACACTCCAACAACTCTCCCCAATGCCTCATCCCCTTCTCTCCCCTCCACCTCCACTTACACTTTCAAAACCCCTCTGCCTTACCCCACAAACCAGGGTCATCAATGCAGGAGTAATGGTTGCAGACAGTGATCAGTGGTGTTCCCTTCGGCCTTTTCTCCACCATCTCATGCAGCCGCTCCACATTGTGACCATTGATGTTGTTGCATAAACCTAGGAAGAGGCGAAGAATTTACTAAGGGATTATTTCAGATTTTACAGGCATGCTGAACACAAATCTGGTCAGAGCTTTTCCTGATTACTACAATTAAATAACTTATTATACTCTGTTTGCTTATAAATACAATTACAACCATAATTTCCCTGGCTGATGCTGGTTACCTACATCAAAAGTGCAGAGATAACGCACACAAATTTACGCAATAAATCAATTGAGAGCCATCTGGTTTTATAAATTGTAACTGCTGCCATGTCTCTAAAACATTAATCACGGCATTATTCCAGACGAACACCGAATTCAGTTTGGTGGACGAAACTATTTTTTTCTGGTGAGTTTTGAAGTGTTTTGAATTAATCTGTTAACCATTTCTGCCGCAAATCTATTTTTTTTTCTTCTTTTTTTTAGTTCAGTAAAGGTTAGTTATTTTTTATTTTATGTTTTAGTTAGATAAAGGTTGGGTTAGGTATAGGTTCGGTTAGGTTCAATTTTATTTTTTTGTCATTTTTGCAAAAAAAAAAAAAAAAAAAAAAAGATTTGCGACATAAACGGTTAGCAGATTCATTCAAAACACATCACAACTCACCAGAAAAAAATAATTTCGTCCACCAAAGGAAGTTCGGTGTTCATCTGGAAATTTACCTTAATCATAACCAGAATACGTTCGCCGTGTCTTTTAATTTACTTCAGCGAGAAGGGGGTTGGCTGCCGTATCTCTAGCCACGGCGTTCTAGAAGTACGGACCTTTAGCCACTTTCAACATTTCAACATAAATTCCAGGGATGAGAATATCACTAACATTCAATAACTATGGCTTAATAACTAGTAATAACCTTAATTAGCAATGAATAACTTGCCAAACATTTACTAACCAACAGTAACTGAACCGACACTTGTCAAATTGCCAAACTTCACAAATAGTAATTTAACTAGCAATTGCTAACTTCATCGCCAATAAGAATTTGATCTAATGACTTATATTTCTTATAAATGAGGTTCTATCTATCCAGGAAAGTTCAAAAGGTTACATAAGAACATAAGAAAATAAGGAAGCTACCAGAGGCCGTGAGACCTAGGTGCACGAAGTAGTTCCTGTTACTTAACTCTACCTACATCCACCTCTCCTCCCCACCCATAAATTTATCCAGACTCCTTTTAAAGACCCCAAAGACTCCTTTTAAAGACACAAATTACAAAAGGTTACCCATTGTAGTGCCTTACTTAGCAGGACCTTGCTGAAGGTGCCCACCATGGGTACCACAAAGGTGCTCCTCAGCCTAAAGGACAAGGGAGGATCCTTCATGTCAGGAAAAGGCCAACCATAACGGAAAAATAACCCATTTTGGGTATTTTCCTTCGAGTCGGCCATCGGTCCCCCTGTAGCTTCTTCTTCCTCTTCTTTTGACCTGTGCTCTGTTTTGGTTTGGATTTCTTCAGGCTTTGCAAATGGAAGAGGCCTAACATATTTTGCTTCATCATCTTTTGAACTCAACTGGACTTATTTTTTCTTAATTCTGTTGGACTTCCTCTCTCTCGATCTCTTTTTTTTTTTCTCTCTCTGTCACAGTCTCATTATTTCTCATTATTTCATTGTCTTTTAATTTACTCATCCTCCTCCTTCTACTCCAGCCTTATTTCCTTCTGTCTTTTTAATTTCAAGGTAGTTAAGTAAGTGAGTTAGTAGGTATAACTTCTTAAAAAAAAAAAAAATCCGTCAAATGCAATAGGCCCGTGGCGCGCCGTGCAGCTGCGGGTGTTTACCTCAGCGGCCGCGCTCCCCGCCGCCCCGCAAGCCTCAAGGGCTGCCCCACGGCCTCACCACGCCCCTCACACGCCCAGGTAAGCCCCACCAATACCTCAACCTTAGTGGTCATCCTTGAAAGCCCTCCTTGCACTGTAACGTCTGTGATTGTACGTGACAAGCCATTATCCACACATGACCTTAAGACTTGGCTCTGATAATCCATGGTTCACTTATTTACTCACTCACTTTGGGTTTCTCACTTATTCACACGGCCTCATGGGAGTGCAGTCAGTTCGTACACAAATTGTTTCGTACACCAAAAAGTTGTTTCGTAGTCTATATGAAACCATAGTCAGCTCAGCCATACACTCAGCTCAGAGTTGAACTTGACTACTAGAGTTACGGGTATTATTTTACGGTAATTATGGAGGAGAGTTTCACGTTCGTTTTCAGAGACACCAACTACTTTTGGTAATTATGGAGGAGAGTTTCACGTTCGTTTTCAGAGACACCAACTACTTTTGGTAATTATGGAGGAGAGTTTCACGTTCGTTTTCAGAGACACCAACTACTTTTTCTTGGCCTACAATAGGTGCTTGTTCTAATGGTGCTAGTTTTATTTTGCGCAAACCAAAAAAAAATGAAACCTAACCTAACCTTATGTTTTAATGAAACCTAACCTAACAGGTTTTAAAGAAACCTAACCTAACCTTAACCACAAAATACATTTTTTTTTTTTTTTTTTTGGTTTGCGCAAAATAAAACTAGCACCATTAGAACAAGCACCTATTGTAGGCCAAGAAAAAGTAGTTGGTGTTTCTGAAAACGAACGTGAAACTCTCCTCCATATTAACCCAACTTTTTCTTGGCCTGCAATAGGTGCTTGTTCTAATGGTGCTAGTTTTATTTTGCGCAAACCAAAAAAAAATGAAACTTAACCTAACCTTATGTTTTAATGAAACCTAACCTAACCTAACCTTACAGGTTTTAAAGAAACCTAACCTAACCACAAAATATACATTTTTTTTTTTTTTTTTTTTTGGTTTGCGCAAAATAAAACTAGCACCATTAGAACAAGCACCTATTGTAGGCCAAGAAAAAGTAGTTGGTGTCTCTGAAAACGAACGTGAAACTCTCCTCCATATTAACCTATTTTACTATAGGACCGAAATTCCTTACACAATTGGGAGTGTGAGTTTCTGTATACCTTATTGGATTCTAGAAAACATTCTCTGAGCTTCCGTCGCAAATCATAACTTTTGGAGATATGACATATTGTTTATAGGGAGGCGAGAGACAAGTGTTTACGAGCGCATTACTCTTCTTCCTCTTGTGACCTGCATCGCCTCTGTTCTTCCCTTGCCGCTGAAACTTTAATGAGGATTTGGCTTTAGTTAGGAGGTTAAAGCGTGGGGTTAGGTTAGGTTCGTGAGACTAAAGGTGGGGTTAGGTTAGTTTAATTTTCATATTTCTTATACACTCCTTCATACTAAAAACATCTTATATCTCAGAAAGTAGTGATTTGCGACGGAAGCTCATAGAGTGAATGTTTCTTAGAATCTATTAAGGTGAACAGAAACCTTACTCTCAGTTGTGTAGGGAATTTCGGTCCTATTGTAAAAATTTACCGAGTTAAGAATTTTACCGGGTAAAATGACACCAGGTATGTACGAAAAAACTCAAAATCAGTATACGAAACAACTAACAAAACCTGGGTACGAAACAACTTGTGTACGAAACTCCCTGTTACCGCCTCATGCATGTACGTACATAGATCCTGTTTGAGATCTACATTTCCACCTGTTTTGTGTATCTAACGAACTGTCACTTCACACTCAAAAGAATTAACACGAACACATCTGATCTGTATGGAACTGTCGTCGACCGGAATTCCCGTCGAAACACGAACCAAGAACTCTTGTCGACGGTGGTAAGTACTGTAAATTCGTTGACGTGGAAATTTTCGCCGACCTTGTTTTAATAATAACGGCCTGCTGGGAAACCATAATTAGCCTGTTTTTTTGTTAATATTCTGCAGGACAGGGGCGTATTTAGGATCTTGAAACATTGGGGGCTTAGCCCAGCCCAGAGATCTTTAGATTTTTACGGGAAAATGTTAAATTTATTTATGAGTATAATGAATATAAGATAAGAACATGAGAAAATAAGGAAGGTACAAGAGGCCGTGAGACCTACCCGTGGTAGTTCCTGTTACTTAACAGTGTTAACACTACCTACATCCACCTTTCATTCCCATCCATAAAGTTGTCTAGCGTCCTTTTAAAACTCTATTGACTCCGCACTAACTACCCCATGACTGAGTCCTAACTGACATCCTAACTCATTTTCCATAAGTAAAACATCATCAGAAAACACTGTAACAATACAATACAAGGGTCAACTTAACTTTGTGGCGGCTGGTACAGAGTGATGGCCCGGTAGTGGTGGTAGTGGGTATAGGTAAGGGGGAATTTTGGGCGAATCATTGATACAATCAGCTTTTTCATCATCTCTTCTTTGTCCAAATAAGCGAAGGCCACTCTTATATTCTTCAAGAGGTTATATGTCTCCGGTAATGTTTTTTTGTGTGTGTGTGTAAGGTTGCTAGTGACCGTTACTCCCAGGTCTTTTTCTTCCTTTGTTTTTCTAATGCACTCATTTCCCATTCGGTAATTCCCCGTTTGTCTCCTTGTACTCTTACCGAATTCCATCACTACATTTCACCGCAGCTATATAGAGACACGGCGGCCGTACCCCTTTTCACTGTGGCTAGACACACGGCTGTATTCCGGGAATGGTTAAGCTTAATCAATTACTGATTACAGCATTGGATAGAACTCATCAAACTTTGCAAGTTTGCTTCTATGCATTTATCCTCTGGGACTAATAGATAGTAAAATGGCTTTAATAAGGAAATAAAGGGTGAAATTGCGTTTACAATTGTGATTATAAAACTAAAATGGATAAAGAATGAAAGAAACTGACTCCATATTCGTGTTCAGCGTGCCATAAAACTTTTTTGGACCAATGTTCATGAGAATCTGAGATGTCGAAATTTTCCCAAAAAATATGCAGGGTAACCCCCTTGGAATTTTAGTAAAAAATCATGTTTTGTTTAAATATCTTGAAAAGTATAAGGTTTGCGAACAATATGTATAGAATAGTTAATATAGAGCAGGACAAGACCTTTCTTTTCAGCTTCGTATATCAACATCTGTTTGGAATGTAAATAATTGCAATATTTGCAAATATAATAGTTTTATCACAAAACATTAATTTTGTCAGAAAGTATGTAAGTAAATGATATTCTGAATTGGGGGCATGTGCTCCCCATGAAAATCCGGTGCCCCCCCACTGGCCAGGGCATCAGAATGCCCCTGTGCTCCGTTTGCCTAGTACCCCCCCAATACTTAGCTGTGCCCCCCCAGGTGCCCCCTATTGATAGATACCTGGCTATGCCACTGAATTGTAGTAATCAGAAAACTGACTTCAGATTCACGTTCAGCATGACCGAAAACCTAAATGGACCAACTTTCATCAGAAACCAGGCATAATTTTTTTTTCCAAAAATCTGCATGACTTCTTTTTTGAGCTTTACGGTAGTAATATCAATTTTGATAATTAAAAATTACATTTTTGTTCTTCCACAAAACAAATTATCTAAAAAAGTATAAAAGTTTATGGAATATTGATGGTGACAAAATAGACCTGTCAAGCATTCCCTGTTATCTGAGACCCTGACAAATTTTTCAAGGCCAAATTTTAGAGCTTTTTCTGATGGAGATAGTTATTTTAATGGAAACGGCGACCATAAAATTCGGTGATGACATTTTTTTTTTTTTTTTAACTGGTTTCCGGGAAATAAATCTATCTCCATTAGAAAAGGCACCTATTTTTGGCCTGGAAAAATTAGTCAGTGTCTCTGAAAATGACCGCGAAGTCCTCGTCCATTATTACCCAATTTTAAATACGTTGGCGCAATTATTAATAATTTACTCCTATCCAAGCTATTCGTGTGAAAACAACTATAAATAAAGATTTATATTATTTACCTAGGAATGTCACCTACACTCTAGTAGTATTAACTGATTAAAGTTTACACAGCGCGCCAAAATATTGTTCGCGACATCATAACACAGCGCTTCCATACGGGAATTCAGAAAATGTACTCTATGGCAGCCTACTGACTTCCGAGAGAGATATGTTACATATGGCAGCTTGTTTAAGGCACGGGCAGTCCATCAAGACCGTTGAGGAATGTTCAGATGCCACTTGTCAATTATAGACGAAGCACTTTAAAAAGTATCGCCTTCCTTCCCGCGAGTAATTTGAACAGACGCGCATTGGTATAACTATCATTATTTTCATAATGGGTGGCAAGAAAGACCTAACAAAGGAGCAAATTAAAGTTATTGTATCTCTACACAAGGCAGAGAGGCCAGTGGAAGAAATATCAAGGATTGTGGATGTTACGAAGAAATTTGTGCATAAGTGGGTGGAGAGTTTCGGGGTGGCGTTGTGGGGTGGCGACAGCCGCGACACCATAACATTATAAGTGACCAGGGCGAGGATGTAAAAGTCATATCGCAATATTTTTCTTGCTCTTATTTAAGGATGGGCATCCACTTGACGTTTCATGACATTTAGGGTGCTTGCTGATGTTTTACATCCTCGCCCTGGCCATATATAGAGATACGATGTTTTATAATTGAGATTACGGTGTCGCGGCTGTCGCCACCCCGCAACATCACCCCGAAACTCTCCACCCACTTATGCACAAATTTCCTCGTAACATCCACAATCCTTGATATTTTTTCCACTGACCTCTCTGTCTTGTGTAGAGATACAATAACTTTAATTTGCTCCTTTGTTAGGTCTTTCTTGCCACCCATTATGAAAATAATGATAGTTATACCAATGCGCGTCTGTTCAAATTACTCGCGGGAAGGAAGGCGATACTTTTTAAAGTGCTTCGTCTATAATTGACAAGTGGCATCTGAACATTCCTCAACGGTCTTGATGGACTGCCCGTGCCTTAAACAAGCTGCCATATGTAACATATCTCTCGGAAGTCAGTAGACTGCCATAGAGTACATTTTCTGAATTCCCGTATGAAAGCGCTGTGTTATGATGTCGCGAACAATATTTTGGCGCGTAGTGTATATTAACAATCATTTCTGGAAATATTGTATACCAAGGGTTTGGGGTGATAGAAAACGAGTGACTACGAAGGGAGTCTTATACCTTTTTGTCCGTGCATTACACATGTCGAAGCTAATTTCATGTGTTAGACATTTATAGAACCTCCTTGAGAATAGCAGCAGGAAATGCCAGGCGAGCAGAGGTGAGCAGGAGTCAGAGAAATAGAATGCAATGACGGAAGGAATGTGACAGGTACCGTGGCGTAGCTAGGTATTTATCATTGAGGGGGCACCTGGGGGGGCACTAGATGAGTCGAACAAGCCCATACAGCTGGGGAGTTTGGTGGGGACTGGGAACTTACTTTCACTTACAGTGCCAAGACCCAAGACCAAGATTTTGCATTCTGACTAATATCAAGAGTATATCTGATGTCGTATGGACTATGGAAGGTTATTAGATTTTATTCTAGGAGTGTTGTGTTGAGTACTGTAGGGTATCATCCAGTTGCTGATGGAGAACGAAATAAAGCAGTCATGACCAAAAATTAAATACATATATTACCACTTATACAAAATGGAAATAACATAATTGATACTGAAAATAAAGAAAAAGGCAGAAATTTTAAAGCAGCAGGCAAAGACATTTTTTTTTTCCCACTGAGAAAGTGAGAATAGCTCACTTAAGCAAAATTCTTCTGTTCTTGTGGTTCTCAGCAAACTTATCAACAAATACTTCTAAATCAAGGCTTTTAACTCGCCCGCTTTCAATTGGAGAGAACTGAAACTCGAGAAATGCCAGTGGTCGCTGGCAGTTTTAACTCAAAGGTTGGTCTACTGTGTTTTCCCTCCGCGACTAATATTTTTCATAAATCAATTTCGCGATAAATATTGATGCACCGCATCTGAATACTAAAAAAGAACGTTCTTCTGTTGTTCTAGTAAGTGTATGCATGACATGCATTACGATTGAACGTTCTAAGATAGCAATTTAATGCAAATTACTCGCCTCGAGTAGCAAAGCTTAATATATTTTTTACATGTATATTGTGGCATGTAAAATTTGGGCGATGTTCACACTGTTTTCTAAGACAGTACTGCTGCGTCTGGCAAACGCTTGTCAAAATACAATAAGCAATGCCTTGGAAAAACGAAGAATAAAGAATGCCGAAATCGGCTTGTTGCTGCGACAATGTAGGTTATAATTGTGGAGGCGACACGCCGCGGCGGGGAGTGGTGGCGGGGAGATTGAATCAAAACATTGCTACTTCACGCGTCGACTCATTGCACTTCCAGGCTTTCTATCTGATTGATACACAATAATAACAGGAACATATGACTGCCTAGGTATAGATAACTTCTAAACATACGTTATTGACTGTATAATATCATAGAGTAGCATTTACCTCGCCTCCTCAACTATAACCTACTTGGTTATTTGGTTAAATACATGTTTTACAGAATCAGGCTTCTATACAATATACATATAGAAGAAAATCGTTCTTAAAATTATACTTTTGTGTTTTAAGTGCAGTGGAATAAGCCCATATTTTTCTTTCAAGTTGACCAACTTTTCACCAAATTGTGAGTTAAAACTGCCAGCGACCACTGGCATTTCGGAGTTGCAGTTCTCTCTAATTGACAACGCAGCAAGATTACCTAATCTCTCATTGCCCATTGTATTTCTCAGTGTAGTTTTGATTAATTTCAGAGCAGAGAAGCTTCTCTCTGCTGAACCTGATGACACAGGTAATATTACATAAATTTTGGCCAGTCTGTAGAACTCAGGAAATGCCTCTTCATATAGACCAAGAATTCTCACTAAATCTAACAGTGATCTGGGCTTTTCATTGTCACTTACATCCTTATAGCGTCATTCTAACATGCGTTTTGCAGAGTGCAGCTCATGGTTAAGATCTTCCTCATTAGCACGAAATGCATGAATAAGTCCAGACATTTTCTCAAAAGATAAGAACTCAGTACTTTGTGGATTCAGTGCCTGTAATGCTTTCATAAGTTCACATGCTTCATTACTGAAGCGCCTTGTCATTTATGTTAACATATGATCTAGAATAGGATAGAAGTTAATTCGTGTTGAATCCTTAGCACTGAAATCAGAGTGTGTGCTCCCTGACTGTTTTCCAATAGAATCAGTAACAACAAAATCCTGGTGGGTGGTGACCACTGGGAGTATTTAAATATAACTATAGATCAAGAAATATTTAAACACATGTTTAAAAACCGATATATATTCATCCCTTGACGTATATGGCCACATCAACAAAACTTCAGAAAATATGTTATTACCTCATTATAAGGCACGAAACCAACTTTAAATGAATTATAAGAATATGTACATAAGAATTTTATGAACAACCACTCGTATAGTATGAACAATCTCCGAGGTCCACAAAAGAAATTAGGAAATTAAAATTCTGGCGGTATGTAGTACTTTTTTCCTCAACCAAAACGACTCCATTGTGTAGACAGTTTCCGTTTCCTTGGGGTTGGTGATCTACACATTCTACACTCTGAAGTATCAAAACCATGAGCTGCTGAGTTTCTCTCAACTTCATCCCACAAAGCATCGGCAGTGGTCGCTGCCGTACAACGCCACGAATGATCGGTCACTGACTTTGTGTTGTTATGTCGGTTCAGAGAACGCGTATAAGACAAGTACAAGAGGGAGACACATACCAACACAAGGCATTATAGAAAATTTGTAAGGGTAACTGGTGTAATTTAGTTATGTTCGTTGGTGTTAAAAGTGGTCAATAGAAAGTATAGGCGAATTTTGGTGAAGAAGTCGGACACTTCTTGCCGGCTTCTCTCGTTTGCGTGCCTCGCCAGAACGGCTGACAGTTGTCAGCTTCTTGTCGGGGCTCGCCCGCTCGGCGATCACAGCTGATAGTTGTAAACAAAACAACCACACAATGACGATTGATTGATTGATATAATGCCAAAAAAAGGTGAATGTGCACACAAAGACGAATTGTCATCTTCAACTCATATCCAACCACATCTTCTCATAAACATACTGAATTAAACGCAATGCTAGTCATTTCCACAATATATACCTATCAGCTGCTCTACCGTAGATAACACTATAGTTGCCAGTCACTTGTCACTGCACTAATGTCGCCAGGCACAATATATTACGAATTTTAGCATCACTACTGATTTGTATGTGCCACTGAAGACGCATCCACAGTAGTTTATATTATGTACATCACACTACATGTCTTCAGTGGCACATAAAAGTCTGTAGGGATGCTAAAATTCGTAATATATTGTGCCTGGCGACATTAGTGCAGTGGCAATTGACTGGCGACTTTAGTGTTATCTACGGTACCTTGTATATTCTTATACGTGGTCTTAAGGTAATGCTGCCCACACCCGCAGAGGACTGGCATCACGATTCTGTGAGGATAATCATTTGTGGACTAGCCTTAAGGCTTTGGCATCATAGACGAAACCCCACACACGCTGACGATTGTCGTTAAGGATTGGCATGAGAACAGACATCAAGGCATCGTAAATTGCTTGGCATGTCTCTGGGATTATTAATCCAAGAGCTTGTGGGGAGATACCTGTTGAAAACTTCAGATCTTCCAGTGACCGTCCCGTTGCAAGAAACCTCAGGGTTGCAGCTATAGCCTCTCCTCTGCTGGTATGGATTTCCTCATTACTGTATCTTTCTTCTTTATCACCGGGGAAACCAGGGCTAACAAATATCTGAATGAATCATCAGTCATCCTTAAGTAGTTTTTTAAATCATCAGGTTTATTTTCTCTCAGTTCATCCAGCAAACACCATATGAGAAAGCTTGTCTCTTTTTTAGCCACGGTTTTGTCCATAGGCGACGTTTTTTATGACAGCGTTCTTCTTCAGTTTCTTCACTTAGCACTATCAGTAGTCAGTCTTCTGTCTTTTACTTAAGGCCATGATCAGTGGCGTACCGAGGGGGGGGGGGGCATGCGGCCATGCCCCCCCCCCTTTTTTTGCTAAGAAAAAAATATATAGATAGATAGATACATTTTTTTTTATAATAAAATATCTAAATTACATTTTATTTTTTTTAAATTGATATATATATATTATATATATATATATATATATATATATATATATATATATATATATATATATATATATATATATATATTGGCCCCCCTTTTCAATTTTCTGTGTACGCCACTGGCCATGATGTACAACTGAAGATGAGCAAATGTCCACACGCCTCTGTGTACTACACGCCCTACACGCAGACGATTGGCTTCACGTGGCCTCAAGCGACTGGTGCGAGCCGTCCCCTACACGCAGACGATTGGCGTCAATGAGGCCAATCCTTCCCCCGCCTCACGTGGATTTATAACCAGACGTAATTCCATGGCGTCGAATAATTCCATCTGACGATTGGAATCAAGAGCACACACGGTGAGGATTTTGTGAGGACTGGCCTCTTGACGCCAATCCTCACAAAATCGTGATGCCAGTCCTCTGTGTGTGTGGGCAGCTTAAGTCCATGCTTTTGAATGTACATCTGTGTGTTTACTTGTGTCCTGTTATCTGTAATTATATTATTTCTACGACGATATTCACTCTATTACTAGTTCCGCCTGTCCCGCTGTTTTGCGAAATATTGTCAAGGCGCGAAATCCTGTAAACCTCCATTCATCGCTCTTATTTCACTGGTTTTACAGGTTAACTGCTGCCCTGATACATGTTACAGGCAACATCGAGTCACTACCTAGCTTCCCATGAGAACACTTACAAGTAATAATAGTTACTCAAAAGCTTAAATTATTCACGTCAAAAACAGTCAGGAGTATGGTTTTTATCATGTATTATTTTATCAACTATTATTACTTGTAAGTGTTCTCATGGGAAGCTAGTGACTCATGCTGCCTGTAACGTGTTTCGGGGCAGCAGTTAAGCTGTAAAAATAGTGTCACAAGCTCTGCCCTTCCCGCCATATTTGTTGTTATCTCTGACGTCACGGCAAGAAGCCGTGAGAAGCGAGCCCTGGCTCTCGCTTCTTCCGGCTTCTTACGGCTTGCCCAGCTGGGCCAATCCATAAAGCCCGGTTCCCACCTTCCCGCTTGTACGGCCGCCATACAACAACAATGACGTCACCATCATCACCGCTTGAGTGGTATTTGTGGTAACTGGGCACAGTTGGCAACTCCGCTCGAGCGGACACCGCCGAGCGGGAGAGATGACTTGAATTTAACTTTGTACGGCGGCCGTACAGCGGTACGGCGGCCGTACAGCGGTACGGCGGTGCGGTAGACTTTGTTCTGACGTCATTGTGACGTCTTTGTTGTTGTACGACGGCCGTACAAGCGGGAAGGTGGGAACCGGGCTTAAGAAGCCGGCTTCTTAAAAGTGCCTCGTGTTAACAGAAAACGCAAGCTGCAAGAAGCCGGCTTCTTACGGCTTCCTCACCAAAATTCGCCTTATATGCATTTAACTCAGACTCAGAGGCATGTTTCTTTCTTTCAAGCAGAGGAAAAATATTTATTGTATTTGAGGTCGAGGGTAAGTCATCAGTAGAAATTATTCATAATACTCCATGCATGCTCCCTCAGTCCTACCTAGTGGAACACGGTTCCCACCACACGGCAGCCGTGGCCAGTGGGTGGGCACCTGGGGGGGCACCGGCTTCTCGTGGGTGGGCACGTGCCCACCCATGCCCCCCCGTAGCTACGCCACTGGACAGTTAAGGAGAAGGAAGACAAGGAAGGAGGCATGAACATTATTAGGAGTGGAAGAATGGGTGAAGGTATGTGGAGTAGAGAGGGAAATGCATTGTCATGTTGGGAATAAAGATTTAATATCATAATCAAGACTAAGAATAAGCAGTGGAGAACAGAGTCAATAATGATGCTGGTGAAGGATAAGGATGGAAAGAAGAGATAGAGGGAAGGGAGTGTTAGGAGGGAATGACATAGATAATAATAAATGTTCAGAGAGAGAGACTAGAGACAGTAAAAAAAGAGAAAAGGTAAGGGAAAGTAATAACAAGGAAAATTGGTAAGAAAATAAGGGAAGAAATAAAGGAATAATTATTGAGGGGATGAAACTTAACACATAGAAGGAAAGCAATGTGAAGGAAGATACGCAATATATTATAAAAAAAAAAAAAAAAAAAAAAAAAAATCAAGGGTGGGATGGAAAAGGGAAAGGCAGATATGATTAGATGAAGGAGATAAAAGTTATGTCGTCAGGAATGAAAGAAGGGAGGAGGAAAATGGGGATGAGGGGATAAGGGGTTGAATGTTAGGAGCTTTGGGGGGGAGGGGTAAGAAGGTGTCACACGGCCTAAATATACCCACACATTCTTGGCACAGGTTCGCCCCCTTACCCCCTAGTGTCTCTCCTCATAGCTCCTCCTTTCAACCACATCGCGCACCTAACCCCCTAATGGCTCGACATTCGCCTTAGGACCGCCTTTGGGGTAACTCAGGGGGACGAGAGGCTGAGATTGAGGTGTGGAGAGTCACTGGAGACGCAGATACGCCTTTGTTTTCACGCCACCCAAGTGATTTTACAGGTGCTCCTCTGAAATAAAGAGAAAATGTGATGGTAAATAGAACAGTTGAGTGTTATTGCGTGGGAACGTGGTGGTGGTAGTGTGGTTATGATGTGTAGTAGGTGAGGACTGAGGAATATTGAGTGCGGTGCAGTGCGGTGAAGGGCTGAGTGTTGTCATGTGAGTATACTGTTTTTTGTATCGAGGCGAAAAATCCTGCCACCTTACTGCTTACTGAAGGGAATACTACGCTTCTTCTTAATTTCAGTTGTATTTTATCATAGTTAACCATATTATCAGTAAACAGAGGCATGATTATAAGCATGAGACCTTAAGATATAATGGAATTTTCGCCTTGGTAAAAAAAATTGACTATATGTACTCGTCGCTACGTGAAGACCACCAGTAGGAGTAACTGTAAGCAGCAGTGGGAGGAATTGAAGGAATAGGTGGTGGTGGTGGATTGGCAGGAGACAGTAAGTAGCTGCCTTCAGAAATCCCAAATGACGTGCGTGTAAATGACTAATAGATTGTGACGATGACATGCAGCGTGGAGGCGTGATGAAAACACCTCACCATTGCCGATAAGAACATGATAGCAAGGCAGCTGGCATGAATCCCAACACCGTGCACCACTTTCTTTACTGATTTATTTGAGGGAGGGAGGGAGGAACAGACGTCATAGTTTTCGATGAAGCGTATATAATTGATAAGTACTAAGATATATATTTGGGGGGGGGCTTATAGTGCCTTATACGTGTGACAAGTGACGTTTTCAGGAACTACCACCTGAAAGTCTCACGGCCTCTTGTAGCTTCCTTATTTTCTTATGTTCTTCTCGTGTTCTTAAGTATCACTGCATCACTATATATGTATTATTTTGTGGTAAATAAGCTTAACTAAATACCCCACCACCACTACCATCACTATTACCTCATTATGTCATCCCTCGCTATATGTGTCTTGCACTGACGTCACGATCTAGCGTCTTCAAGCCAAATGCCGCCCGTCGGAGCGAGCTGGAGGACCAACAAACTTCACTTGCCGCCCGTGTTTGCCAGCTTAATGGTCATTTTCCCCTACTAAATATATGTTTATCAGTATAAAAGATATACTGTTATCTTCGGAAATGTTTGTTCTATAATATTATCAAATAAAAAACCGTAAAACACACTAAATAAATGCTATTATGAGACTTGCAAGAAATATGCATGAACTTAATATTTTATTAAACTCTTCGTCATTTAATATTTTGCTCGAAAACTTTTTACATGGAGAATATCAATAGAAGAGGAATTTCATTAGCTTGCCATTGATACATTTCGTTATCTGATAAATGAATTAGCAGCATGCATACATTAGCGTTAACTAAATAAATAACCTCATCAATCGGGTAAAATTACCCGATTTCATGATGTTATTTATTTAGTTAACGCTCATTTATACTTGGTTCTAATTCATTTATCAGATAACGAAATATATCAATGGCAAGCTAATGAAATTCCGCTTCTATTGATATTGTCCATGTAAAAAGTTTTTGAGCAAAATATTAAATGGGAGCTGGAGTTGGTGAATATTAAGTTCATGCATATTTCTTGAGTCTCATAATGGCCTTTCTTTAGTGTGTTTTACAGTTTTTTATTTGATAATATTATAGAACAAACATTTCCGAAGATAGCAGTATATCTTTTATACTGATAAACATATATTTGGTAGGGGAAAATTACCATAAGCTGGCAAACACGGGCGGCAAGTGGAGTTTGTTGGTTCTCCAGCTCACATCTCCCGCGCCTGTCGCAGCCACAACAAGGGCTGTGACGTCACGTGCAAGACACCTATACATCCCCTCGTAGTCTAGTCTAGTCTCTCGTTATGCAAGCATCTCCCCGTTTCACTCACACTTGCCGTCTCGTAGGTACCTGGAACTGTCGCCAATAGGAATTCTCGCCGCCGTCGTCGAGTGTTCCAATTCTTGATATTTCAGGACCCAATATATACATTTAATCAAGTGTTACCCGTGTTTCTGCATTCAGGGATGAAATACTATCGTTAGCTTGATCAGTTAGGTTAAGTACGTTAGGTGCCAATGTCCAGGTTAGGTTAACATTTCCACGTCGGCGAGAGTTCTAGTTTGGTGTTTCGGCGAGAATTCCCATCGGCGACAGTTCCATAAACCGTCTCGTATCTACATAACTTCCTACTTTAATATTCATGCGGTGAAAGAACGATGCATTAGACGTTCACACTGATAAGGCTGATAATTATGAATGCGTATACACCCAAGTTCTTGTCTTATATAACTTGATATGCGCACAGTCATCTTTCGGTGCTACTATAGCGTGGGGTCTACATCGGGGTCTGCAGTCTACGGTACCCTAATGTGCGGTCTACCAAGATCCCACCTGATCTGACCTGACCTGACTACCATTTTGTCCTGATCTTACCTGACCTGACTATCTTTGTCCTGATCTTACCTGACCTGACTACCTTTGTCCTGATCTGACCCCTGACTACCTTTCTGTCCTAATTTGACCTGACTACCTTTGTCCTGATCTTTCCTGACCTGACTACCTTTCTGACCTAATCTTACCTGACCTGACTACCTTTCTGACCTAATCTTACCTGACCTGACTACCTTTCTGACCTAATCTTACCTGACCTGACTACCTTTGTCCTGATCTTTCCTGGCCTGACTACCTTTCTGACCTGACCTGACTACCTTTCTGTCCTGATCTGACCTGACTACCTTTCTGACCTAATCTTACCTGACCTGACTACCTTTTTGTCCTGATCTTTCCTGACCTGACTACCTTTCTGTCCTCATCTTTCGTGATCTGTCCTTTCTGCCTTTCTTCCTCAGGGTCATACATTCCTCAGGGTTACTATATGACCCTGTTCTTCCTTTTTTCCCTCTCCACCACCGCGCTGCGAGTCGTGATGGAGGTCGGGGTTATCATAGGCGAGGCAGCTGTCAGGGACGGGATGAGGAGTGATCCTGCAGCTCGCGTTGTCGACTGTGTGCCCGAGCTAAGTCTTCGAGGTTGACTGAACAACCTCGAGTAAATTGGGTAATGAATATTTTTTGAAGAGAGAGAGAGAGAGAGAAGAGATAAGACAGAGAGCAATGAAGAGACAATTCTATTTATCTACACCTTGACCGACGACTTCCTTTGCTATAAAAACTATGTTTCGACCAAAAATTACGATGTAACTATTCTACCTTTTGTCAGGGATACTCGTCTGACTATAACTATTGCTATCTTTCTGAAATCGTCTATGTACCCAATTACTCATGGATATTAGATTTGTCTCAGGGTTAACATCATATTGAAACCAGCCTGCGAGTCAAGTGATGAAAACTACGGATTAGAAGGACACGACTACAGTACGTGGTAATGAAAGGGTCACCTGAATCCGTCACCCAGGTTTGGCGGGTACGGTTCTTCAGGTGGGATATCCTGGGTACGTTCTTCAGGTGTGATACCTGGGTACGTCTCAGGTGGAATCTGGGGTGACGTTCTTCAGTGTTGGATTCTGGGTGAGGTTTAGGGGATATCCTGGGGTGACGGTTTCAGGTGGGATACTGGAGGTGAGGTCTCAGGTGGGATATCGGGGTGACGAGTCTCAGGTGGGATTCTGGTGACAGTTTTCAGGTGGGATATCCTGGGGACCGGTCTTCAGTGAGAAATATCCTGGGGTGAGGTACTTACAGGTGGATATATCCTGGTGAACGTTCTTTAGTGGGATACCTGGACGGTTCTTCTAGTAATATTGTGATATTCTTCAGGTGAAAATTCCTTTGGTACGATTACCAGTGGATATTTGACTTTGTCTCAGGTGGGATATACTTTGTGAACGTTCTTAGGTGGAATATCCTGGTGGTGACGGTTCTTACAGGTGATATCTGGTGCGGTTTCAGGTGGGTATCCTGAGTGACGGTTCTCAGGTTGGAATGGGTGACGGTTCTTCAGGTGGGATATCCTGGGGTGACGGTTCTTCAGGTGGGATATCCTGGGGTGACGGTTCTTCAGGTGGGATATCCTGGAGTGACGGTTCTTCAGGTGGGATATCCTGGGGTGACGGTTCTTCAGGTGGGATATCCTGGGGTGACGGTTCTTCAGGTGGGATATCCTGGGGTGACGGTTCTTCAGGTGGGATATCCTGGGGTGACGGTTCTTCAGGTGGGATATCCTGGGGTGACGGTTCTTCAGGTGGGATATCCTGGGGTGACGTTCTTCAGGTGGGATATCCTGGGGTGACGGTTCTTCAGGTGGGATATCCTGGGGTGACGGTTCTTCAGGTGGGATATCCTGGGGTGACGTTCTTCAGGTGGGATATCCTGGGGTGACTGTTCTTCAGGTGGGATATCCTGGGTGACGGTTCTTCAGGTGGGATATCCGGGTGACTGTTCTTCAGGTGGGATTCCTGGGGTGACTTCTTCAGGTGGGATATCCTGGGGTGACGGTTCTTCAGGTGGGATATCCTGGGGTGACGGTTCTTCAGGTGGGATATCCATGGGGTGACGGTTCTTCAGGTGGGATATCCTGGGGTGACTGTTCTTCAGGTGGGATATCCTGGGTGACTGTTCTTCAGGTGGGATATCCTGGGGTGACTGTTCTTCAGGTGGGATATCCTGGGGTGACGGTTCTTCAGGTGGGATATCCTGGGGTGACGTTCTTCAGGTGGGATATCCTGGGGTGACGGTTCTTCAGGTGGGATATCCTGGGGTGACGGGTTCTTCAGGTGGGATATCCTGGGGTGACTTCTTCAGGTGGGATATCCTGGGGTGACGGTTCTTCAGGTGAGATATCCTGGGGTGACGGTTCTTCAGGTGAGATATCCTGGGGTGACGGTTCTTCAGGTGGGATATCTTGGGGTGACGGTTCTTCAGGTGGGATATCCTGGGGTGACGGTTCTTCAGGTGGGATATCTTGGGGTGACGGTTCTTCAGGTGGGATATCTTGGGGTGACGGTTCTTCAGGTGGGATATCCTGGGGTGACGGTTCTTCAGGTGGGATATCCTGGGGTGACGGTTCTTCAGGTGAGATATCCTGGGGTGACGGTTCTTCAGGTGGGATATCCTGGGTGACAGTTCTTCAGGTGGGATATCCTGGGGTGATGGTTCTTCAGGTGGGATATCCTGGGGTAACTGTTCTTCAGGTGGGACATCCTGGGGTGATGGTTCTTCAGGTGGGATATCCTGGGGTGACTTCTTCAGGTGGGATATCCTGGGGGGACTGTTCTTCAGGTGGGATATCCTGGGGTGACAGTTCTTCAGGTGGGATATCCTGGGGTGATGGTTCTTCAGGTGGGATATCCTGGGGTAACTGTTCTTCAGGTGGGATATCCTGGGGTGACTGTTCTTCAGGTGGGATATCCTGGGGTGACTGTTCTTCAGGTGGGATATCCTGGGGTGACGGTTCTTCAGGTGGGATATCCTGGGGTGACGGTTCTTCAGGTGGGATATCCTGGGGTGACTGTTCTTCAGGTGGGATATCCTGGGGTGACTGTTCTTCAGGTGGGATATCCTTGGGTGACTGTTCTTCAGGTGGGATATCCTGGGGTGACTGTTCTTCAGGTGGGATATCCTGGGGTGACTGTTCTTCAGGTGGGATATCCTGGGGTGACGGTTCTTCAGGTGGGATATCCTGGGGTGACTGTTCTTCAGGTGGGATATCATGGGGTGACTGTTCTTCAGGTGGGATATCCTGGGGATGTTTGGGAACTGTTTCTTCAGGTGGGATATCCTGGGGTGACTGTTCTTCAGGTGGGATATCCTGGGGTGACTGTTCTTCAGGTGGGATATCCTGGGGTGACTGTTCTTCAGGTGGGATATCCTGGGGTGACGTTCTTCAGGTGGGATATCCTGGGGTGACTGTTCTTCAGGTGGGATATCCTGGGGTGACGTTCTTCAGGTGGGATATCCTGGGGTGACTGTTCTTCAGGTGGGATATCCTGGGGTGACGGTTCTTCAGGTGGGATATCCTGGGGTGACTTTCTTCAGGTGGGATATCCTTGGGGTGACTTCTTCAGGTGGGATATCCTGGGGTGACTGTTCTTCAGGTGGGATATCCTGGGGTGACTGTTCTTCAGGTGGGATATCCTGGGTGACTGTTCTTCAGGTGGGATATCCTGGGGTGACTGTTCTTCAGGTGGGATATCCTGGGGTGACGGTTCTTCAGGTGGGATATCCTGGGGTGACTGTTCTTCAGGTGGGATATCCTGGGGTGACGGTTCTTCAGGTGGGATATCCTGGGGTGATGTTTCTTCAGGTGGGATATCCTGGGGTGACTGTTCTTCAGGTGGGATATCCTGGGGTGACTTCTTCAGGTGGGATATCCTGGGGTGACTGTTCTTCAGGTGGGATATCCTGGGGTGACGGTTCTTCAGGTGGGATATCCTGGAGTGATGGCTTCTTCAGGTGGGATATCCTGGGGTGACGTTCTTCAGGTGGGATATCCTGGGGTGACTGTTCTTCAGGTGGGATATCCTGGGGTGACGGTTCTTCAGGTGGGATATTCCTGGGGTGACGGTTCTTCAGGTGGGATATCCTGGGGTGACGTTCTTCAGGTGGGATATCCTGGGGTGACGGTTCTTCGGTGGGATATCCTGGGGTGACGGTTTTTCAGGTGGGATATCCTGGGGTGACTGTTTTTCGGTGGGATATCCTGGGGTGACGGTTCTTCAGGGTGGGATATCCTGGGGTGACGTTTTTCAGGTGGGATATCCTGGGGTGACGGTTCTTCGGTGGGATATCCTGGGGTGACGGTTCTTCAGGTGGGATATCCTGGGGTGACGTTTTTCAGGTGGGATATCCTGGGGTGACGGTCGGGTTCTGCTTTCAGGTGGGATATCCTGGGGTGACGGTTCTTCAGGTGGGATATCCTGGGGTGACGGTTCTTCAGGTGGATATCCTGGGGTGACTGTTCTTCAGGTGGGATATCCTGGGGTGACGGTTCTTCAGGTGGGATATCCTGGGGTGACTGTTCTTCAGGTGGGATATCCTGGGGTGACGGTTCTTCAGGTGGGATATCCAGGGGTGACGGTTCTTCAGGTGGGATATCCTGGGGTGACAGTTCTTCAGGTGGGATATCCTGCGGTGACGGTTCTTCAGGTGGGATATCCTGGGGTGACAGTGTAAAATGTACTGTATTTTGGAATACTGAGTAAAGTATAATGCATTTTCTATTTTGGAACACTGTATATTACTCTTAATTTTTTCTTTAAACTTACACAAAAAGATGCATAACACAAAGGAATATATTTGTTATCCTAATTTTATAAATTACATTCACTGTGGGCTGGGGTGACGGTTCTTCAGGTGGGATATCCTGGGGTGACGGATCTTCAGGTGATCCAAAAAAAGCTTAGAACAGCACTAACGGGGAGTAAAAGGGCAGACAATGAGGGAGGTATTTTGGAGGGTGGCCAGGCAGGCTACCGGAAGGTCAGGGAAGGGAGGAAGAGCGCCCAGCAGTGGCGCTCGGGGGTGATGTAATGCATGCTTAAAGGGTTCAATGGTAGTGGTATAGTAGTTTATTTGTCACACATCTATTGTTATCTTTAAGTGTGTGTGTGTGTGTCATCATCTCCGCAGAAAGCAAAACATAAGAACATAAGAAAATAAGAAGCTACAATTAAGAGGCCGCGAGACCTACACGAGGCAGTTCCTGTAACCTCCTTAAGCGTGTTAAATCATTGTTTTGACGCGAGAGAACGCTGTTGTTACGAGAAGGAAGTGCGAGCTTGTCACACCCTCAGATGAAGGCTGGGTGTATAGGGCCACCAACCGCACCTATCTCAGGTCGTCACCCTATTCAGCGCTAGGCATTACATATACGAAGGGAACATTAAGATACGAATATGTAGTCGGAAAAGCTCATTGAAGTGACTGATATACATTGTTCAAAGGTGTAATGGTTGTCCATATATCCAAGGTTTATGTTGTCCTGCTAGAACTGTTGTCGTCCTACTCGTGATGTAACGATGTTGCCACCCTCGATTTTTATTTATAATTTCCTTTCTACCTATTACCTGTACTGTATGTGTATGTTTTTTTTCTAATATTTGACGCGTAAAAGAAATGAGTACGTGTACCAAGGGAGAGAGGAATGTGATGTAACCTGTGTTGGGGAGATTATAGTAGCGTTGGGGGGTAAGGAGGGGGTGACGTGTGTGTGCCATGGCGAGGGGAGAGGAGAAAGAGGACAAAAAAAAGAGGGTGTAGCTTCGGGAAAGGAGCAATGGCCTCCCTCTACTATAAGCTAACACACATACATACATATACACAGGAAGGTATAAATGTCGGCTGTCTAACCTCATAAAATTGGGAAAAATTGACGTTAAACAGAAAGAAGAAGAAGAAGAAGGGAGGTATAAATGTGGTTTCAGTGATGGTATTTCTTATAAACTTTTGCACTTCAAATTTCTGAATGGATAATGTGTGTGATGAATACTACTAATTGACACAGCCTAAAACTCCTTCCTTTATCTCCTTGGCATGATAAGAAATTGATATGGAGGTTGAAGTAGAGGTGTCAATCCCTATCTTATATAGTAAATAGGTCGAGTGCTTGTGACAGTAAGACGACAGATGACAGCAAGAGGAAAGAAGGGAGGGAGAAGGGAATGTATGATAGGCGAGAGATGGTATATGGAGAGAGAAAGTTATGTGATGCTGATGTAGAAGGGATTGGGAGAGGGATGATAAATAGGAATGAATGAAGGGAAGGAAGGAAGGAAGCGTAGAGGAATGAATGAAGAATGGAAAGAGGAAATGGGATAGGAAAGGAGAAATGAATGAATCAAAGAACTAACCTAGAGGAAAAGGAGGAGAAGAATATGGCACTCATGTTATTTCCCCTCCCCCCCTTCCCTCTTTCCCCTTCGATGCGGTGAGGGGAGCGGCGTCCCCTCACAGGTGCGCGAAGTATTTCCTGGCACACCTGATGCACCTCCTCTTCCCCTCACCCCCATTTCTTGTCTCCTCTCCCCTTCCTCCTTCCCTCCCCACCCTTCCCTCTCCCCTTCCTCCTTCCCTCCCCACCCTTCCCCTTCCCCTTCCTCCTTCCCTCCCCACCCTTACCCCTCCCCTTACTCCTCCCCCACCCTTACCCCTCCCCTTCCCTTCCCTCCCCACCCTTCCCCTTCCCTCCCACCCTTCCCCCCCCCTTCCCCTTCCCTCCCCCCCTTCCCACTCCCTCCTCCTTCCCTCTCCTCCCCTTACCCTTCCTCCCCACCCTTCCCCCTCCCCTTCCTCCTTCCCTCCCCACCCTACCCCTCCCCACCTCCTTCCCTCCCCACCCTTCCTCCTCCCCTTATCCTTCCCTCCCCACCCTTCCCCTCCCCTTCCTCCTTCCCCTCCCCTTCCTCCTTCCCTCCCCACCCTTCCCCTCCCCTTCCTCCTTCCCTCCCCACCCCTTCCCCTTCCCTTCCTCCTTCCCTCCCCACCCTTCCCCCTTCCCTCCCCCCCTTCCCCTTCCTCCTTCCCTCCCCACCCTTCCCCCTCCCCTTCCTCCTTCCCTCCCCACCCTTCCCTCCCCTTCCTCCTTCCCTCCCCACCCTTCCCCCTCCCCTTCCTCCTTCCCTCCCCCCCTTCCCCCCTCCCCTTCCTCCTTCCCTCCCCCCTTCCCCCTCCCCTTCCTCCTTCCCTCCCCACCCTTCCCCTCCCCTTCCTCCTTCCCTCCCCACCCTTCCCCCTCCCCTTCCTCCTTCCCTCCCCACCCTTCCCCTTCCTCCTCCACCTTCCGCCTTCCCTCCCCCCCTTCCGCCTTCCCTCCCCACCCTTCCTCCTTCCCTCCCCACCCTTCCCCTTCCCCTTCCTCCTTTCCCTCCCCACCCTTCCCCCTCCCCTTCCTCCTTCCCCCCCACCCTTCCCCTCCCTCCTTCCCTCCCCACCCTTCCCCCTCCCCTTCCTCCTTCCCTCCCCACCCTTCCTCCTTCCTCCCCACCCTTCCCCTTCCTTCTCCTTCCCTCCCCCACCCTTCCCCCTCCCCTTCTCCTTCCCTCCCACCCTTCCCCTTCCCTCCCCCCTTCCTCCTTCCCTCCCCACCCTTCCCCTTCCCCTTCCTCCTCCTTCCCTCCCCACCCTTCCCCCTTCCCCTTCCTCCTTCCCTCCCCACCCTTCCTCCTTCCCTCCCCTTCCCCTCCCCTCCCTTGCTCCCTTCTTTCCCTCCCTTCCCTTCTCCGTACTTCCTTCCCTTTTCCTCCTATTCCTTTCGTCCTCCTTTTCCCCCCTTCATCTTTCCTCTCTCTTTTCTTTACTTTCACTCTCCCCTCTTACTCTCTGCCTCTTCCCTTCCTTCTGCCCTCTCTTCCCTTCCTTCTGCCTCTCTTCCCTTCCTTCTGCCCTCTCTTCCTTCCTCTGCTCTCTCTTCCCTTCCTTCTGCCCTCTCTTCCCTTCTTCTGCCCTCTCTTCCTTCCTTCTGCCTCTCTCTTCCCTTCTTCTGCCCTCTCTTCCTTCCTTCTGCCCTCTCTTCCCTTCCTTCTGCCCCTCTCTTCCTTCCTTCTCCTCTCTTCCCTTCCTTCTGCCCTCTCTTCCCTTCCTTCTGCCCTCTCTTCCCTCCTTCTGCCCCTCTCTTCCTTCCTTCTGCCTTCTTTCCCTTCCTTCTGCCCTCTCTTCCCTTCCTTCTGCCTTCTTCCTTCCTTCGCCCTCTCTTCCTTCCTCTGCTCTCTCTTCCCTTCTTCTTCTGCCCTCTCTTCCCTTCCTTCTGCTCTCTCTTCCCTTCCTTCTGCCTCTCTCTTCCCTTCCTTCTGCCTCTCTTTCCCTTCCTTCTGCCTCTCTCTTCCCTTCCTTCTGCCTCTCTCTTCCCTTCCTTCTCCCCTCTCTTCCTCTCCTCTCTCCCTCTCTTCCTTCCTTCTGCCCTCTCTTCCCTTCCTTCTGCCCTCTCTTCCCTTCCTTCTGCCCTCTCTTCCCTTCCTTCTGCCTCTCTCTTCCCTTCCTTCCTTGCCCCTCTTCCCTTCCTACTGCCTTCTCTTCCCTTCCTTCTGCCCTCTCTTCCCTTCCTTCTGCCTCTCTCTTCCCTTCCTTCTGCCTCTCTCTTCCCTTCCTTCTGCCCCTCTCTTCCCTTCCTTCTGCCTCTCTTCCTTCCTTCTGCCTCTCTTCCCTTCCTTCTGCCCCTCTCTTCCCTTCCTTCTGCCTCTCTTCCCTTCCTTCTGCCTCTCTTCCCTTCCTTCTGCCCCTCTCTTCCCTTCCTTCTGCCCCTCTCTTCCCTTCCTTCTGCCTCTCTCTTCCCTTCCTTCTGCCTCTCTCTTCCCTTCCTTCTGCCCCTCTCTTCCCTTCCTTCTTTCCTTCCTACACGTATGATAATTGAGGGGAATTGCATGGCCAAAGAGGTCATGTGTTTGTTTGTGTGTGTATGAGAGAGAGAGAGAGAGAGAATATAAATACCGGGCACAGGGCCAGCACAGGAAGCTACAGAATGCACACAAACAGACACACACACGAAAGAGAGAGTGTGTGCATGTGCGTGTATGCCATTCAAAGATCCACACTCATTTATCAACTTAATGAAACCATGTGTGGGGGAGAGCAAGAAGCGATGGCTCTCAGTAGGGGGTGTAGGAGTAGAAGACGAGGTGGGGAGGGATGGGTGTGTGGGGTTGACAGGGGGGAGGGATGGGTGTGTGGGGGTGACAGGGGGGAGGGATGGGTGTGTGGGGGTGACAGGGGGGAGGAAGTGGGGAGGGATGGGTGTGTGGGGGTGACATGGGGGAAGGAAGTGTGAAGTGTGAATTTGTGGGTAAGTGGGGCAGGGAGGGGAATGCTGGTGAGTGGGGAGTGTAAATCTGAGGGAAGAAGCAGCTTTAGGTAAGGCAGGAGGCATGAAATGTGAAGGTGGGAAGCAGCAGGAGTATATTCACCCAGTTATCGAGGCTATGAATACATGTGACATACTTTTATCAGCACACCGTAACATTTCTCACCTGTAGGTTAGTGTGGAGGAATGTTTCTCACCTGTAGGTTAGTGTGGAGGAATGTTTCTCACCTGTAGGTTAGTGTGTAGGAATGTTTCTCACCTGTAGGTTAGTGTGGAGGAATGTTTCTCACCTGTAGGTTAGTGTGGAGGAATGTTTCTCACCTGTAGGTTAGTGTGTAGGAATGTTTCTCACCTGTAGGTTAGTGTGTAGGAATGTTTCTCACCTGTAGGTTAGTGTGTAGGAATGTTTCTCACCTGTAGGTTAGTGTGGAGGAATGTTTCTCACCTGTAGGTTAGTGTGGTAGGAATGTTTCTCACCTGTAGGTTAGTGTGGAGGAATGTTTCTCACCTGTAGGTTAGTGTGGAGGAATGTTTCTCACCTGTAGGTTAGTGTGTAGGAATGTTTCTCACCTGTAGGTTAGTGTGTAGGAATGTTTCTCACCTGTAGGTTAGTGTGGAGGAATGTTTCTCACCTGTAGGTTAGTGTGGAGGAATGTTTCTCACCTGTAGGTTAGTGTGGAGGAATGTTTCTCACCTGTAGGTTAGTGTGGAGGAATGTTTCTCACCTGTAGGTTAGTGTGTAGGAATGTTTCTCACCTGTAGGTTAGTGTGGAGGAATGTTTCTCACCTGTAGGTTAGTGTGTAGGAATGTTTCTCACCTGTAGGTTAGTGTGGAGGAATGTTTCTCACCTGTAGGTAGTGTTTAGGAGTGTTTCTCACCTGTAGGCTAGTGTGGAGAATGTTTCTCACCTGTAGGTTAGTGTGTAGGAATGTTTCTCACCTGTAGGTCAGTGTGGAGGAATGTTTCTCACCTGTAGGTTAGTGTTTAGGAATGTTTCTCACCTGTAGGTTAGTGTGGAGGAATGTTTCTCACCTGTAGGTTAGTGTGTAGGAATGTTTCTCACCTGTAGGTTAGTGTGTAGGAATGTTTCTCACCTGTAGGTTAGTGTGGAGGAATGTTTCTCACCTGTAGGTTAGTGTGGAGGAATGTTTCTCACCTGTAGGTTAGTGTGGAGGAATGTTTCTCACCTGTAGGTTAGTGTGGAGGAATGTTTTCTATGAACTCACGCTCGCTCAGACATAACTTGGGCTTTCTTGTTTTTGTAGAACAGGTTGCCAAGTTTCCCCTCGACAAGTCCTTACATAATTTCCTGTAACGTTGAAGTTTGTATTTTATATGATCATTTATATAATTATGTATATGTATTTGTATAATCTTTTAACAGGGCTGAACGTTTGGATTCTTATCTTATTATCTTATGTCTTTACTAATGGAACTTATATTTTATTTAATCTATGTACTCATTCATTTAGCATTCATGTCAGGTCATAACATGATTTAACCCCGTGTATAAAGCCTTAGTTTAGGGTCTGTAGCTTATTATTTCAGGTACAAGAGAGCTTTATTGTCCATCAGAAGGAGGACAGCAACTGTAGCCTAATTGTATTAATGTCCAAGATGCTCTAGCCGCTAGGGTGAGGGAGGCTTCTGAGACTCATTCTGTCCAGTGTTGTATCTGCCTCCCTCTATTACAACAAGAAGTAACGGATTCAAGCTGAAAAGGCGTAGATTTAAAAAAGAAATAGGGAAAAACTGGTTCATAAATAGGGTGGTAAATGATTGGCATGGACTCAGTAGACAGGTAGGTAGTTAGTGCGGAGTCATTAGAGAGCTTTAAAGGTAGGCTGGATAAATTCATGGATGGGGATGAAAGGTGGATGTAGGTAGTGTTAACTAACAGGAACTACCTCGTATAGGTCTCACGGCCTCTTGTAGCCGTGGAACCTAAGAAAATAAGGAAGCTACAAGAGGCCGCAAGACCTATACGAGGTAGTTCCTGTTAGTTAACACTACCTACATCCACCTTTCATCCCCATCCATGAATTTATCCAGCCTACCTTTAAAGCTCTCTAATGACTCCGCACTAACTACCTGTCTACTGAGTCCATGCCAATCATTTACCACCCTATTTACGTAGCAGTTTTTCCCTATTTCTGTTTTAAATCTACGCTTTTCAGCTTGAATCCGTTACTTCTTGTTCTAATAGATTCTTATATGTTCTATTTTACAACTCCAGATGAGAACCTGAGAGAGAGAGAGAGAGAGAGGAGAGAGAGAGAGAGAGAGAGAGAGAGAGAGAGAGAGAGAGAGAGAGACTACACAACCTCACCCTTGTGCATTCCAGATTGAGTGGTGGAAGGCAGGCGAGGGTGAAGGGAAGCCTAGAGGAGTGGGGCGTGGCTGTGCTGCGGCGGCGGCAGCATGGCGGAGACCAGCGGCTTGTTGCTGGTGGAGGCGCTCTACACCTTCCGGGGCAAGAACAATGATGAGGTGAGAGGGACAGAGATAGAGAGAGAGAGAGATGCAGACCTCTAACATGAGTCTTTCTTTTCAATTAGTGAGGTAAGAACATGATGTAGGTACATGTGGCATTCATGTATTATACGATAACCTGACATGGCAATAGTCCCCTGATTGGGTATGAATTGTATCGTACTTAGAGTGCTAGATAGGTCTGTCTGTCTGTCTGTCTGTCTGTCTGTCTGTCTGTCTGTCATCAAGGAGTGTAACCCCAATCAAGGGGAATCAGGGAATTAGTAACTCCATTCTATGCAAAATGCTGCTATTGTATGAAAATGAAAATCCAAAAAATCTGACTCGTCAAGAGTTATGAGTGAAAACTTTTGTCAAACATGTAGTTTTAGTTAGTTCTCAGACATCCATGGCAATTGTGAGTATTTATTGTCTCCCTTATTGAGGGAAACATGCTTATTATTCATGCACTGTTGTCACATGGTTTTTCTGCTGTCAGCTGTGCTTCCTGAAGGGGGACTTAATCACCGTCACCCAGCGGGAGGAGGGCGGGTGGTGGGAGGGCACCCTGGTGGACAAGACGGGATGGTTCCCCTCAAACTATGTCAGGGAGTACAAACCACAAGGTGAGTGATAAGAGTGTTTCATACATTTTCTCCCCGCCTGATATATGCCACTCACTGCACCGCCAGGCCTGGTGAGGTGGTGGTGGATGCGCCTCCTCCAGGCCCTCCATGTTCACTAATTTTTTCTGCCTCAACCCAACAGCAGCTGCTTGTTTTTCTTTGTCAATAAACATATAAATTAAAAGTATAGACTGAAGAAATTAGTACAACTATTCCCTTCGTCAGTATCTAATGAGACCTTTTGTAAATCTTGATATAAGATGGGGAAATAGTAGAAACCTGAAACAGCTGTGCTTGCCAAAATATAATTTGTGTGATGATGATTCATTGGCATTCAGTACCTTTGCTCATTTTGCTGTCTTTCCAGATGGGGCGCCACTGTCTCCCCTACTCATAGAGGAGGAGCTGCTCAGCCCGCAGCACAGCCAGACGCAGCAGGTGTACCGCAGCCTGGTGCTCAAGGACATCCTGGAGTCAGAGCGGTCACACCTGGCAGACCTGCAGAACCTCCTCGCCTCCCACATTGGAGCCCTGCGCAAGTCTGACCTGTGAGTGAGCTGTGCAGGGGAGAGGCACTTCCTTCTTAGTATATCAGGACAGGGGGAAGAGCAGCGGCATTTAACCCCTTGAGGCCCAGAACATAATTTCCATTGTAATTTGGGTACCATTAGACGATTTTATGTGAATATCAGCAATGTTTTATGAATATGACCTGTTTAGTATCCTTGTCCATTAACTAATCTGGTATATTAAGTTACTTTTGGTAATTTAATGGCTCGACAACAGACAATTTTATATAGCAAAGGAAAGATCTGGGTGTGAAGGGGTTAAGTACCTTATCCAGCCGTCTCTTCCATATCCTCCCACTAGCTCTGCAAGCGTAACTCACTACTTACTCCTACTTCCTCACCTCACTCCAGTAACTATTGCTTCCTTACTTCACTCCATTAAATCCTGCTCCCTCACTGCACTAAAAAAATGTATGCTATCCATATCACACAAAGTCGTTTTTATCCTTATACCAATAGTTGTTGATCTCTCAAAAGTTATGCCAAGGGACACAGTATCTGGAGTGCCTTGGGTTGACAAAAGTGGAAAGTCCCAGCTGGATGTGTGTGAAGATAGAAATGAATTATGTGAGACAGTGAGAAGGCTAAGAGATCAAGCATCAGAGGTAGTCCTGGGTACAAATGGAGAGGTGCTACACGCAGGGGTCCCCAACCCGCAGAGTACCGCGGGCCGCAGCGACAAGTCCGAGAGGGCCCGAGGGCCGCACCAATAAAAAACTGAAAACCACATATACAGAAAAATAAATTTCAAAGAATTTATTATATATAACTATATTATATATAACTTATATAATAATTATATATAACTTAACCTATCCTAAAACATGCTCTTGAGAAAAAAGATGTTTCAACACACGTTTGGAATGATGGAGGGCCGCACCGATGACCAAAAGGAAATGATCTGGCGAGCCGCACGGAATGGCCTCGCGGGCCGCGGGTTGGGGACCCCTGTGCTACAGGGATGGGATGCATTGTAAGGAAGTTGATCTCTTACCTTATGCCACGGCTACATCTTCCCCAGGTTGGCCGAGGCTGAGTACAAGCAGCTGGTGGGTAATCTGGAGGAGGTGGCCGTAGCTCACTCCAACCTGGTCACCGCCCTGGAGGAGCAGAGTGATCGGCCGTCACGGGAGCAGCGCATCGGGGGCACCTTCCTCACCCTGGCGCCGCACCTCCAGAGCGTCCACCAGATCTACTGCAGCAATCACCCCCTGGCCGTGTGCATTCTGGAAAAGTACAAGTAAGTTTGAAGGGGGATCCAGTGAATGTTGTGCTGCCTTGTGGTGTGTTGATGTGCATGTGCTGCCCTGCTTCCAGACACCGAGACATCATAATACCAACAAACTTATGACTACCCTACTTATCTAATCAACAGATAGGCTGCAGTGAGAGAGGAGGGATGGCGTGTGCAACAGTAGAGTGTATTGATGGATGTAAAGGATGCAAACAAGTGTGTGTTCATATTTTGGGATAGAAGAAGATAATGAATTCATGATAAACCAAAAATGAGTGTTATGTATGGACAAAGTATCAATCCATGAGAGACAATAAAATCATTTCATCTGTATCTTTCTCCATCTGCATCTTTCTGTACTCTCTGTCTCTCTGTTGATGCTACAACTACAACACTTCTCTCATTGCTGTGGTGTGTATGAAAAAATAATATAAGCTTAGGGAAGATAGAAGACTCGATGGAATAAGAATAGTGTCTAACGTGTCTTGGTTGTGCAGGGATGAGTTGGGCAGCTTCATGGAGAGCCAAGGGGCAGCACGGCCGGGCATCATGTTCCTCACCACAACGCTCAGCAAGCCGTTCCGTCGCCTTGACAAGTACACCGGCATGCTGCAGGAGTACCAGCGCCACCTGGAGGAGGGACACCTGGACCGCGGCGACACCCAGCGCTCATCCCACGTCTACAAGGAACTGGCTGTGAGTGAGATGACTTCATCCTCAATGGTGCCTTCAATCTTCTGTGTCTCAGTGATAGCTTTATGGTGAATCACTTTCTCTGACTGCCCAACATAGTGTAATGGACAGTAGGGATGCCACCTCCCAGTAGCCTAACCCTTATACCATCACACCATCCAAGTCATCAACCAGTCTTTGCATCCCTCATCTTGTTCCCAACACATATTAACCCCTGGAGACCCAGAACGTAATTTCCTTTGTAATTTGGGTACCATTAGACAATTTTTAGTGAATATAAGCAATATTTTATAGGTATGACCTGTTTAGTATCCTTCTCGACTAACTAATTTGGTATATTCAGATACTTTTCATAATTTTATGACTTGACAACACACGACTTTTTTTTAGCAAAGGAAAGATCTGGGCGTGAAGGGGTTAAAGTGGTTCATTTTGTCATCTCTGGAGTCATTCTGATGTAATTCCATTTTTCCAACAATTGTATGCATATGGTTATGATCGGTTGGTTATTATTCTTATGTTAATGATTTACCAATGCTATCTTGCACCCTCAGTCAGTGTGTGGAGCCTTACGTCGCCAGAAGGAGTTGGAGCTGGAGGTGGTGACGGGACAGGTTCATGGGTGGGAGGGTGGAGAGAGCCTGGGAGCCCTGGGGGAGGTGGTGCGCATGGGGTCCGTGGCTCTGCTGCCGGACCACCGGGACCGCTACTTTGTGCTCTTCCCTGCTATGTTGGTGATGCTCTCTGTGTCACCCAGGATGAGTGCCTTTATCTTCGAGGTGAGGCTTATGTTTATCAGGTTCCTTAAAAGAGTTTCCTTAAAGGTAAGTGTATTTTGAGAGTTGGGGCATCTTTCTGTACTCTCACTCTCTTTTGTCTCTCTGTTGATGCTATAACTACAACACTTCTCTCATTGCTGTAGCGTGTATGAACAAAGAATATAAGCTTAGGGAAGATGGAAGACTTGATGGAATAAGATGTGTGTCTCACGTGTCCTGATGGTGTATTAATGTCCTGCAGGGAAGCTATCCTCTGAGTGGTATCAATGTGATCCGACTGGAGGATGGAGACCACCACAAGAATGCCTTTGAGCTGTCAGGTAAGGGTCCACTTGGCAGTATTTGCATCCTGTGTGGTGCGTCAGTGCACCACCAACATGCTGTAGTACAGGAAAGGTGTGTGTAGTGACAGAGTTGTGGTATATGGGAAAGCAGTTATACTTTTGGGGTCCCGTCGCTACCTCTCTTTTCAAATATCTTGGCTTTAAGCTCTTAGATATGCTTAGCCTCTACTATTTCACCGTACAGGTTATTCCACACATCAATATGCCAATAAAGAAAACTGTGTGCGAGTTGGAATGTGAAGGAAAGTAAGAAGCCTCATCATATTGGCCAAAAAGCTATGTTGATGCAACAAATAGCTTAACATATCATTTAGCAAGTTAGAATAAAGTCTGAGAAGTGTATGTGATGCAGCAAGATGAAAATACATACCACATTTATCATAATGGTAGATGTGCTGATAAAACTAATAACATGAACACCTGAATTATTGAAGGATGGGAAATGGGAGTGAACACTTATTAAATATGTGTGTGTGTGTGTGTGTGTGTGTTAGTGTGTTTGTGTGTATTTCAAGGTGAGTAGTGTTGGCATGGGTCTGTGTTGCAGGGCCGGTGCTGGAGCGTGTGGTGGCCGTGTGCCAGAGCCGACAGGACCAGCAGCAGTGGGTGGAAGTGCTCACCCAGCAGTGCCGCCTTGCCCGTGCCTCAAGCTTCACCCCCCACAAATCCCTGCTAACCTCCCCTCCTGTCCTCCCAGCTCATGTAAGTGTACTGCCCAAAGCTCCTCCTCAGTCGGCCTCCTTCCCCTGCATGTCTTGTGGCTTACCTTACTACTGTGGTGGTGGTGGTGGTGGTGTACAGAAGCCATCTTGCTCCTGCTCTGTGTCCTGTCCCCATGCCCTTCCTTCCCCTCCCTCCCGTCCCTACGTCAGCCTTCCCTACGTGGTGCTCACTAAGTACCTGGCCAGGCATTACCGCAAGAAGATCATCACCAAGAAGCTGCTGCGGCAACTGGCGGGCGACCAGGAAGACGTGGAGGCGGCTCGCCACGTGCGCCTCCGAAAGCATCGCACCGAGTGCTCCATTCTTACTCGTAGTGATTCCAGTTCTGAGTCTGACGATGAAACCTTGCAGCAGCATCAACTTTCAAGTAAATCCAATCAATGCTCTGATTCAGAAGACTCAAGTGATTCCAACTTAGGGTATTGGGTGGGTGGGGGTCCCCAGCCTGCACGAGGGCCTCAAGGGTTCAACGTGTTCTCACCGTTGCCATCAAGGAAAGTCTACCATACACATGCTCCAGACCAACCCTCAAGTAATCTACAGAAGTGGAGGTATCAGGCTTCCCCAATGGCAGGTTCTCTCTCCACCTCAGAAGAATCCAGGGACTCCAGTGAAGGCAGCAACCCTTATGGCTATATACGCTATTTCAACCCTGAGAGGCCACTATCGCCCTCACAAGATGAGGAGGGCCCAAGCCGACGCTTTACTTACACACAGCCATCCCAGGAACCCTCTGCCATGGCTCAAGAGGAGAAGAGCTGTTCTTGCAATGACTTCTACAACATGCCACAGGACTCGTGGGCCACCCAAAATCTCACATCTTGGGGTCACCATCGACAAGAACATCTGCCCCAACAAACATCAGAAGACTCCCAAAATGACTTTCCTGTAGAGTCTTGCAAGAAAGTGGCAGAATGTCATGTACCCAGAGTTATAGTTCCTGGTCATCGTAGCACCAACCTTCCTGCCCTAACCCTGTCCCAGTCTCATCCCACCCTGACCCTCCAACACAGTGAAGAGGATGGAGGTGCCATTAGGGTACTTCCTAGAGCTAAGACAGTTCACTCTTCTATCCTCACTATCCCTGCTGCTCCAATGTTGCTGGCTGGTCTCTCATCCCCTCAAAGAGCATCAGAATGTGAGAGCTCAGCAAGCTCTCCAAATGTTTGCGACAAAACCATATATGAGCCTTCTTCCTCTTCCTGTGAGGGCACTGATCCTGACAAGGTACCTTGGCTCAGTGAGGGATCAGAAAAACGGATGTTTACCTTCCGGACTAAGCAAGACATTGCTTATTATGTATCCTCTTGCAGTGGAGAGGAGACTGGGGAAGACCTTGCCGACTACTATGAGAGCCACCGTAAGTCAGAGCCACTTGTTCTGGCACTGTCTCGCAGTGAGCCCAATCTCTACTTCCCCACCACAAAGCAGCATGAAGCCCAACACAAGGGCCCTAAGTACTCCAGTCACTACGTACAGCTGGTCTTCCCCATGAAGGGGCCTGCCACTAAGGTATGCAACTGTGAGGCTCACAGCCACCGCTCCTCTGATTCTGGCCTGGCAGATGTAGTGCATCACCTGGAGGGCTGCCCCCTGCGCACTGATACCCCTGGGCTAGGGCGTGGCTCTGGGACCTCCCACTCCTCTCAGTCATCTCAGCTTTCTTCTGCCAAGCTTCTCCAGAGTGCCTCATGGTACCCAACCCGAGCATTCACCCCTGACAGCTTGTTCCCCACACCAGTCACCTCTCCCAACACCTCTGCTCCCGTTTCTTATGCTGAGGACTCCCTCACCTCCTTGCTGGACTCTGTTAGCCTGCACCACGCCCCAGCAGAACAGGAGGCAAGGGCAGAGGAGGGTGTGTATCGCTCAGGGTTGTATGCACACTGGTGGATGAAGGCCAGTGTGTGCCCGCGCTTCTTGGTCCTTGACCAGACCAAGAAGGAATACCCGAGTTCCAAGGTAGAAAAGAAGCCAGTTGTTCCACCTAAACCCAGGTTCTTGAAGCCATCTTATCATGTCCGACGGGGCGGCAGCAAAGATGGAGTGATGAAACCAATGGCTTGCAGTGCTGCCACTCAGACATTCCCCTCACATCCCCCTGGGGACCAGTGTGTCCACCCCAGACTTAAGAAGCTGTCATCACATCTCAGTCCACAAACCTCTCTCACCATGTCCCGTGACCGTAGCTTTGAATCCCAGGCATCTCAGGTGTCCCAGGTGACTGTGGTGCCAAGAGTCAAGAGAGAGAGGGAGTCCCAGGCAGGCTCTGGAACACAACCAGGTGTCTGTAGACCCCAGGTCTTGGGTAAGAATTCACAAGAGTCTAGTGGAACAGACCTCTCCAGTCTCCACAGTTTCAGTGAATCCTGTGAAGGAGCAGGGCAGCAGCCTCATTTACGAGACTCCTGTGAGGGGCTTGATGTGAACTTTGAGAGACGTGACTCCTCGCACTCCCTGCACACCACTGCCACCTCCACCTCAGCCTCCTCTGCGCCCTATAAGTCTACATTGTATTGGCAGCTGCATCCTGCTCATGGACGGATCCCCCAGCCGCAGTCTGATTGCCTTCCCTTACAAGCAAGCAGTGCTGTTACTTTTGCAGGAAACTTTTTGTCTCCCACCATGGTGGGAGGGCTGCAGGGCCTAGGCAGGCCCAACATTCCACCAAAGCCTGCACATCTTCAGTCGTGGCCCATTCAGCGGTCCAGAAGTCTCCCAAGATTGCCTGTTCCCTCCACCTTCTCAGTCCACACTCAAAGCAAGGTACCAAAGAAAGCCCCTTGGAGGGCACTCTCACTTTGTTGCCAAGATTGTTGTGACTTGGAAATGAGACCTGACATTCATGATAGATCTTGATATTTTCTACATAAGCTTCATGGTATTCATAGTGTGTACATGTAGCACTCCTTGACATAGTGCTTATCAGTAATTTAACACTGTGAAGCCAGTATCAGCTGCTGTACATCAGCAACTTAGTACTGCTGGATCACTCTTGCCTCCATGGAGTAATAGAACCTATGTTGATGCGTGCTCTTCCCCCACTCCAGGATCACGCCAGTTAGGCGCCACCCCTTGGCTGCTGCTCTTGTTGTTTTTCCTTTCCTGAGGAGTCGCCGCTCCCTCACTTGTTGCGGAGGTAGCCATCCTGCCCAGCCTCCCTCCCCACACCGCAGTAATCATTAGAACACCTGTAGTCAGGTGTTGCTCAAAGCCAGGGTGATCTCCATCACGGGGTACGTCTCAGAGTGGCAAAAATTGATGACAGAACAAAATGATCCCTCTGCTTTTTTATTAATTACTTGACTTAAATAACAATACTCATATTTCTATTGCTTTCACAACTATTTTTAATTCATGTTTAGCTTTAGTAGTGGCGTGAAGTAGCTGGTGTGTTGGAGTAGTGTGGCGGTGTCCTGTGTGGTGCACTCCTGGAGGAGGCAGCCAAGCACTGATGGTTCCTCTGCAGGGTCACGCCAACTAACAGCAACTAAAGTTTGTCACATAAGAACCTTGTATATACAGTAAACCCTCTCTAATTCAAACTAATTTGGGGGAGACTTGGGTCAGATTAGCCGAAAGTCCGAATTATCCAATGGTTACCTCTAGCCCCTCCACACAATATGAACTCACTAAAGCATGCCAAAACAGCACAGATTGTAGTACTTGTACTCACCAAAGCATGGCTGATACTGAAGTCTGACACCTGAAGCCTTTACATTGCACAAAGTAATCCACTTCAAGGCTACAGAGGCAACAGAAGAACAATTGGTTGTATGAGCGAGCACTCTACGGGGAGATGTTGCCTGGAGGAAAGCGTGCGAAAGACTGAGGCAGCCGCAGCCCGCATGGGAGAGGTCGGACTCGCACTAATAAGGCCCGGACAATTCAAACTTCAGTTTGGATTATGGAAAATTGTTGAAAATTTGAACTGGACCTGAAACAGTTCAAATTATCCTCAGTTCTAACTACATATATGGGTTCAAATTAGAGAGGGTTTACTGTATAGGAAACATATTCATGCTGTTTATAGCTTATAGTTAGTGTTGCAGTCAGGAAAACTCAGTATTATGATGATTATACAAGTGCCTGTGAACAAGCAACATTTTCATCATTGTGTGTTCTGTATTCATGATTCATGGAGGTAGGTGGTGGCTCACATTTGCCAGTCTCACCGTCATTTTATGGAATCAGGTGTTCTTTCAGATTTTAGATATGAGGAGTGTGTCAGAAGTATAATATTGCATGACAATGACATTATCACATAGTAAACGGCTGCAGAAAGTGTCAAGTCAGAAGGCAAACATATCCTTAGCTGCACAAGAGGTAGCTTATGACTAGGAGGAAGCTTTCATTACAGATATAATCTTTACTACTAATCATAACAGTTTGAATGATTTCCAAGTGTGTGGCAAACATGTACTCGATCACTACACTATAAACCAACAGTCAGAGGGAATGGCTCTGAAGTGGTAGTCCAGGTACTGTTATTACCATCTTGTTCCAGGTGACTAGATATACATACTTGCAGATACCTGCTTATACCTTGACCTCCCAGCCTTGTACCCCTCCCCCCCTCCCTCCCTCCCTGCCTTCATATGTCCCATACATATTGCTTGTTTCTGTGGTTGATGATGCTTTGGTAGTGTGTTCGTTTATCTTATGTAAGTTGTGTCGCTTATTGCAGTTAGTAATTTTTTTCTAACTCTTTAGAAAGTTAGTTTACATGAAACTGCTTGAGATTGATTGTTACTAGCTCACTTTGAAGGCATTTTCATAGTGTTGTTTTTCCTAAATGATTAAGAATAACCTGTATTATGTCTTGTAAGTTACAATTTCATGCATAATTCAGCCCTCGGTGATGTGTGTGTGTGAGTGCACCGCCTGTGTGCAGGGCATTGTATTACCTGCACATGTATCATGACGGATATTCAAACTGTTTGTACCTTTTCAGTAGTGTAGCCAAGGGACATATTCAGTAGTGTAGCCAAGGGAC
This sequence comes from Chionoecetes opilio, assembly GCA_016584305.1. NCBI lineage: Eukaryota > Metazoa > Arthropoda > Malacostraca > Decapoda > Majidae > Chionoecetes > Chionoecetes opilio. Next base: position 39,038 of record JACEEZ010009177.1, on the reverse strand, counting down.
ATATTCAGTAGTGTAGCCAAGGGACATATTCAGTAGTGTAGCCAAGGGACATATTCAGTAGTGTAGCCAAGGGACATATTCAGTAGTGTAGCCAAGGGACATATTCAGTAGTGTAGCCAAGGGACATATTCAGTAGTGTAGCCAAGGGACATATTCAGTAGTGTAGCCAAGGGACATATTCAGTAGTTGTGGAAAGAGGGATAAAGTGCACAACATAAACTATATTGGATATATTGATTATGATGCTTTGATATTATAAAAGGTGATTATAATATTTCTTCATATATTGGCTGACTGATCCATTGTAACAATTCATTGTCCTATCATCTGTATACATTATAAGCAAGGTACTCATTATGACTGAGGACATTAACTTATGACTTCATCTTAGTATACACTGGGGTGAAGAATTGTCTTGACTTACAGAAACTTTAATCTAGCTACAGATGGTGTGACAATTTTGCATTACTAGATCCCAGCAGGAGGTGCATAGCTGTTACATGTCGGTATCAGTCATGAGGCAATAACAAAATAACATGACATGAGACCCAGTAGAAGGTAGGGTGACTCAACAGTGACCAAATGTGACCAGGAGTTGTACCTTGTGGATAAAGTAGGGGCGCCACCCTGTACAAGGTAGCATCCCCTAGTGGGCTGTTGTGATCCAGCATGAGCCACTAAGTGTAGAAGGGAGGCTGATGCATTCTATAATCTCTCAGGGAGGCCCCCTCATGCCTCGCCAGGCCAGTACCACCAGTGCCATCAGCCTTCAGGATTCCCCTGCAAGATTTCGTCGCTCTGCCCCAGGCAAGGTGAGGCAAATTCTGTCTCATTTGACCCATTGATATGAAGGGAACTGTGGTTGATTCACACTTGCAAAAGGCAGTGTTGCAAAAAACCACGTTCATAAACCTATACTCACGTATTATTTTTTGACACATGATATAATTATGCCATGAATATCACCTCCTTCTGTCCATCAGTCACCCAGTCCCATCCTGGCTTCCCCCAACAGGTCTGGAGTCTGTCCTGCCTCCGTCCCTCCCCGCCGCTGCGGCCGGGGCTCTCCCTGCGTGAGGAGAAGCGGAATCAGCGGTACACCAAACGTAAAGGTGAGGTCAGGTGAATAAAGTACTTGATGCCAAACTACAACCACTAAAAGAAATGGTAACTCACACAGTGTATGATGAAATTGATCAGCTTATAAATGTATTACACTGGACTCTGCATCAATGTATCATAATCTTCTTTGCATAAGATTAACTTTTTCCCAATGGCTCTCAAAACTCTCTTGTATCCTATACAACATTGAATTTTTTTTTAGAAATCCTACTGTACCTTGTACAACAGAGGATAGGAACTAGGTATGTGTGTGGGTGAGCTTGATCAATCTTTAAAGCTCTTAGGCTTATTCTTTCTTATCGAATTAGTTAATTAGGCCTACTTAATGCCATGGTAATGCAACATTACTTTTGCTTCTCCCAGATGATAAGTGGCATGAGGATGATGCACTGATCCTGCGTGTGATTGAGGCGTACTGCACCAGTGCCAAGACGCGCTACACTGTCAACTCCAGTGAGTACACTGTCTCCCTTGTTGCTCCTTCACAACACATCATTATTTCCCAGATCACTTCCCCGAGTCTTCACTCTGTCAACTTCTTTATACTGTAACCTTCCCATTACCACTTTCTTTTTGTGGTTATCTGTTTCTGAATCAGCACGTTACACTTTCTTCCTCTTAGTTCCTTTCATTTTGTGCTTTGTTGAGCCACTTTCCTTCACACCCTATTTACTCCTTTACCATTGTACCGTATCTTTTGTTATTTTCTCCTTTCATTCATTTGCGCATTATCTGTCCCACTTTTTTTTCAGGCTATCTTTGTGTCTAGGTTTTGTGTATTCTTATGTCTTCTTTTTTTCTATCTAAATTAAATCATAAGTCAGATATTTGATAAACTTTAACAGACCAGAAGGTATTATTTCCACATGGTGCATGAAATTGTACTTGTCTATGCAGCCGCGAGCTGTAAGATGCAAGGCCATGAAGCCAGGGTCAAACAGGTTGTACTACATTACCGGGCACCAGTTAATTATGTGACCCACGTGAAGGATGACATGACCTCAACATGAGCCTAAATGCTGCAACAACATCCTTCTTCTTTTGTTTTTGTTTATTATTTTTATTTTTTTAGGCGATAACACTTGTGCACAATACAGTGTTAGTTTATTGTCCCAATTAATTAAGTTCACTCATTTACATAATTTTATCAATTTTAGCTGAATTGAATGTCTCGTCACTGGAATTGCAGTATTGCAAGCATTCCTGTAGCACTGAGATAACATTGTATGCGAGGCTCATGACAACAGCTAAACCCTGAGCCAACCACATACCTTTGTCTAGGATGAGAAGATACATGTGGAGGCTTCAGGGAAGTGTCCAATAAGCTGTCCAATGTGATATCTTCCTCAGTCTTGGCAGCAAAGCATAGTCTTGTTGCATTCGTATGTTTTTCAGAACTTTACCCTAATGATTCTTTATCTTCTGAAAAGAGAGATGGTATGAAAGTTTTTGTTGGTGGTGCGTGTTATATAGTAAGACGAGGACATCGTTGTGACACTCTTGAAAGAAGTACTTTTTTGCATGAGGAATTGTTCTTCAAAATTAAACAAAATGTCCTTTTTTTCTATTTCTCAACCTTAACTAAATAATTTCCATTACTGAATTTCTTCCTTCGCATTTGTTTCCCTTCCTGACTTTGACCTTGAGAAGATTGCTTCGCTGCTTACATCAGTGACTTAAACCTTATACTTTCTAACTTATATCCACATCATCCATCCTTGGGGAATTAACTTTGCCTGTAACCTGGCCTAATGGAGGGTGACCACTCTAATCCTTCAAAAAGGACATCTTTGTTTTTGTGGAGTAAGGCTTTTGAAATTATTTGTATTCAAATTGGTTATCAAATAAAATCACGACCAGTCTAATTACCATAGATTTCGCAGAGAAGGTCTTAAAAGCTTTCCTAACAATATTTTTGTCATTCATTGAAAGTATACAAACTCTGTCATCCAGTCAGTAGATAAGACAATGTTGGTGCTTGTATTAGCTGATGGTTTAGCGTATCAGCTGGACGAGCTGCCGTCCACACGTGGCAGTGCACCAGATGAAAAATAACAGATTACAGACCATTTATCATTTACTTTACTTTTCTGTCTACTATCTCTTCTCTGTCTACATTAGTTTTAGCTTAGTATATCCTGGTGAAGTATGATTGACTAAAATGACACCGGCATAATGATCTTAAAGGTGTTATGCCTGATACATCTCCCTCTGCATACGGATACATAACATTCTTGAAAAGACTTTACATCAAGCTTGATTTCATTGATCGACCTTGTGTTGTTTATAGTGTAATTTTAGGCACCCTGTAAATTACTAAGTTGTATTCATGCTGAAGAGCTCATTACTTAATCCACCAGAGCAAAAACATCAGCTCTTGATCATCAACAGAAATATTGTTTCCTGTGTTTTTATTATTTCACTTTTGTCACGTTTTAAGACAACGTTGATGGTAAATTTTGTTCACTCCTTTATTCAGTGAAATATTTTGATGTTCAGTATTCAATTTTCATGTATTTCAGTGCTTTCAAAACTTGTTGAAATGGTGAAAGCTCCTTAAGCTAGAAACATTGTACAGTCACACTTCCATACTCCATCAAGTGAGGGAAAACTTGTCACTCTGCTCCGTGGCCTTAATACCTGGCGATGGGTGAGGTGCTGCAGTGTTACAGCTACGCTCATCCGAAGATAGTCTCACTAGTATCATGGCTAACATAGACGATTGGGATTCACTAAGCTTTAAAGTTTAATTACTGTTGCTTCCTAGATACTATATCTTGTGCCTGTTGCTTGGTGGTTGGGCCTCAAACATGCTAGTCTGGGTCTGTCTGTTTCCCTGTGTGTCTGTAATGTTGTGATGGGTTCTTTGGCTATTCTGTCATACCTTTTCCTCTCTCCCTCTCCTCTTCCCTCCTGCGTGCCCGGGAGCAGTTGACTTGGGGCAGGTTGGCCGTGCATGTGGGGGGAGTGCCACAGGGGGTTCATTGATGGACTGCAGAGGATCCCACCACCACCATCACCACCTTCACCAACACCAGCAGCTCCAACAGCAGCAGCAGCAGACACCCCCGCACTCCCCCCCGGCACTCTCCCCCTTTGGAGAGTTGCGTCTACACAAGGGTCAGCGCCCGAACTGGTGCTGTGGTCTGGCCATCAAGGCCATCAAGAAAAACATAGATTTTGACTGTTAATGCAAGTTAGGGCTTTGTTGGTTCATGGCTCCAGGATGACAACCTGATTGAATTGATCCTCCTTTTGTGCAATGAAGTGAAGAAAAAGGAGGTTTTATCCCAGGACGTTTTTATAATTAGTCATGTGACTGGAGAATAGAAAATATATTTTCTATGCCCATACATGTGACTGTGTTGGATTGAATGTCTGCTGATAGTATTTTGTGCTCTGACTGTAAAAGACAATAATTCTGTCCAACAGTTTGAAAGGCAGTGGCATACAATGGCACATAAAAGAAAGGCTAACACTTTTTTATGTTCAACTGTGAAAGAAGACAATATGTCTACTACAGGTTCTTGAAGGTAATGGTGAATTATAACACAATGCCACATATAGAAAATGGCACAAAAAAAAGTACTTACGGGAACATGCAATTACGATGTATGGATAAAAGAAAACATTTGCCAATGGAATATGAAAACATTTGAACAAATAATGCAAGTTAGTTAGTTTGAATTATGTCATTCACCTTCTATCCAGCAAAATCAAAACCTCAGACAGACATGCACATAACATTATATACATATATACTTATATTATGTATGCATGTGTGAATTGTTTTATGCATTTATCAGAGCAGTGTGGTTATGTCTGGTATAAAGATGTAAATATTTTCCTGCAGTACAGTCTATAGGTTAGTGGTGCAGTTATAGAGTGATGTAGTTTGTGTGCCACTCATTCCTGAGGGTGTGACGGCCGCCTCCACCATCCACGCCTCACTGGCCGGACAAGTTGTGTACCAGAGTAAAGACACACGGCAGATCTCATCGCACAAACACCATTACGCACACTCCCACTTTCTTGCTTGTGTATTAAGTACATGCTTTGTAATCTTTTAATTTGCTCCATATGATATCACTCATTTAGACAGTTTGAGAAGTATTCCTTGAAATGTTGTGTCGTCACATCAGTATATATATCAGGTTGAAGAATACTGGCATCAAATATTTATGCATTTTTGTGAAACCTTTTAAAGGTATTCATATGTACATTATGTACAGGCATTTGGTTTTATTGATTATGATTAGAAACAGGCTATTGAGGCTGATGTATCCCTTAGCCTTGTTCAATTTAGTTTTCTATGCTAGTCTTCTTGCAGCTCTTTCACACACATGCCCACGCACACACACACACACATATACACACACACACTCACACACACACACACACACACACACACACACACACACACAATGTAGGAACACCGTGGGAACTCCGTAGTGTAGCGGTTAGCACACTGGGCTCACAACCGAGAAGTCCCGGGTTCGATCCCCGGGCGGAGCGAAGACAGACTTCTTAAAACCCGAGCCCCTGTCCACCCAGCAGTGAATGGGCACCGGGTGTTAGCCGGGGGTTTGTGACCCGCCTCCCGGGGTGGTGGCTTCGGCCAACACTAAGCACTAAGGATGAATGATAAAAAAAATGTAGCTATGGAGACGGGGCCTTACGAGCGTTGCTCAGGCCCTGTAAAATACAACTAGGTGAATACACACACACACACTGGTAAAAAGAAGTGATATCTCATAAGAGTTATCTCATGCCTCATAAAGAGGTGCTCATGCTCTATGCTAAAACTTGACAGTCAAGTGTCAAAGTAGAAAAAAAAATTGACGTTCAGGAATATATAGTATGTAGATAGTACCTTCAAGATGAGAGAGCATGAAAATATAAAAGACTATAATAAAGAAAGAAGTGAGGATGTTAAGTTCTCCAGACAGAGCAATGAATTAGTGGAAGATGTTGCCAGAAGTCCTGCGTGACATGAGCATACACAGTTTTAGATAAAAATATAATGCAATAAAAGATGGGATACAATGAGCTTGACTCAATTCTGTAGAAATACAATTAGGTAAGAAGACACACATATACACACTTCACTCCAGAGTCAAAATGAACGATTTGTAATGTTTCCCTCTCAAAGCTAAGCAACCATAAGTCATATCACATTTTCGTAATGTTACTACACTTTCTTTTTTATTCATTTCAGTTTTAGTAGTATCTTATGACAGTAGGGTTTCTGATTCCATGAACCAAACTGACAAAATTGACATAAGCTTGGACATAAGGTGAATGACAGCCAGGGAAGCCTTTTGATCAGTCAGCAGTAGTGATGGAGTATTGGCGTGACTTAACGTACCTGGCTTTGTAGAGATACATGGCATATTCCATGCCCTTGAGCTGATTGGAGGATCTTGGGCATTGATACGAAACCTAGGCTCAGGCCCTCCTCTGCGACTCCCACTACTTTCCCTGATTAAATGAGGCGCTTATTTCAGAAAGTCGATAAGCACCATCAATAAAAAACTAAGAAAATGGCTTCAAAATGTTTCAATGTTCAAAATGTCATATCTTTTGAACCAAGCCTACAAAATGATAATTCATCATTTTGTATGCTTGGTTCAAATGATATGACATTTTGAACATTGAAACAGTTTGAAGCCATTTTCTTAGGTTTTTATTTGTGGCGCTTATCGACTTTCTGAAATAAGCGCCTCAAAGGAGGACAGTACCACCGGGCCACATGGGGTAATGGGGGTTTCTTCGGACATTCACTGCTTCATGATGTTCCCTGTGTCCATGAATTGAGTAGCGTATCTGTGCTGCTGGATATGAAAAAGTACCAGAGCATATGCCAAAGCTATTGAGAGAAAAATATGTACGCTGTCCTAAAGCATTTTTTTCCATAACAAAACAGTATTATGTATACACTTGACATAGGGGCTGTTAGACACAGTTACCATTGCATCAGTATTAATCAAAATAGTTTTATACTGCTCATGCATTTCCTTGTCTGCATTGTGGCTGCATGAGAGGGGAGAAAAGCCTCTTGACTATTATGGCAGGACTTTGCACTGGGGTTATTGCCTTTTTTTTATTTTTTATGTTTACATATATGAATTTAGGGTGTGCGAAGTCAGCTGTATTAGAAAATCAGAGAAACAAAAGGCTTAGCTCATAAAAGTTAAAAGTTTTCTCCTCTTTGTTAGAAGTACATTGAGGTGAATATCTAGCATTTATAGTCGTGTCTCAGTTAGGGGAGAGCGGGGCAGGTTGCATCGAGGGTAGGTTGCATCATTGCCTCTAACTCGCATTCACTTTTTTTTATTATTATTATTATTATTGTTGTAGTTGTAGTAGTAGTAGTAGTAGTTTATAGTAGTAGTAGTAGTAGTATTAAGACGATGTACGTGTGATAAACATGCGAGTTAAGAGGCAATGATGCAACCTACCCTCGATGCAACCTGCCCCGCTCTCCCCTACTGCCACTGTAGTTTATTTAGTATCCGTCGTGATGCACATGCACACATTTGCCTCTGTAATGCCACGCCAGACTTCCTTACTTAATCCCCGTAGTGTAACCTTTAAACCAGCCTCATTATTTCACATGGCATTATAGTGCAGAATGATATGGACCAAATTAATTTAGCTCATAACCTTTTAAGAAATATTCATGATATATTCAGAATGAAATTAAGCTCAACTGCAGAGAAATATAATTCATCCTTACTGTTGTTTGCCTGTTTGCTGGGGAGGATTTTTAGACTCCGACATCACTTGTTTCATTGTCTAGTAAGGGGTATCGCTTCATCTACTGTAGGTTTTTTAAACAAGAGCAAGTTGATAATTATTGAACTTAATATTTTGTTGTATTCACGAGTGTTGTGAATGGGTTCTTCTGAGCCGTCAGGGCAGCACAAAACAGGAGGAGGCTGTGTGCATATTAAGCCTATAACTTTGTAGTACATTATCATCATAGTCTTACATCAGCAAAGGACAACAGAGACTGCACATCTTCACCTTCATGCATTTCAGTGTAGAAATAATATTCAGCTTCTTGCTCGAACATAAGAAAATAAGGAAGCTACAAGAGGCCGTGAGACCTACACGAGGTAGTTCCTGTTACTTAACTCTACCTACATCCACCTCTCTTCCCCATCCATGAATTTATCCAGACTCCTTTTAAAGACCCCAATAGACTCCGCATTGACCACCTGACGACTGAGTCCATTCCAATCATTCACCACCCTATTTGTGAACCAGTTTCTCCCTATTTCCTTTTTAAATCTTATGCTTTGCCATAGTGCCATATGACCTCTGATGTCTGGCACATTTCCCCATTTTTGGCATTAAATCAATCAATCTTCGTCAGGTCAGTAATTGTTCGGCCATACTTGAAGAAAAAAATCTTTGCTCCTGCACTGCTGGAGCCACAAGTGCATGTTTGGCTTGAGGGGAAGAAACAGTTGTGCCAAACCTGATAGTGACCATTGTCGACATTCTCTGGCTTGGATACTGACACACAAGTAGAGAAATTGCTGGTAGTAGTGTAGGTAGTAGGCAGACTATAGTTATGGTGATAATTACATGTATTGGGCCTTACTTAAAATAGCATTGTTGGTGATCAATATTTTTTATCATCCTAGTGACAATATCGCTATTCACAAGTTAAATGTCTTAATCTTTAGTATTTTACTGTAATGAGTGGCAAGAAAGAGGTGAAGTGGCGAGGGAGAGCGTAGGGCAGTGAAAGGATGCAGAGAACACTAATGGAAGGGATGGGAGCATGGGGAAATCTTAAAGGAAAAAATATGTGTGAGGATCAAAACTATATGAGGACCAACCACATTCCTAGGCATCAGCATCTCCATCTCACTACTGCACTCAGAACGCCATTACCGTGACACCACAACAATCAGCACCACCATGATCACCACACCACTATAGCCTTTCATCACCTCAGCTGGCACATGTTGTAGTCTTTGATCTTTTATGCTAGTAGTGCAATGAATCAATATCAATGAGTGAGTGAGACCTTTATTTTGATATAGGCCCACATATTTTCAGAGCTAAAAGGTTCTTATGGTACATTGTATCAATATACGTAGTAATTTAGCTAGTTTTCCGTTGATTTACATCGTCAACATTGCCTTGGTTTGCTGGCATGACCACTTGCGACACCGCAGAGCTTCTGAGATTTAAAGTGTAGTATGCCAAGTTGGTCAGCGGCAGGTCACTTAACCGAGCTGTATCCCATCATTTCATGCCGATGTGATATACATATACATAATGTGATTACCTTTTTTCGTAGCTTGTAATGAATGTAGATCATCAGTCAGTACGTTTTTGTTTGTGTTATGCTAAGAAAAAAAAGGATATTCTGAATTACACTTGAAGCAACTAGTGATGCATTAATACCGCAAGCATAAAAATTAATGAAGCTGGTGTTGATAAGCTTGCGTGTCAGTAGCAGTGAAAGGTATGGACAACCTCCACTGCTATCCTGACTCACTTAGGTGTCGTGCCTTGATTCTAAATCTGTGATGTATATGAAAATTTACTAGAGGAAATCACACATATGCCTGAAGCCACAATGCAGCATATGTAGTCACTGAGAAATACACTGGTGTTCATGCATCTATTAGTTGATGGAACAATGCTCTAGTACAATAATTCTCTACAAGTTGAAAAAGTGAGAGTTCTAATTTTTATGCAGTTGTTGATATCAAGATACAAGAGCCCAGTTGTCATCTTATACAGATGTAAAGATATAGAGGAATACAACAATAGGTCAGAATATATACCAGTTGTTGCATATATATATATATTGGGAATATATTTTTTAGGTTTGTGTCATCGTATGTATCATTACCTGCACGTGAGTTATTTAAGTTACAGATCTAATGCACAGTTTTAGCACTTTAACGGTTTGCGTAGGAATTGATGCTTTGTCAATCTGACCACTGGTGCAATTCTTCATTATACGCTATACAGTGATAGCCTTGGAACTCCAACGCCCCTTATCTCAAACAACTTGGAATTCGAACCTTTCTTTGGAGAATATTTCACTTCAGAATTTGAATGTTTTCTTTGAATTTGAACAAACACCACGCATATGCGTGGCATTCAGGGTTGCCATTTGCTGTTTTTTATTACCAAATTAGGGTAAAATTGGTAATGAAAAATTTGCTTTGGAATTTGGACTGCCTCCTGGAACGAATTATGTTAAGAGTTCCAAAGTATCACTGTACTTCTAACAACTTTATATCTAAAAAAATTAAGACAGTGTCTTGGCAAGTGTTGTTGTCATATATATATACGTATATATGAACAAAATTTACTTTCTTTGGGGCTAATGTGACTAACTAAAATGTGCCAAGGCATTTATTTGTGGAGACATAAATATAGTTAATCTAAGGTGTATTTTTTGTGTCTTAAAGAAATATATACAGTCAAGGCACTTACCTGTGCATGAAATGCTGTCTTATAATGATTACTATTAGTGGTTGGTTTAGAGATTGAGAATCAGCAATATGATGCGATATCTTTGTCCTCTCAACACTGTAGTGCAGGTGTTTTATGCTGCAAGACGGATACAAATTGTTGTCAATGAAAAAGTATCAATAGTAACTTGTGAATTATAGAAGTATAATTTTGTCTTAAATCACCATTTTCTGTGTACCAGTAAGTATTGACTGTATATATGCCATACTTTAAATACCAAAGATATTAACTCTGTAATGGAGCAATTGGGTTTATTTTAGGTAGATGATGTATGCCGTGTTCAATCCCAAACTGTAATCTACTAAAGGACTGAAGACTCCAGTCCATCACAGCCTTTGCCACAGAATGAAATGTGTCCGTCAATCATGCATTGAGACTTTCTTCCGGGCCGTTACCTTTGACATGTGTAATGGTCTGTCATTTCTATCCCCTTTTTGCTATTAAAGTCTCTTCCCTCAAATCAGAGACACTGGAGTCAGCTCTCAAAGCTCTCAGGGGAACAGTTTATTAAGATGCATCTTATGGTCTATCATTGACATTCTTACTTTTTTATTATGCCACCTTAATCAATATATATTCTTGTGAGAAGCTTCTCTATCATGAAATGCTGCACTGATAGTATTTCATGGGATTTTCTTCCTTCTCCTTGCCATGGCATCCTTCATTCCAGTATGCCAGGCTTTTGTGACTTCTATCGTGACACTGTCTCATTTTGTACATTCATTGCCAATGTATCCGTATTCCAATCTTTTTCTTCTACAAAGTCCATAGCATTTCCACATCATCCGTGGCACTCCATGTTTTTTGTTAGAATTTTCTCACATAATGATACAGACTTGCCTGTGATTTCTCGGGCCTTCTAGATGCAAGGGTCTTAGTGTCCCCTGACACGTGGGTGGCATTAACACTTGGCCTGGGAACAGCTGTCCGAAGGGAAGACCGAGTGCTAACATTGGAACACATACAATTCTTAAGCAAACCTTTTCCCTCACAAGTGAGTTGCTATGAAAATTAAACAGAATAATGGAACCTAGTATGAACTTATCAAAATCTAAAAAAGAAACTCAAAAGAAATAATTGAATTACATTACTGGAATAATATTGATAATATTAAGGATGGATTGTTTTCATGAAAGTAATGTCTCAAGGTATCACTAGATATCATCCTAAACCCTGTAACATTATTAGTGTAGACCAAGTCCGCCCTTGAACTGACTCACACTCCAGTTCGGACAACTTGCCCCGTCGGTCTGCCTTTGTAGCAATCACCGACACAGCCACCCACCACCCTCTTGTTGCTACTATTAGGTTATACTATAATACACTTTTAGAAGTTAGAGAATTAAAGTCTATGTTGTATTCCGGGTGTTTTTGTGGTAGTGTTGGCCCCTTGTCTTTCTTTCAGGGTCTTGTTTTTTTTTTTTGGGGGGGGGGGGGGAGGGATGAGTCATTTGTTTTTCAGGCAGCCATAAGGGAGAGAGGTGAGCCGCTTTTGTGTTGTGTGTGTGTGCGTGTGCTGTTACTCTTATTTGTGTTGTCTCACCTGTGTATCATATGTGCTTTGTCTATAGAAAAATGATCAGCCATTTCTTCCTTCATAACGTTTGGAATAATTTGTTTGACCATATTTCTCATTTAATGAAGGAACAGTCTATAAGATTTTGTAAGATTGTCTTTTCTCCATTACATTTGTTTTATGATAAGTCATCTTGACATTGTTATCAGGTTATGGCTTTTCATTTTATTCAGCATTTGTAACTATGCTGTAACACTGACCCGCTTACTCAATGTAGAGAATAATTTGTTCTTGCTTCCACTGCTTACTATAATTGTAGTCATTGATTTCATCCTTTGCTCCACATGTATGTGTTATGTCACATCAGTTATTTTTTAGGGTTTTATATTTCTGACTTAAGTATTATTTCCATTGATTTGATTATATATGACTACCATGACTTATCCAATTGAGTTTGCTTTCAAATTCTGAGTGACTTAAAACCCAAACGTATGACTCCAATACTTCATAATTTTGGAATGCATGATTGTTTGCCACTCTTGGTAGGATGATAGTCTAGTGTTTACAAACATATTAACGATAGATTGTGGACATTTAGGTTATTTAGAATAATATAGTTTGTTACAATGAATACCGCCTCCGTGGTGTAGTGGCGAGGCGCCTGGCTACCATTCTGCGAGCCCTGGTTCGAATCCGGACCAGTGCAAGTCGGCGGCCAGCCCACCAGCTTTTTATCCTTCCTTTCGGGGATGGTCGATAAATGGGTACCTGGGGAAACTGGGGAGAGTAACTGTGGTAACCCTGATGTCACACAATCCTGTGTCCCAGGGTAACGGGTTTTCACCCACCACAGCAGGCTCAAGAGCTAATGCGACGGAGATGAGCACCGAGGCCATGCGCAGCCTAGCATATGCCCCCATCTTTACCTTTTACAATGCTGAACATGAAGAAAACTTATATTATTTTTTCACTTAGCTACACCATTACATCATGAGGATTGATGACATATTTTCAAGGCCGTTGTGCATCATTTATGTACTTATTTCTGTAGTAGTGTGGTTGAACTAATGTTTCAAGTAGATCACTTAATTCAAGCATAAATTAGTGAGGGGTGGACATTGTTAAGTTTGTTTTCTTCCTACAGCATGGAGATCAATCTGAGGTAGTACATATTTATGTTCCTTTCGTAGCAATGAAGTACAGTGTGACTACTATTAACACTTCTATGAGCTCTTATGAAACTTTACTACTATTTAACGTATGAGTGAAAGCTGTTTGGATTTTTGTACTCATACTTATTTTGTTTTAGTTCAGACTGTGTGGCGTCTGTGCTTGACTTGCCTTGCATGAGTGAGTGTGTCGCACCTTAGCAGTCAGTCACAAAGCTCCCTTGTAGCAGGAGTCACTGTGACACTCAAGCAATAGGTGTCAATACGGCTTTAACGGTTTATGTTAAGCCATTATTTAATCATTGACTATTATTTGTGCACTGTCTCTATTTACAAATTGTTCAGTCAATATACTGATAAAGTCATATTCTTGAAGTTGTCATTGCTAAATAGTATTGTCATCATAATTGGTGCAATTTGTACCATTGTCCTCCACCTTTGTCAAATCTCACCTTGAGGAAAATTATAGAACATAAAAGAGAAAAAGTTACCTCTTCTCACCTGAGTGTTGTTCACGCCTCACTAGTTGAACACAGTTGTTCTTGACTTTGCCATAACTTCACTGACTGATCTGTTTATTTCAGCCCTGCTGGACAGCCCACAAGTCTTGATTGCTGAGGAAGAGAAAATCATAGTAGAGGAGACAAGAGGCAATGAGGTGGTAATGGAAGAAAAGTAAGTTTTTTCATCTCTACAATTGATACCCTCACACACCCTTACAAATGTATTATATTTAAGCTACCATTTCATTATACATAATATAGTACACTGCTTTACAAATTTGCTTTATGCATGTCTTCAGCAGGCAACAACCTAACATTGGTGAGAATGCGTGTGCCGGAAAACAGCTGACACCACCTAGTTAATGCATTGCCTGATACCCAAATTTTGTATTGATACAACTCCCAAATTTTTTCTCTGCAGGAGCCTAGTAGACACAGTGTACGCCCTCAAGGACCAGGTGGCTACACTGCTGCGAGAGCACCAATCCCTAAAGAAGGCCTTCGAGACTGAGCAGCTTGCCACAAGACAACTACGCTCCCTTGTCAAACAGCATCTACTGCCCAACAGAGATGACATTGTGTGGGATCCAGAGCCATGACAACACACTGTAAAGGACTGATACCCATACCATACAAGCATATCAGGAAGTGCAGTTGATCAGATCTATTCTAGTGACAGGTCTTGACAAAATGTTTCGCCCTTTTAGGATCTATGCCAAAAGATGAAGGCACAAAATGAGATTTCATCTCAATACGTTTTGCTAAAAACTTAAACTTTTAAACTAAGCTAAGAAAATATGTGGAATCTTGGTGAAACAAACAGCATTATAACTTGTTACCTGATTCATGTAGGCAAAGTAAACAATGATACCTGTGTGAGACGTGGTTAAGTTTATAGTCCTCCTTAACTTAGGACATGACAGTTATCATGTCATTCATTCAATGTAGTTCACAATCACAATGGGTCCTGTTTGACACAATTCCTAGAGTTTTCAGAGGTAGGTATTAGAAAAGTGTACATTTCCTGTTTATGAGTGGCAGTCCTACTCTCAAAAAGGAAAATGACTCTTGAAATATTATACCCAACATTTGGTTTGAGATGTAAGGATGTTGCCATCCCACTTCCCTCCACACCAGGGTCTGCACTAGTGTGTGGCGCACAGCCTGGGGGTTCACCGCACAGCCAACCCCAAGACATGGCGCACACTGTGTTTCTGTACTCTGTTGTAGGACGACTAAAATGGACTAGGGCGAATGGTTGGCATCCCTTCCCCTGGTAGTTCAATTCCCAGGGAAAAAAAGGCAATCTTCTGCTTTGTTATCCACCACACTTGTTAGGGAAAAGTATTTTTTGGGCGTCATGTACTACTATGTGCATTTAAAAGAAAGTAGCAGTGTTCACTATAACAAATTCTACATAACATTTCATTGATTACTGACATTGAAAATGTGTTTTGTGTGTTGAGTTTGCAAACTAAATGAGCCTGACAGCCAATAACATGAAATGCTTTCAAGGTCACCTTCCACCAGGTGTCACCACTGTCTTGTGCTGCAGCATTGTAGCATTTGTGAATTACTCCCCAACTTTCATGAAAAGCCGAGACCAACCTAACCATATAGCAAATTTATAACTAAATAAGTCTTCTTAATAAAAGTATAGAACATATGATTATATTACTATCCTTCTGTCTCAAAGAATATTTAGATTTTTGAAAACTGGCAATTCATTTGCACTGATGTCATTCTCTCAGGAAATGTATCATGAGTTGAAGTGTACCGTGCGTCTGAAATTATTGTTTCCAGGAGGAAACCAGCATCAGCCAGTACGACGGAAATTGTGGTTATTCTCATTGGTCTTATAAGGATACAGGTTATAATTGGGTTTAG
This sequence comes from Chionoecetes opilio, assembly GCA_016584305.1. Lineage (NCBI taxonomy): Eukaryota > Metazoa > Arthropoda > Malacostraca > Decapoda > Majidae > Chionoecetes > Chionoecetes opilio. The sequence continues at coordinate 23,328 of JACEEZ010009177.1, read as the reverse complement.
AGTTGTAGTAATCAGAAAACTAATTCTAGACAAAACAAAAATGTAAAATCACTGCATAGATACAGTATAGACTGCATAGTGCAGCAGTATGATATATATAACTATATATATATATATAACTATAACTATATATATATATAACTATATATATATATAACTATATATATATATATACTATATATATATATATAACTATATATATATAACTATATATATATATAACTATATATATATATAACTATACTATATGTATAACTATATATATTATAAACTTATATATAACTATATATATTATAACTATATAAACTATATATATATATATAACTATATATATAACTATAATATAACTATATATTATATAACTATATATATAATATATATATATAATATAATATATACTATATATATAATATATAACTATATATATATATATATAACTATAACTAATATAATATATATATATATAATAATATAATATAATATATATATATAATATATATATATAATATATATAATAGATATATATAACTATAATATATATAACTAATATATATATATATATAACTATAAATATACTATTATATATATATACTATAATATATATATATATATAATATTAAATATAACTATATATATATATATAATATTATAATAAACTAATATATATATATTATATATATATATAATATATATATATATAAATAATAATAATATATAATATATAATATTAATAAACTAACTATATATAAATATATAACTATATATATATATATATATATAACTATATAATATAAATATATATACTACTAATATATATAATATATATAT
>JACEEZ010009177.1:0-17500 GCA_016584305.1 Chionoecetes opilio | reverse complement strand
ATATATAATATATATAATATATATATAATATATAATTAATATATAATTAATATTTTTGCAAGGGGGCATGGCCGCATGCCCCCCCCCCCCCCCCCCCTCAGTTCGCCACTGTCAGTGACACATACAAAAATCTAAAAATAAAAAATAAAATAATAATAATAATAATAAATAAATAAATAAAAAATAAAAAATAATAATAATAATTAATAAAATTATAGAAAAAATATATAAAATATTAAAAATCGAAAACATATAAATTCAAAAAATAAAAATAATCATAATATAAGAGATCAAAAAAGATAAAAGATAAAAAAAAAATAAATAAAATATAAAAATCTGCTAATATAAAAAATAAAAATATTAAAAACAAAAAATATTAAAAGTCAAAAATATATAAAATAAAAATAAAAAAAATAAAAAAATATATAGAAAATCAAAAAAGAAAAAAATTTATAATATTTATATATTATAATTGATTTTTTTGCAAAAGGGACCCCCCCCCCCCTCGGTACGCCACTGTCAGTGACATCCAAAAATCAAAAAATATAAAAAATATAGAAAATCTAAAAATAAAAAAAATATAATTTTTTTTTTTCTCTCTCTCTCTCTCTCTCTCTCCCTCTCTCTCTCTCTCTCTCTCTCTCTCTCTCTCTCTCTCTCTCTCTCTTCTCTCTCTCTCTCTCTCTCTCTCTCTCTCTCTCTCTCTCTCTCTCTCTCTCTCCTCTCTCTCCTCTCTCTCTCCTCTCTCTCTTCTCTCTCTCTCTCTCTCTCTCTCTCTCTCTCTCTCTCTCCTCTCTACCCACCCACCACTATTATATATATATATATATATATATATATATATATATATATATATATATATATATATATAATATATATATATATAAACTTTATATAATAAACTTTTGGCAAAAGGGGGGACCATGGCCGCAAGGGACCTTTTGCAGAAATGAATTATAATATATATATATATATATATATATAATATATATATATAATATATTATTATATTATTAGCTAATCATTCTTGCAAAGGGGGGGCCATGGCCGCATGCCCCCCCCCCCCTCTCGGTACGCCACTGTATAATATAAGGTTACACAGCGTCAAAGGCCCAGTGTGTGTTGGCCGAGGTCATGGGTGTCAGTGGAGGCGTCCTGAATGTTGGCTGTTCGGATATGTAACCCTATTGTACTGGAATAGGTTAAGAAATTCAATTAGTACAGTACTATTTACATATACTACCATCACCACCACTACAACTATTGTAAAGTATCATCACAACATTAATATTAGTCTATCAGCCCGAGGCCAAAGTATCAAAAATTTTGACCAATTGGTACCAGTCAGGGGGGCAAATTGCCATAGTGGTTTTTTGAACGTGCTATATGTCTAGTTTCAGAAAAAGTATGATAGACCACTCGGACTGGCAGATTTCTGTGAAAATGAGCTTACTTATGTGACTACCCCATCACACTAATTTGCTAATATTTGAACTGTTTAAATCCTGCTGTTTATGGAAAGTATACATATATTTGATACTTTTTCTCGCGTATAAATAATTTTTTTTCAATTACATCAATAAAAAAATGCATAATAAGTATTTGTATGAATGTTATTGACATTATAATTTAGTCAATATGTTGAGTATTGGCTTAAATATTGAGTATTGTAGTTGCTTATTTAATACCTAGATTTAATACCTAGATTTAATACCTAGATTTAATACCTAGATTTAATATCTAGATTTAATATCTATATTTAATACCTAGATTTAATACCTAGATTTAATACCTAGATTTAATACCTAGATTTAATACCTAGATTTAATACCTAGATTTAATACCTAGATTTAATACCTATTGCGTGAACTACTCAGAGGTTCACGGGAGGGTGACTGGCTGCTGCACATGTCAGCCATCCTTCATATGATTCCATGGTGTTTTGCATAATATTTATTATGACAAAACCAACTATGCACGCTACCTCCCGGTGTACTATGGAATAATGTCCAATCTCGAAACGACACATCCTGATGTATTCACATACTTCATGGAAGGTGGATTTAGTGTCCAGCTGGGATCTCACAATCCGTTTGGAAGAATACCGGTGGACCAAACGATAGAGGAGACAGTCAATAAAAACACCACAAGACTCCTGGAGGTGTGAACAAGTTCAGCTTGAAACAGGGTGCTGTGTCAAGATACTACCTCACAGCTGAATATCGCTCAGGCTTCCTACATCATTTACGTGAAATGATACATTCAATGAAATCGGATATGCATCACGCAGAAGTTGCAGAACTGCAAAGCCCAAGAATAGCAAAAGACGAGGCAGCAGTGACTGCTGTTTTCAACACATTAGATAACTGGATCAACCCTTTTGAAAAGGACTGTGACATTGTCAATTTATCGACACCAACAATTTTCCTTAAGGACATTACAACTGATCCTCTCAAAGCACATAATGTTGGACTCGCAGCTTACAATCAATACAAAGAAGATCGTCTTGACTCACAGCAACCAAAAGCAAAATTCCACGACCCAATCACGAAAAAAAAGCTCAAAACGTTCTCCGATTTGTCCAAAAGTGCCAGGAAGGTCACAGCAAGTGGACGGGAAATCATTTTGAAGGCCGATAGGATGCTATTTGGAAAGATGATACTGATCGCCTAAACGAGGAAGTAACTGAAAATGAAGGTTTGTCTTATGTCATCCTCTAGGTCTAGGACCTCTGCCGTGGTCTCTCGCAACACCAGATGGAAAACGAAGAAGAAAAAAAAATCTACCTTGGCTAAGGAATAAACATACCTGTAGCTGAAATTATCCCTGACCCTTCTGCAACCGTTATTGATAGAATGGCGTTAGTGCATCGAATAAAGGGTGACCAGAAGACGCTTGAACAACTTGCCACATCAATATTGACACTGCACTAGGCGTTGCATGAGGGAAACCACAGCCAAAGAATTGACATAGTCTTTGATGTATACAAAGAACACAGTATAAAGACTATGGAAAGGTCATCAAAATCCTCAGAACCTGGTGTACTACAGTTCAAGAACATCGTGTCTGGACAAATAGTTTGTCAATGGAAGAAATTTCTGTCAAAATCAACGAACAAAACACACCTTGAAGAGTTTTTGCTTACTGTATGGATGCAGCCTCATTACCGTCAGTCACTTGTTGGAAACAAAGTACTTTTCGTTACCTGTGGAAGCAAGTGCTACATACTGAAATCAGATCAGGAAAGGCTGGAAGTACCAGAGCTTGACACAAGTCAGGAAGAAGCTGATACACGCATGACACTACATGCAGCTCACGCAAGCGCAGCTAATCATGGCATGGAAGCTGTGGTCATATGTGCAGATGACACTGATGTATTCCTGCTTGCCAGTGGCGGCTCGTGACATAGGGCTACGGAGCTGCAGCACCCCCAGACACTCACTGCCAGGTGTATGATGTCTTTAGAGACACAGCAGAATTGATACACTACTAACAAATATATCATAATAAAAAGTCATTATATATGTTATTTTCAATACGTTACTAAGTGAATTTTCATTAAAACCAGACCTAAATGTAAGTTACTTTTATATTTGCTGTACGATTCATGTCTGTGCTGCTGCCGCGCCACTTGTGAACGCCAGGAGCTGCAGCCGAGCCAGCTTTTTAGTCTCGTCCCCCAGCTTTTAGTCTCGTCCCCAGTGCGTGTAGACGTTGTGCATACTTACTAGAAAACACGGCTCAGAGCCGTGTTTTTGTCGTCCAAGCACCGTCTTTGATTACGAAGACCACTCCAATAACACTTGCTGAAATATGTGTTATACTGCTTTGTGATATTGTTTGCAATGTTTTGGACTGATTATTATTTCGGCCCCTACCAAGCTTGTTGTGTTTGTGTCGCAGAAACCAATCCGTTTTCAATGGGGAGTTTTCAAAGCTAAGCCGCCAGATGTCCCTCGCGCATCTCACATCCTCTGCTCTGTGAGGCTGAATGATCTATCATTTACCGTAAATTCTCTGTACTTCTTTGGGACATATCAGAATTACCCTTCAATACAACAACTGAAACAGTTCTTAATAAAAAATGTAGTTTCATTTTATTTGTCTACACTTGGTGAAAATATTGGCAAAACAATTGAATACTTGAAAACTCAATCTTTAAAAATCGTCTTTTCATAAAAAAACGCAAGTTCAAGCAGAATGAGGCTTCAGGAAATATTTACTTGTATGTAAGCATTCACTGAGTACCTGTTTTGGGTGTATATGTCTCTCTTACGACGAATATTTAACCAAAACAGAGTGTGGCGTTCAGCATCTCCACAGAAACCATCCCGCCGGCAGGATCTGTTATCATCCACTTTCCTGTAGATACCACACGGGTAGAAATTCAGCTCAGCGCCCCCGCTTCTTACCTCATGGCTCATATCTCTGATACTCCTAACTTCTCAATACCAGAGACTGTCATCCGAACTATTATCACCCGCTTATCTCATCACACTCTCTATCCTCTACTGGAATATTTGTGGCATCCGCTCCCACATACCGTTTCCCACATAAAGGAGACTTTCGTCTTTCGAGACGGAAATAGTAAACAAACGCTTTCAACTGTCTTCCATCCCGGACTGTTCGTTGAGGTACAAGCACTTAAATTACTTCTTGGTTAAATGTTCGTCGCAAGACAGACAGACACACCCAAAACAGGTACTCAGTGAATGCTTACATACAAGTAGATATTTCCTGAAGCCTCATTCTGCTTGAACTTGCGTTTTTCCATGAAAAGACGATTTTTAAAGAATGAGTTTTCAAGTATTCAATTGTTTTGCCAATATTTTCACCAAGTGCAGATAAATAAAATGATAAACTACATTTTTTATTAAGAACTGTTTCAGTTGTTGTATTGAAAGGTAATTCTGATCTGTCCCGAAAAAGCACAGGGAATTTACGGTAAATGATAGATCATTCAGGCTGAAAGTGCTGAGGATGTGACAGCCTGAGAGACAGGCTTGAGCGTGAGCTTATTAGAAAACTCCCCATTGCGAGAAAAAACGGTCTTCGTACCAAGACGATGCTTGGACGACAAAAACACGGCTCTGCTGTGGCACAGGAGAGTATGGTGTGCAATACTTACTTGGCACAGGAGAACCGCGATCCTGAAGGCGATTTTCTCAGGGAGAGGCCCACCATTGCACTCCGGTGGTGCTGACCCTTGCGATTAACCCAAATGTGGTTAACTCGAGTGCGAAATATTTGTTAGCGGGGGATTGCGTTCGTGCATCCCCCTTTTTGTTAAAGAAAAAAAGAAAAAAAAGACGGTGTGGTTATATCACGCTTTCTTTAATTACCCTATGACAATGGAAAATCCAATGAAGTATTTGCAAAACATCAACTTATCCCAGCTGACATTAAATGAAAAGACTGAAATCAAGCGGTACCGACTTTATTTTCAAGTAATTCTGTAATTCTACCATCACCACCTCAGCCATCCCCTCTACTGCCACCCCCACCATCCCTTCTACCACCACCACTACTACCATGCCCTGAAATCCGTGAACATCAACTACAACTCATACCTGAGATAGGTAAAAGTTTGTGTATCCTACTGTTGTGTGAAGCTTGCAGTCCCCCCATTTTATTTTATCACGAGCCGCCACTGGCAGTGCTTGCTGTCAGCTTCTGTGAACAAATACAAGCAAAGTTGTTCGTGAAGTCAGGAAATAAAGCACGTGCAACATATGTTGATGTTGGAAAGGTAGCTACGACGTGGGGTCCAGATGTATGCAATGGCCTGCTCGGCCTACATGCCTTTACTGGCTGTGACTCAGTCAGCGCCTTCACAGGTAATGGGAAGATTTCAGGACTGAGTGAGGGTATTGTGCAAGGATTCAGCAATTCAAGCAGCCTTCAAGAACCTAGGCCAAGATTGGTTTGTGTCACCAAATCTTTTCGCCATGTTGCAGAACTTTACTTGTAAACTTTATGGTTGTAAGTTAAGGGATCCAACTGTTAATGATTTACGATACATGTTGTTCAGCAGCAGGAAAGGTGAACTGGTCCACTGGAATCGTTCCAACTACCTCCGTGCTCGGACTGTTTGTTCAAGCACTCTCAGAGGGCAAACTGAGAGTGCTTGAAAATACCAGACAGCAATCTGGAAGAGAAGCATCATCAGAGAAACTAACATTCCAAGTTCTGATGGGTATGGATGGACACTGGATGCACAGTCCATTTACTGTATATAGATTAGATGGACTCCTGTCCAGAGTGCACTCCTGTCAGAGCAGGGCCGCCTGCTCCGAGTGCGTGCTGGAACTGTTGTCCTGCAAATGCAAGAGAGTTTGCAAAGCTGGGGACTGCGCATATATGATCAACGGATTGAGGTGCTCAGAGATGTATCAGTTACAAGGATGCTCAAACCAAGCAATGGATGCTGCCTCAGACGATACAGATGACAACACTCACAGTGAAAGCCTAGATGAATACGATGATGATTATTGAATTAATTGTGAACACTTAAAATTATACTGCAGTGTTATATGCCAACTTCATTATTGATAGTCGTGTAGTACTATGTGTCTGTATATAGACTACTATGTGTGTTAAGGGGGGAGGGAATTGTGCATGTGTGCATGATAGTGTGATATTGTCAGATGATGACGACGACGATGATGATGATGATGATGATGATGATGATGATGATGATGATGATGATGAGGAGGAGGATGATGATTATAGCTGTAAAGCCTGATTTGCCAAAGGAAATAAACAAGTATAATGTAACAATATTGAATTATGGCTATATATTATATGTGAAAAAGCGCTGAAAATGTTTGACAGGGTTACATGTGGCAAATGGTCTTATTTTTATAGAAAGCTGCAAGACTGAGAAGTCTATCATACTTTTTCTCAATGTACAAGGACCAGACATTAAAAAAACAGCCAGAATTTGTCCCCCTAACTGGTACCAATAAGTGTATCGGGCTGATAGACTATATCACCCCAAGGCCAGACGCGAAGTTATCAAAGTACCACAGGATGTCTCTCTCTCTCTCTCTCTCTCTCTCTCTCCTCTCTCTCTCTCTCTCTCTCTCTCTCTCTCTCTCTCTCTCTCTGCATGTGTATGTGTGTGTGTATTCAATCTACATAATTATAATCCGTCTAACATCGTTTACGCACGTGACGTCATCATGCAGGCCCATCACATCCCGGAAAGAGAAGAGTAGGAGCAAGCAAACAGAAGACTGATTAGTTAAGCGTTTAGCGTGAAGTGACTGACTGTTGAGGGGAGGGTAGAGAAAACCTGCTGACGATTAGGTGCTCAGTGTTTCCTGTCGGTGGTAGGAGGATTAGGCAAGAGTCAAGAGTCATGGTATTCCCTACACCACGCCAGGACACCCTTCAGTTGCTGCCTCTCTCCAGTGCCAACCACATGACCTGCCCGAGTGCCATCAGTGACCTACGTGTGCCAGAGAGAGAGAGAGAGAGAGAGAGAGAGAGAGAGAGAGAAGAGAGAGAGAGAGAGATAGAGCGAGAGAGAGGTGGGTGGGGTCCGGGGAGCATATTCCCGTTCACTATGCGAGTATGTGGTTTCCGAGTGAAGACGCTTGGCTGTAGCTCCGAAACTAACCTAGGATAACTCGAACTGGGATATTCTTGAAGATACCCTCATTGTGATTCCCGCACAAAGTTACCACAATTGTGATTAAGATTACCTAACCTACCCTGACCGTAACCTAACGTAACCTAACCTGACGTGTTCAAGAGATAACGCCACATACTCTTCCAGAAAACGGGAATATGCCTCTTTATATAATACGTACGTGTGTTTGTATCTCTGTGTGAGTCAAGAATAAGTGATTATGAGTCACTTATTTCTTCTCATCTGAATCATAAGACAATGTGTGTGTGTGTGTATATATTCATCTAGTTGTGTTCATCTAATTGTGTTTAACAGGGCCTGAGCTACACTCGTATGGCCCCGTCTCCATATCTACATTTGTTTATCATTCATCTTTAGTATTGGCCGAAACCATCACCCCGGGAGGCGGATCACAAAACCCCGGCTGACACCCGGTACCCATTCACTGCTGGGTGGACAGGGCGTTCAGGTTTTAAGAAGACCATCCATCTGTCTTCGCTCCGCCCGGGGATCGAACCCGAGACTTTTTGGTTGTGAACCGAGCGTGCTACCACTACACTATGGAGTGCCCGGTGTGTGTGTGTATGTGTGTGTGTGAGCCATGGCCGTGTACAGAAGGCCACACAAAACCTTGGCCACATCCTGCGGTAGCGACTGTTGATGAAAACCTCAGCATCGTACACACACTGACAGCCTTGAGGCGGCGGATAAAAATAATTGTTCGTCGCGGTACTATGATATCAACAAACACCGGGTTTTCCATGGCTCACCTTTAACAATTATATATTTAGTGTTTTTAAACAGTTTATTTTACTTACAGTTACATAAAAGACGTGAAAAAAATCTTGAACAACTTAGATGCCTAGTACCCACCACTACCCCCACCGCCACGACCATGCACCGCCACCACCACCACATCTTACCATCTATCATCTACCTGACTTCCTGGCTCCTGGTTCTCTGCACGCTGTTGCAGGGGACACATACGGAGGGTAGGCATGATTAGGTCATATTGCAATGCATGTACTTCTGTTATAGTAGTAGTAGTAGTATATAGTAGTAGTAGTAGTAGTAGTAGTAGTAGTAGTAGTAGTAGTAGTAGTAGTAGTAGTAGTAGTAGTAGTAGTTTGCAGGAATAGTAGTAGTATAGTAGTAGTGGTATTTTTTTTTTAGTAGTCAGTATAGGAGCAGAATTGAGTGTTTGAGATGCTATTATTGTCAATCATTATCATCATCAATATAATATTATGTACTAATTACAATTAACGTGTGCTTTGTCATAGTTTGCCTTTACAGGATAGACCTTGTAAAGCGAGACATTTATAGGGCATATAAGGTTTAACACAGACAACAATTCAAAGCTGATGATTATTTCATATATTTGTGTACTATTGTCTTGCCTTGTGATTTCCTTTCGTTTTTATAATCGTCCTTTCTTCCTGTTTCCTCCTCTGTTCCTCGCGCTGGCTTATCCCCCCGCCCTCTCCTGTCCCTCCCAGACTGCCTCGTGTATTGCCTCAAGTGTGGCAGTAACAGCGACAACAGTAATTACACGACCCCCAGAATGCCCCTGCGGGGCAGCCTGGAGGTGTCCCTGCAGGTGGATGCCAACGGGACCCTGCATACGGCGCAGATCAACGTGCGGGACTCGTCGCCCAGCGTGTGAGTGTTGATGCGGAATGTCGAGTTTGTGCCCAATATTAACACCGCTAAGACGAGCATTACCATCACGGAGAAAGTTTACTGTCAAAACAAACGGTAGCCTATTATTCACGTGTATTAATTTTAATCCTACATTGGGTAACATTTTACTTCGTGCTGGACAACAGTGATTGAATACTTGTGACGAGAAGGCAGTGGGTTCCGACTACCGTTCGAGTCCACCGGGTGGAGGCAATGTCCGCATGTCCTCTTTCAGGTTATAGCCCCTGTTCACCTAACAGAGATTAGATGCTAGATGTAAGCAGAGGAGTTGTGACCTTGAAGTCCCGGCAGGAGCTGAGTGTGTGTGTGTGTGTGTGTGTGTGTGTGTGTGTGGTGTGTGTGCGTGTGCGTGTGCGTGTGTGTGTGTGTGTGTGTGTGTGTGTGAAAATTATTACGGTTCCATAACATCACTTACTTTTCTCGCACACTAGCACCATAAACATCAATAACGCGACAGTGACGCTGCAGGGTAGCCAGCCGCTCCAGACCCTCACCCTGCCCACCCCTTACACTGCCCTCTCCTGGATCACCCTGGTGCTGGACAATACAGGCCACGACAACCTTCTCATCTACGCGCCCGGGGACAAACACAACGTGATCACCACCAACACCCAGCCCGGCTCCCAAGCCGTTGTGTCCGCCCAACAGGAAACTCACGTAGCGTTCAACTGCGTGTCAGGTGAGATTGTTACTGTCCTAAGTTTTATCTTCTTTTCTTAAGGCGTGCCACCTTATAGTAGACATCTTATTATTGACATAAAACACTTCAAAATGGGACTTAGGGAGAAAAAAAAGAAGTATATATTTCATAGGTCAAGTCATCCATTGTACGTAGATTTAGATTTACATGTAAGCTCCTCTATTCTTGTATTCATCACGCGTTTGTATTCACAGCCGCTTTAATAAGTGACTCATAGTTTAAATGCCTATCGCTACTTCGGAAATAACTGTACCGGGTAGTCAACGATATTCTAATAAGAGCAGGGATTCTTACCCTGGGGACCCGGGGGGCGTGGGTAATTACCCAGGGGGACGTGAGCCAAAAGAGAAAAAGGAAGAACTGTCAAGTATTTAAGTTTCAGCTCGGTATTCGCTATGACATGAAGCTCACTCGCGAGGGTGAATGAAAAAAGTCTGTACAGAGAAGCAGGTGGGGAAAATACTCTGCGGTGAAGCTTTGCCAGTTTCACTAATTATGTAGACTTTTGTGCAATATATTTTTTTTATTACTATAGTATACACATTATATATTGTTATTTTTATAATTATTATCATCATTATTATTGCTGTTATTGTTGTTATCGATATTATTTTTGTTATTGTTATTATCATTTTTATTATCATTATAATTAGGCTACTATTTATATTATTTTATCGAAATTACCATTATTATTATCATCATTATAAGTATCATTATTACCATAATAATAATAATTATCTAGTATTATTATCATTATTATTATAAGGGGGACATGGAGGCAAGGACTGACTACTAAAGGGGGCGTGGTGCTAAAAATGTTAAGAAACACTGCTCTTAGATCAAGTATTACGGTAGCCTGTCCGCACAATACCAAGAATTGATATAGTTACCCAGACATAAGAGCGGGCGGCGTCTGCGTTCTTGAAAATAGATGTAAGTGCTAAAAATGCTTGTATATCTGACTTACTGTGTAGTCGATAGTCATAGAACCTTTCTGTATCAACTCTTCCTACAACACTGAGTCACTACCCCTACACACCACGGGGCCTACATACCCTATACTCTGACGCACCACTGACTCATCCCCGCCCTTCCCTCTACACCTTCACTCATCCTCCGAACACATCATCAACATCTGATAGAAGTTTTTAAGTGGATAAAGGATTTAATAAATGAGAGGTAGGAAAAGTTCTTACGGCTATTAACCAGGGTAGAACAAGAACGGATTCAAGCTGGAAAAGCGTAGATTTAAAAAAGAAATAGGGAAAACCTGGTTCACAAATAGGGTGGTAAATGATTGGAATGGACTCAGTAGACAGGTAGTTAGTGCGGAGTCATTAGAGAGCTTGAAAAGGAGGCTAGATAAATTCATGGATGGGGATGAAAGGTGGATGTAGGTAGTGTTAAGTAACAGGAACTACCTCGTGTAGGTCTCACGGCCTCTTGTAGCTTCCTTATTTTCTTATGTTCTGATGTTCTTATGTAACACCCACTCTCCACAGGCTGTCTCATCCGTAACTCCCTCTCGGCGCTCATAGGGAGACAGGCACTACAGCCACCCTTCACGATGTTCCTAAACCCGAGACCCCGCTCCTCGCAACACCCTGAACCGCCTGTCCTCACGCTCACTCCACCTCGGGGCGACAATGTGACGGTGGACGCAAGCCAGTGGGCAGCGGACACCTGGCACAGAGTTAAGGTCTTGGCGGCTGAGGTGGGTACAGTGAAGGATGTTTGTATAATGTAACGGATTCAAGTAACGGATTCAATCTGGAAAAGCGTAGTTTTAAAAAGGAAATAGGGAGAAACTGGTTCACAAATAGGGTGGTGAATGATTGGAATGGACTCAATCGTCAGGTGGTCAATGCGGAGTCTATAGGGATCTTTAAAAGGAGTCTGGATAAATTCATGGATGGGGAAGAGAGGTGGATGTAGGTAGAGTTAAGTAACAGGAACTGCCTTGTGTAGGTCTCACGGCCTCTTGTAGCTTCCTTATTTTCTTATGTTCTTCTTATGTTCTTAATGATGATGAAAGATGAAGGATGATGTTATAGTGGGACCATTTTTTTTCTACCACACTTACCCACACAAGCAAGTTAAAAGAAAACTATGAATACTTCACAACAAAAAGGGGGAAAATATATATGTACTTTACACATTGTTTCCTAATGATGAACAAATTATGACATATATTAATGGTGTAGTTACTATTACCGTCAATAACACTGTAGTCGCCACTGCACTTATGTCCCGGGCGTCATATATTACGAATTTTTGCATCACTACAGATTTGCATGTGCCACTGAGGATGTATACACAACAGTGTATATAATGTACCTGTCTTCAGTGGCACTTAAAAGTCTGTAGTGATGCTAAAATTCGTAACATATGGTGCTTGGCGACATAGTGGAGTGGTGACTATAGTGTTGTTGACGGTAGTAGTTAGGTTACATTATTCATCTTCCAGAAGGCCAAGAGGAACATGACGGTGCAGCGAGGTCAGGACGGGGTCACGGAGGCATGCATTTGGGTTACTGAAGGAAACTACACCCTGACGCGCCTCAAGGGCTTCACCTGGACCCTCCACTGCACCCCCGAGGGACTCATGGACGGAGCCTCGGGTGAGTCAAGACAAACTCATCCAATACTTAGCCAATAATCACTATGACTATAACTAACTATATAAATATAACTATAACTATGACTCACTATGACTATGACTAGATTTTTTTGTGTTATATATTTACGATTAACTTGTCTCTCCTCTGTCCACAACACTCTACTAATAACTCCACGCACGTATCACTATAAATAAAATGTGTAGCTACATAAATTGATGAATACGCAAATGAAAAAAATGTGTACGTACATATATATTGATGAATACGCAAATAATAAAAGTTTCATTTAAAGTGTATCATAACACGCATCATCTTTCGAATCACGGTACATAATATAAATAATTAAACAAAATCACCACTTGAAAAATAAATGAATCCAAGAATCTGTCAAATATACGTGCGCGCGCAGCTTAGACAAGATAAATACCAAGATCTAAAGACTTTTAATATAGTATGGTAGTATGATAATGATAATGATAATGATAATATGTCTTTTAATGATAATATGTCTACTAATCTTGATAAAAACATTGCATTCTCCCTCATCAACACCAGATACGGGAAACAACACTGACGAAACCATGACATCAACCCTTGCACCAGACGGAGAAGGAACCGAAGCAGGAGAAGGAAGCGAGGGTAACAAATCTAAACAGAAAACGAAGGGTACGGCGGGCGCGGGACAGGTGGCGGCGTGGGTGATGGCTGGCCTGGCGGTGTTCCTGGTCATGATCCTCGCCTTCGCCCTCTGCACCAGGACCGCCAGGAACACACAGCCTCTACACGTGCAGGACAACCAGCCTTCTGTGGCCGTCTACTTCAAGAATGCGGCATCCAGGGAGCCAGGTGAGTCATTAATTTACCCCTTGAGACCCAGAACGTAATTTCCATTGTAATTTGGGTACCATAAGATAATTTTTTAGTGACTATAAGCAATGTTTTATAGATATGACCTGTTTAGTATCCTTACCACTAACTAATTTGGTATATTCAGTTACTTTTCGTAATTTTATGGCTCAACTACATACAATTTTTATAGCATAGGAAAGATCTCTGGGCGCGAAAGGGTTATTAAGGATATGGTAACGTTGAGTCAGTGAGGAGGTGGTGAATCAGTAAGGCAATGGGATGAGTCATTATGGATGGTATGGATGAGTCATTGAGGACGTTGGTGAGTCAGTGAAGGATGTAGGTGACTGAATGCAGGCGTGGGTGAGTCAATGAGGGCGTGGGTGACTCAGTTATGAAGTGGGTGAGTGAGCAAGAGACTCAATATTATATGGGATTTAATTGTGAATGATCAGTTTTTTGTTTATCTTTCAATTTTCAAAAGCTCTCAAACCCTATCCATCTTTTTATTTAGAATTTTTCAATTTTCTCTTATTTAGCGGTCGTGATTCATAGGTTCACATCGGTTCTTAACGTGGGGGAGGGCGTGGGTAACTACCTAGGGGGGCGTGAGCCAAGAGAGGAAAAGGAAGAACTGTCAAGTATTTAACTAAAAGCTCGCTCGCGATGGTGAGCGTCGCTACAGAGAAGAAAGTACGGGTGAAAACTCTGCGGTGACGCTTTGCCAAATTTCACTAACTCCGGAGACTTTTATTAAATATTATTTTATATTATTATCATTACTATTATTCTTGTTATCTTTACCATTATTATTATAGTGCGTATATTATGGTGTGAGGCGGCCTTTCAATGTGATCTAACTAAATCTGCTGGGTATATGCAAGGTGTTCATGAATAATTATGTGCACTGTGCAGTTAAGCTCACACACAGAGTATCTTGGTTAAAGAAGTGAAGGAGGGGAGGCATGGCTGGAGGCGAAGGACCAAGTACTAAAGGGGTGTGGTGGTAAAAAGGTTAAGAAACACTGAATATATGAACTTTTAGGGCCGACCGTAAACGAATATGTCTCTCCTCAAAAAATACGTTTTTTCTTATTATTCCTTTGATCGGTAACATAAGCATTTCATGGGAGAATAACTTTATACTTTAATATACCTTCGTTTTTTTAATAGTTAGCCGTTTAGTTCTCATTCATCCTCCTCCTTGCTTTCCCTTCTACTCATTCTCATCATCCGTTGCTTTTCTTTCTACCATCATTACATTACGATTTTCCGCATAATGTTATAACTTTTCTCCTCCTCCTCCTCCTCCTCCTCCTCCTCCTCCCAACCTCCTCCTCCTCCTCCTCCTCCTCGCCCTGACGCAGAGGAGGACAGCGAGCCGGGGACCCCTAACGACCTGCAGGTGCCTGGCCAGCGTCACTCCTTCAGATACTCGCTCAAGGACAGGATGATGCAGGAGTGAGGTGTGAGGAGACAACACAGAAGCAGCGAGAATGGGATGAACAACTCTTGCTACACACTACACCCTACTATGTTATTGATGATGCTGATAAAGAATGTGATGACGGTATATGCTGATGCAGTGAGTGGTGAGAAGTGATGATTGTGTATGGTGTAAGGAGGAAAAAAGGCTCAAAAAGGGGCAATTAACGATGGTGGTGTTGAAAGTGGTGATTGTGATGACAGTATTAGTGGTGATGGTGATTATGATGGTGATGATGAATTGATGGTTATGATGGTGATGATGATGAGAAAAACTTACAGAAATTTGAAACAATCGCTGTAGAAAATAGTTATATACATTGTGTGTGTGTATTCATCTTCATCTAGTTGTATTTTACAGGGCCAGAGCAATGCTCGTGTGGCCCCGTCTCCATATCAACATTTTTATCAATCATCCTTAGTGCTTTGTGTTGGCCGAAGCCAGCACCCCGGAGAGCAGGTCACAAACCCCGGCTAACACCCGGTACCCATTCACTGCTGGGTGGACAGGGGCTCGGGTTTTAAGGAAACAACCCAACTGATTCCGCTCCGCCCGGGGATCGAACCCGGGATTTCTCGGTTGTGAACCGAGCGTGCTTCCCCTACACCACAGAGTACCCTACCCTTACCCACAGTGTGTGTGTGTGTGTGTGTGTGTGTGTGTGTGTGTAATATTAGTATTCCCCTGTGTACGTGTGGCATTGCCTACATATCTAACCAAAGCACGTTCACATGTACACGTTTACTGGTGGCCGTGTACATAAGTCTTGGGGTGCACATATATGTACGTACATAGGTCCTGATAAAGCGTACACACACGTACGTATATCCATACCAACTACCTAGTCCGCGGGGGGGAAGGAATGAGAAGGTCATGTGTGCATATTTCTGAGACTGTACGTGTGGAGAGAGAGAGAGAGAGAGAGAGAGAGAGAGAGAGAGAGAGAGAGAGAGAGAGAGAGAGAGAGAGAGAGAGAGAGAGATCTTTTGATATACACAACATAAACACTAGGAATAGATGCAGACTCAGACCGCCTTTTCCCAACCTAGAAGCTCAGAAGAGATTTGTAGTCTACTACGGATGCATTGAATATAACGAACTTCCTGACAACATTAAAAACATTATTGATAAAAACACATTTAAAATCAATGCAAAGAAACATCTAATAAAGTTATATTGACTGCAATAGTCCTATATATGCTTACTAGAATAAAATATTGTATGCAACAAGTTTAGGGAGTAAGCGTGACAAGTTTTATGTTTTGTATATATGTTTAGTTATGTGTGGTGTTTGGTCATGTGTGATTTGATATTGTGTGGTATTTGATCCTATGAGTTGTTTGATGTTTGAGGAATGGTATTTAACTAGGTTAGGTCAATGGTTTTGTTATGTGTGGTGTTGGTTATGTATGGTGTTGTTGGTTATGTATGGTGTTGTTGGTTATGTATGGTGTTGTTGGTTATGTATGGTGTTGTTGGTTATGTATGGTGTTGTTGGTTATGTATGGTGTTGTTGGTTATGTGTGGTGTTGGTTATGTGTGGTGTTGGTTATGTGTGGTGTTTGGTTATCCGTGGTGTTTGGTTATCCGTGGTGTTTGGTTATCCGTGGTGTTTGGCTATCCGTGGTGTCTGGTTATCCGTGGTGTTTGGCTATCCGTGGTGTTTGGTTATCCGTGATTGGCTATGTGAGGTACCTGGTGCGCGATGTTAGTTGTTATGCAACTAATACGCACATTTATTTTATCATATAATAAAAATGCTTTGACTTTATTAAATAGTTATATTCTTTCAATATATTTATTGTAGGGCAACCATGTGAATATTCACTTTTGGGGCCTGCCAAAAATGTTTACATTTAGTGGGTCCAGGCAAGCAATTCATATTGTGTAATATAAACTTATGTGATTTATGGCCAATAAACCTATTTGAATTTTAATTTTAATTTGAGAGAGAGAGAGAGAGAGAGAGAGAGAGAGAGAGAGAGAGAGAGAGAGAGAGAGAGAGAGAGAGAGAGAGAGAGAGAGAGAGAGAGAGAGAGAGAGAGAGAGAGAGAGAGAGAGAGAGAGTGTGTGTGTGTATGTCTAGTCATAGACCACTGTATACCGGAGGTATACAGTGGTCTATGCTAGAGTACATAAATGTTTTTTTTAATAAAGCTTGATGAATAAATCGTATTTGCAAGCAACTATAATAACTACTACTACTACTACTAATACTAATACTAATAATATAATAATAATAATAATAATAAAAAGTAGATGAAGGAGAAGTACAAGAAAATGAAGAAGAAGAAGAAGGAATTTGAAGAAGAAAAATAATAATGTAAAAAAAATCTGCTGCCGGAATACAAAGGCCTCCCAACCTCCATTTTTCCTATTTTTTTCAAGAAGAGGTAAGTAAGAAGTGTTTAGTGCAGGAGGCGCCCAAGTTCTTCACTGCTTCCCTCTTCATCCACCAACAATAATGATAGCAACCCCCCCCCCCCCACACACACACACCTCCC
>JACEEZ010009176.1:0-10434 GCA_016584305.1 Chionoecetes opilio | reverse complement strand
TTTTAAAAACTTTGTTAAGGGGAAAAACACCACCCCTCCGTGGGTTTAGTGGCTAGGCGCCCCTACTACAAAAAATTTCCCGGGGGGGGGGGCCCGGGTTTTAAAAAAATCCGGGGGCCATGGCATCGGGGGGCGCCGTGGGGGCTAATGGGGCGGGGGAAAACTGGAAACAGACCCCAGGGCCACGCGCAGCATAAGGCGTTATACCCCCATTCTTTAATACCTTTACACTTATGGCGCCCCCAATGGTGGGAAGAAAAATGGGATTTATAAACACCACCAAAGGGGGCCTACCACATAGCCTTATAGGGTTAAATACCAGGGGCGTTCGTCACACAAAGTGGGGTTTAAAGAGGGGCTTGCCCCCCAGTTCAAATTAATAAATTAGGACGGGGGGCCCGCTTGCGTATTTTTTCCGGCGGAGTTGCCACTGACGGAAGTTCTTAAATTTGTGCAAGTGAGGAAAAGGGAAAAAAAAAACAAGTTTTGTGAAAGGAGAAAAATATATCCAACGCAAATCATAATAAAAATTGCCGTGATGTAATTGATACGTATCATTTCAAGGAAGGGGAAGTATGGGGTTGTTGAGAGAGGAGAGATTTGGGAAGAGAAAGGAAGAGAGAAGGGAGGGAGGAGGGAGGAAGAGTGATGAGGGAGGCGGGGAAAAGAGAGGTAGAGGGAGAGGGAAGAGACGGGGAGGGGAGGGGAAGGCGAAATTGTGGAAAGTGTGGAAACATTGTGATTTAAGAGGCCGTGTTCCCAAATTTCGTGCCCCCCGCCAACTCGTTTTTCGTTGTTTGGTCGTATTTCCCCTTGCTTTTTGTTGAGGTCACCCGATATTGGAGGGAGAAAAAGGGGAAAAAGGGACAAAGAGGAAAGGAGGGAGGGAGGGAGGAGGAGGGGAAAAAGTTGGGGACTGATAAAACAAAAGGCCGGGCGTTTTTACATTGGTTAAAATAACGGGGGACCCGTCTCGGGGCTCCCTCGGGCTCCCTCTCTTCTTCTTCCTTTCTCTTTTCCCCTCTTCCCCCCTCTCTCTCTCTCTTCTTCTTCTCTCCTCTCCCCTTCTCTCTTTCCCTTCTTCCTCTTCTCCTCTCTCACCCCCCACACCCCACCCCCCCCAAAACCACGTCCACCAAATAAGCCCACTCTAAAAAAACGGGGTTTTCCCAATACATATATGCAAAAACCTTAAACAAAAAACCAGCTATTTCCCTGATTAATTTCTTTACTACATTCGCATCACAGAAAGTATTGGTTTACCTTTATATATGGTAAAACAAAACGGGCCAATCTGTTATAAAAATATTTTTGGAACCCTTGGGGTTGATTTTTGTTATATGGATACCACGGTCCAAGAATGTTAGGTTTCAGGAACAAAAACTTTTGATGGCAAATTTTTTGGGGGGGGGGGTATTATTAAAACCGGCTATAGTGGTACCCGGGGGGGGGGGCAACCAGGGGATTTTTTTTCAGGGGGGGGGGGAATTTTTTTGGGCCAAACCAGGGGGGTTTTTTTAATTTATAGGCCGCAGAATAATAGTAAGTAAAAAAAAAATAAAAGCAAAAGTAAAAAATAAAAGTACCAAAAGTAAATAAAAGTAAGTTCAGTTAAAAAAAACCGCCAAACTAAAGTGCCGATTTCTCCCCCCTAAGCCGCTAAAAAAAGGTGGGGGGGGGAAAAAAAAAAAATTTCCCCCGCCCAAAGCTGATTCTCTTTTCAGGCCTAATTTTTCTTATTTTTTGCTACTGAAAAAAAATTACTTTAGGTTAGTTGTTAGATGCTAGTTTTCCCAAGGCATACGTGAAGCATAAGTGGCCACCAAATTTAAGGTTTTAGGTTTAACACGGGCAGGTCAAAAGCCGGTTCCACATCGCTATGATAAAATGACTTAGCGTATTTTGATTACTTACTTTACTTCTTATTTTATTTATTTATTATTTTATTTCATTTCTAACTTTATTTTGTTTTCTCCTCTAATTTGCAGCAGATGTGGGGGGGGCCCGGGGTTGGGGGGGAAACCAGGGGGGTCGGCAGGGGGTGAAGGGGTGGTGGTGCAAGGGGTGGGGGGCAGGGTGGAAAACGGCCCGGTAGGGGGGGGTGGAAGGAGGACCCCACATTAGGGAAGAGTCCAATCTAAGGGTCCCATCTAAAGTTCACCATCGTGCAAAAAATAAAATGACCCGGGGCCATTCCCCATCCTCCCACCCCCACCCCCCCACCCCAAACCCCCACCTCCACTCCCCTTTCCCCCTCCACCTCCTAAAAAATTCTCCAAAAAAAAACATTATTCCTTTCCTCCCCTCCTCCTCCAAAATATCCCCCTCCTCATCCTTCCCTCCCTCCTCCAAAATATCACCCCCATCCTTTTTCCTACTCCAAAAGGTATCACCCCCTCCTTCCTTTTCCTCCTCCAGTTTTTTCATCCCGTAAGGGAAACCCTATCACCCCCCACCCTCCCCCTTTTCCCACCTTTTTTCATCCCCCCCACCAGTTTGACCAAACTCAAAACACAGTGTTAAAGAGGGTGGGGGATCCAAAAAAAATTTTTATACCACGCCCTCCAGGGGAAAAAAAAAAACCCACACCAGCCCCAAAGGCTACCCCCCACCAAAACAAAAAAAACCCACCCAACTTTCTACCAGGAGGATGGGTCTTTCCGCTGGGCGGGGGGGAACTTTTCCATTTTTGGGGTGGGGGGGGACCCCCCTCAACTAAACCGCCACCCCCCAACCCCCAATAACCCCCAAATAAACCACCACCTCCACCAAAACCCCTACACCCCAACCCCCCACCCAACCACCCTCTAAGCCCCAATTCCAAAACCACCCCCCAACGGGATTTTGGCTTCCACCCGAGGGGGGGACTCATCCACCCACCCCCACTAAACATCCCACCATTCACTTGGGGGTATCCCCCAACTTTTAGGGGGGATTGTCCAGATAAAGGGGTTGTTGGGGTTTGTAAAACGGTAGCCCCCCCCACCCGCCCCCTTCATTTTCCCCACCCCACCCCTTTTTAAAGGGCTTTACAAAGGAAAAACCAAATAGGTAAATGGTTAAAAAAAAAAAGGCGCCGTATAGGGAAAAAAAGGGGGAATCCCCATGTTCATTTCGGAAGCACCAGTTGGGAATCATTTGGGGAGCCATTTCAAGTGGGGGCTTCCGGGAAAGCACCGGGGGACTTACGGGGATGGATCCACCTTCCAAACTTATGGGTTTGTTGAAGGCTTTAAAAGTACGAGGGCATCCCAACCGGGGGGGGGAACAACCTCCCCAACCCCAACGGGGGGAACCCCATCCACCACCATTGGGAAACCCCCTTACCCTTCCCGGGTCGCGACCAACCAACGGGTCGAAAAAACCCCCAACGAAATGTTTGCGAAAGGGGGTATGGGGGGCCAAACAAGTACCGGGGGGGGGGGGGGGGGACCCTTTGATGACTTTGAAGGGGGTATGAGGGGGGTTATGGTGGGGGGGGGGGGGGGGGGGGGGGGGAGGGACCCTACCCACGGAACCAGGATTGAATTTAATAAAGTGGATGGGGTATAAAGTGGGGACAGCGGGGACGGACCTAAACACGGGGGGACCCCCCTTTACCCCACCCCCCACCACACAATGGGGGGAAACCAATTGAAACTCTCTTCACGGAACCACCCCAACTTATTTAAAGTTAATGGGAAAAAGGTGGGACGGGGGGACCCAAAACTTACCACGGGGGACCTTTCTAAAAGCAAAAACACAACCTCAGGTGGGACCGGGGGGGGGGGGGGGGGAAACCACTTACCCCACGGGGGGTACGACGGGGGAACACAACGCTCTCCCCCCATTTACCACGGATCAACCAATATACAAGTATGGGAAAAAGGGGGGGGGGGGGGAAACGACCCCCATTTACCAACGGACTCTAAAAGAAAAAACTTTTACCCCAGGACGGGATTTTACACCCACGGGGGACGGGGGACCAAACCTTTATAAGTATGAAGGGGGGGGGACGACCCACCTTGAACCAACGGAACGACCCCCCACGTTATAAAGTTATGAAGGGGGGGGGGACGACACCCTGTTACCCACGGATTCTCAGAAAAAAAATTTTTTTACCCCCCCAGGGGACGGGGGGGAATTACCAACCCACCCAACCGGACCAACCACTATTAAAGCAATTGAAAATGGGGGGGGGGGAAACCGGGGGGGGGGGGGGAACCCCTACCCCCACGGGGGGGGGACGTCTCTAAAGGAAACGACCTTAGACGGGGGGGAATACCCACACAACCAACCAAATTCACTACCAACCTCCACCCACCACCCATCCACCCAATCACGACCCCTTGCTCTTCTCCTCTTTTTTCCTCCTCTTGGGGATCCTTCCTTACGGGGAACCCACCAACCGTGGGGAGACCAAACCAACACCCACCCCCCTTGCCTCCCCACCCCCCACCCTTTCCTTAGGAAAAAAAAACGTTGTTTGGGGACCCTGAACGATTCTTTTCTGGACCCCTTTCTCTCCCCCCTCCCCCGGGGAAGTTTAACCCCCTTTTTTCCTAACTTACGGGGGGGGGGGGGAAACCCCTTGTTAAGGTTAGGGGGGGCCACGGGGGGGGACCTTCCCCCCAAATCCCCTCCCCGGCCCCGGCCCTTTTAACCCCCTTCAGGGATAGGGGGGGGGGGGGGGGGGGGGGCTCCCTGGGGGGGGGAGGGGGTTTTTTCACGCCCCTCCCCCACCCCGGACCAGGGAACCAAACCCAACTTCAGATAAAAATGGATGGATTTTATTAAAATGATGGATGTGTTGATGATAATGAATAATAATACAAATGGATTTTTTGGGGGGTTCTTTTTTTTCTCGTCTTTTTTCTCCTTTCTTTGCTTCCCTTTTGGCTTTGGACTTTCTCCTCCCCCTCCTTCCTTCCTCTCCCCCTAATATCCTTTTTACAAACCTCCCCCCTTCCACACTCCTCCACCCTTCCTCCACCTTCTTCCACTTCCCATCATTAAACCCCCAAACCCAATTTTTACAAAGGCTTTGGCTTAAAGGGGAGGGGGGCAGGGAGAAATACAAAATCCCAAAACCCCAATTTTTCCTTCGGGTTTTTGGTCTGGTGGGACCATGCCTCACTCTCCCCTTCCTCCCACCACCACCCACCCACCCACCTTTCCCCACACTATTCACCACCCTTCCAACTAAACCAGCCCAACCTCCCTTCCCTTTTCCCTCCCCCAACCCACCAAACCCACCCCCACCCACCACTCCTCCCCTTTTTCCACACCCCCGGGGGGGGACCTTCTCCCTCCACCCTTCCCTCCTCATCCAATTTAAAGGGGCCCCTTTTCCACTCCTTAACCCTTCTGAAATTCCACCACAGGGAAAGAAATCAAACCGAGAGATAGATTTTCCTGGGCCCACAGTGGGACTCTTTCTTCCGCAGACTCACCCACGGAACTCAACCAGTAAAAAAACTCAAAAAAAAATGGGCCTTTCCCTCTGGGAATTCCCTGTGGTGTGGGATTCTTAAAGTTAAATTGGGGAATTGGGGCATCATTGGAAAGCAGTTTTGAAAAATGAACAAAAAGCCTTGTTTTGAAAAAACCCAGTGGGGGACTGTCCCTCCACCCACCCCCCCAACAACGGGGGGGGGGGGAAAACCCAAACCCACGGGGGGGAAACCAACCCACCCCACGAACCTCAGGGGATGGAAAAAGAGGGGGGAACCTTACCACAAAAAAACCAGACCTCACCCGCTAAAGGGGAAAACAAAAAAAAAACCAAAAAAACTTTTTTTTTTACAAAAAGACCCGGTCAGGGGGATATTCGGAAAAAAAAAAAAACATGTGGGGAAAAAACAAAAAAATATGGGTGGGGACCCTAAAACAAAAACCGAATTTAGGGATTGCTTGACAAAAAAAGTAACTTGTTTTCGATATTTTCCTAACCCAACGGTGGGGCTAAGGGAACTTCGGCTAAAACGGCTTACCACCAGGAAACAAATTCTGGGAAACAAAAACGCTATTTACCCCACCAACACCAGGGATCGGTGGGGATGTATGGGTTCAGGCCTTTCATTTCAATCTACTAATTTATGATGGATGGGAAAGGCCCAAAAAGATGTGGACAAAACCGGGGGGTACTGATAAGGATAAAACAAAAACAAAAAAAAAAAAAAAAAACAAACAAACTTAGCCAAACAAACAAAAACGGTTTACTTACCAACAAAGGGGGGGAGGTCTGTTATTTACCGCTTTTCCCCGACACTCTTAACTTTTTCCCGGCCAGGTTCCTGGAGGGGAAGGATTCAGACCCAATTATTAGTTCTCTAGCGGGGTAGCAAAACCCCATGGCAAGGGGGGGCTTTTCAGGGGGCACGGAACACGGTGGGGGGGGGGGGGGGACAAAAAACGGGCCCTCACCAAAAATGTTTATCCAGGAACATCGAAGGGAACCGGTTTTTCCGGGCCCTCGTTTTTCTGTTCATCCGCTCTTCTTCCCTTTATTCCACCCAAAAAAACAAACAAAACGCGGGGGGGGAGACCGTTTAAAAAAAAAAAAAACAGCAAAAAAACAAAATGGACAGGCGAAAAACAGCAAAAACACGAGCATAAAAAAACAAAGCAAATAAATCACACGGGGGAAAAAAAAAACAGGCAAAAAAAAAAAAAAAAAACCACGAGTGACAAAAAAAAAAACAAGGCAAAAAAAAACAACCATGCCATAAAAAAAAACAGCAAAAAAAAAACACATGAGCGGAAAAAAAAAACTGCAAAAAACCACCGAGCATACAACAAGGGCCCCAAAAAAACAAAAACACGGGGTTGGGGAACAAAAAAAAAAACAGGGCAAAAAAAAAACACATGGAGGCATTAAAAAAAAAAAAACAGCAAAAAACCACGAGGTGAAAAATCCTTTCCCAACCCCTAATCACAGCAAAAAAAAAAAACATTCGCGGAAAAAAAACAAAAAAAAAAAAACATCGCGAAAAAACACATGGGGGAAAAATCAAACCACGGAAAAACCAGCAAAAAAATAAAAAAAAAAAAAACACAGTGAAAAAAAACCCAAACAGGGGGGGACGAATCAACCAAAAAAACCCGGGCCCCAAATTTTTTCTCACCAATCACAAAATGGGTTTTACCGGGGAATTTCCTTTTGGCTAAAGGCCAACTTTAGTTTACGGCCCCCTCCTAAAAAAAAAACAAATATAGAATTCTTTCAAAATACCACTTTACGCCCCTGTTTCGCTTGGGCGGGGGATGTTTACGGGGGCCTTTATCAAAAGGGGGGGACCTCCTCCCCTCCCTTTTCCGGGCTGGGACTTTTCCCGCCTCCCGGCAGGGGGGGGGGGGAACAAACATCAAGGAAGAAAGGAGAATGCGTCGGAAATTTTCTTCCCAGGTGGGGGGCATTTTTCCAGCTGTAAAAAAAAAAGAAAAGTTTTTGCTGTTTATTAAAATTATTTATTTTAATTTTGGGTCATTCTGGGTGTTGTTATTTAAAGGTTTTTTCGTTGTTGTTTTTGGTGTTCGAATAGGGTTCACTAGGAAGGGGAAAGGTTGTTATGAAAAAAAAAGAGTTGAATTAGTAGTAAAAGGGTTATAGTTTTTTACAGGTTTTTTAGAAGTTAAACAAGTTGTGGTGTGAGGGGAGAGAAGAGGAAGAGAGGAATGAGAGGGGAGCCGAGGGGGGAAGCGGAGAGGGGGGGCACGAGGAGACGAGAGAAGAGAGGGGGATGGGGAGGGGGAGAGGGGGAGGAGAGATTGGAGAGAGAGAGAGGAGAGAGAGAGAGAATGAGAGAGAGGAGAGAGAGAGGAGAGAGGAACAAGAGCAATAGCTTTCTTTCTATATAAACTTAACCATTTTAACCTATCCAAAAATCTAATTTCTTCATCTTATAATATATTCTACCTGATAGCCCTTCCTTACGGAATAAACCTCACATCTCACAATACATCCATACAGATTCATTACACATTTTTAAAAAAAAAAAACAAAAAAAAAACCCTTGTAACGATACATACATTACCACCCACAGTTATATGTATACCTACAGACTGTGCATTATAAGGCTGTCCTATGTAACTGTCCCTTTTTACTATTGACTTTAAATGTGGACTTCATTAGCTTTATCTGACGTGTGTTTCCTAGTTCAAAGTGTGTAATATTTGGCCTTACGTAAAAACTGTCTGAAGGTTACTGTGGTGGTGTGTGGGAGTTGTGTGTGGTGTGGTGGTTGATGTGTGGGAGTGTTGGGCGTGGTGTGTAGGTGGTTGTGTCGGTGGTGGTGTGTGATTGGTGTGGTGTGTGGTGCGGTATCGTGGGTGGTGCGTGGGCAGTGTGTGTGGTGTGTGGTGTGTGTGTGGTGAGGTGTCCAGTGGTGTGGTGGTGTGTGTAGTGATGTGTGTGTGTGTGTGTGGTGAGTGTGTGGTGGTGGTGTGGTGCGTGTGTGGTGGCGTGTGTGTTGGTGGTGTGTGTGGAGGGTGTGGTGGTGTCTACGTGGTGTGGTGTGAGTGGTCGTGGTGTGTGGTGTGGTGGCGTGTGTGTGGTGGTGTGTGTGGGTGCCGTGTATTTTCATGAGATGGTTCGCCTCACAGTGTGTTTTAACATAGGATGACACCATTTTTTGGAAAAAATATCTCGTGAGTGTGTTTGGATATGTTCGGTAGTATTGTATATACATAAATATTTTGTCGTATTCAAAGAAAATGAGAGAACAACTTCGTCAACTTTCCCTAATTTTGGTCATCAAAAAATACGAACATTTAAGTAACTATTATTTCTTATTCTCTTGTTTCAAAAGACTAATTTTTTTTATCACTTTTATTCTATTTTCTTGTGTTCAAAAGACCCGACGAATTTTTATTTATCTTATTATTATTATTTCTCGTGTTCAAAGAAGTTAAAAAAATAGTCATATATGTAGATGTATATTTTTGTATCGCATAGAAAACACAGCATAGGAATAAAAAATAATTGTCTGATGCTAAAATTGTTTCCGTGCCCACGTTTTTGTAGTAGTAGTAGTAGTAGTAGTAGTAGTAGTAGTAGTAGTAGTAGTAGTAGTAGTAGTAGTATGTAGAATTAGTAGTAGTAGTAGTAGTAGTAATAGTAGTATACTTTTCGTATACCCAAAAATAATATAAGTTTCCTCCCACAACCAGTAGACGGTGGAGCCTGTGGCTTTCCTTTAATGCTAAGTGGCTGACAAAACTCGGTAAAAGGACGTACAAAAACACTGAGTCCAAGCGAAATTCTCCTTTACGTCCGCTAGACGGAGAAATTGCTTATTAAAATAGCCTTGGAAATCCATGAAATAAACTCCCTTTTCACACCTGGGCCCCAAAGGCCCATCCACCTGATGTGATTAGAAGCAGAATGGTGGCCAGACTGCCAGACACACACGCAGCACACAACATGCACACACACACACAGATTAACACTCAAAAAACATGGCAATTACAAAATAAAACCTCAACCTACTCCTAACCTCAAAACCTTTAAAACCCGACCTCTACCTCTCTCTCCGAGAGGTCAACCTCGACCTCGACCTAAAGGTCAACCTCGACCTCAACCTAATCTAACCTAACCTCAACCTAACCTAACCTTTACCAAACCTAACCTAACCTCAACCTAACCTAGCCTCACTCGACCTCTGCCTCTACCTCTCTCTCTCTAAGAGGTTGAGTTTGAGGTTAGGTTAGGTTAGGTTGAGGTTTAGGTTAGGTTAGGTTTAGGTTTAGGTTAGGTTAGGTCGACCTCGAGGTCAACCTCTACCTCGAGGTTAACCTCGTCTTCGAAGTCGACCTCGAGGTCAACCTCGACCTCGAGGTCAACCTCAACCTCGAGGTCAAACTCGACCACGAGGTCAACCTCAACCTCGAGGTCAACCTCGGGGTCGACCTAACCTAACCTAAACCTGAACCTAACCTAACCTAACTTACCTAACCTCAACTCAACCTCAACCTCTTAGAGAGAGAGAGAGAGGTAGAGGTTGAGTGAGGTTAGGTTAGGTTGAGGTTAGGTTAGGTCGAAGTCGAGGTCGAGGTTAACCTCTAGGTCGAGGTCGAGGTTGAACTCGAGGTTAAGGTCGAGGTTGACCTCTCGGAGAGAGAGGTAGAGGTAGAGGTAGAGGTCAGGTTAGGTTGAGGTGCCATCATAAACAAAGGTGGAAATCGCATCAGGAAAAAGGAAATAACTCATATCCTTTACATTTGGTTCTTTATTAGCCACCAAAAGCCACCCGTGGAAACTGTATCACCCTCATTTCACCTGAGCTGGCGTCGATCAGGAGCTATAATACACGGAGGAGCTATAATACACGGCACCATCTGTCTTCACGGGGTGGGTGTTGACCGTGGGGTTTTTGCCGTGCCTTGGGAGGGTGACGGAGGTAGCCCGCCAGGAGGGTCGTGGGGGGGATGCGGTGGGTGAGGGTGGAGGCCCCA
>JACEEZ010009174.1:30000-48038 GCA_016584305.1 Chionoecetes opilio | reverse complement strand
CTTAAAAAAAAAATTTTTTAAAAACGGATCTAAAAAAAAAGGGGGAAAAAAACTTAATTTTTTTTTTCTAGGAAAATACTTAAAAAATGGGGAAAAAAGATGGGAAAAATTAAATTTTGCCCCCCACCTGCGGGGGTTTCCCCCAAAGGGAAATTTTTTTGAAAAAATTTTATGATGTGAAAGACCCCGTATTTTGTAGGGGGAGCAGAAAAGTAAAAGGGGAAGATTTACTGTGTAAAGTGAAGGGGCTGTGGGGGGTCGATTTGGGTTGTGAATAGATAATAAATAGATAGATATTAGGTGGGGTAGAAAGGGATAGATATATGGTAGATAGATAGCAAATAGAAATGGGATAAAAAATAGATCGATGGTAGATAGATAGCAGATAGAAGAAAAAAAAATTAACAAAAGAAATGGTTAGAAAAGAGATGGGATGAAGGATAAAAGAAAATAAAAAATACGGAAGTTAGATATGAAGATAAATAACCCAATAATAAATAAAAATATATAAAAAAATAATAATAACTATAAAAATTTATAATAATATCAATAAAAAAAAATTAACACCCCCCCAATTTTTTACAAAAATATAAAATAAGGAAAAATAAAACCCAAATACAAATTTAACCTATAACCCAACCTCACCTCCCCTCACCTACCTCATCACCTCACCTCACCTCACCTCCCTCACCTCCCCCTCACCTCACCTCACCTCACCTCACCTCCCCCACCTCACCTACCTCCCCTTTCACCTCACCTCATCACCCACCTACCTCACTCACCCACTCCCTCCCCTCACCTCACCTCCCTCACCTCACCTCACCTACCTCACCCCCCCTAAACCTCACCTCCCCTAACCTCACCTCCTCACCTCACCTCACCCTCACCTCACCTCACCTCACCTCACCTCACCTCACCTCCCCTCACCCACCTCACCTCACCCACCTCATCACCTCACCTCACCACCTCACCTCACCTACCTCACCTCACCTCACCCATACCTACCTCCCCTCACCTCCCCCACCCCCACCTACCTCACCTAACCTCACCTCACCTCACTCACCTACCTCACCTCACCCACCTCCCCTCACCTCACCTCACCTCACCTCCCCTCCCCCACCCCACCTAACCTCACTCAACCCCCACCTACATCACCTCACCTCACCTCACCTCACCCCCCTCCCCTCACCTCCCCTCACCCACCTCCCCTCACCTCACCTACCTCACCCACCTCACCTCACCACCTCACCTCCCCTCCCTCCCCTCACCCACCTCACCTCACATCAACCTCACCTCACCTCACCCCCTCCCCCTCACCTCACCTTTAACCTCCCTCCCCTACCTCCCCTCACCTCACCTCACCTCACCTCACCTCACCTCACCTCACCCACCTACTCACCTCACCTCACCTCACCCCCCTCACCTCACCTCACCCACCTCACCTCACCACCCACCTCACCTCACCTCCCCTCACCTCACCTCACCTCACCTCCCCTCACCTACTCACCCCCCAAACCTCCCTCCCCTCACCTCACCTCCCCTCACCTCACCCACCCACCTACCTCACCCCCCCCCCTCCCTCACCTCACCTACCTCCCTCACCTCACCTCACCTCACCCACCTCACCTCCCTCACCTCACCTACCTCCCCTCACCTCACCTCACCTCACCTCACCCACCTCACCTCACCTCACCCACCTACCTCACCTCCCTCACCTCACCTCACCCACCTCACCTCACCTACCTCACCTCACCCACCTCACCTCACCTCCCCTCACCTCCCACCTCACCCACTCACCTCCCCTCACCTCACCTCCCCTCACCTCCCCTCCCTCACCTCACCCCCCTCCCCCACTCACCTCACCCCCTCACCTCACCTCACCTCACCTCACCTCCCTCACCTCACCTCCCTCCCTCACCCACTACCTACCTCACCTCACCCTCACCCCTCATCCCTCACCCCCCCACCTCCTCACCTCACCTCAACCTCCCCTCACCTCCCCTCACCTCACTCACCTCACCTCACCCACCTCCCCCCCTCACCTCACCCCCTCACTCACCCACTCACCTACCTACCCACCTCACCCCCCAAACTCACCTCACCTCCCCTACTCACCTCACCCCTCACCTCACCCCCCTCCCTCACCTCACCCCCCTCACCTCACCTCACCCCTACCTCCCCTCACCTCCCCTCACCTCACCTCACCCCCCACCCTACCTCACCTCCCCTCACTCACCTCACCCCCCCACCTCACCCCCCCACCTCACCTCACCCCCCTCACCTCAACTCACCTCCCACCTCCCCTACCTCACCTCACTCCCTCACCTCACCTCACCTCCCCTCACCTCACCTCACCCACCTCCCCTCCCCCACCTCCCTCACCTCCCCTCCCCTCACCTCACCTCACCTCACCTCACCTCACCCTCACCTAAACCCTCACCTCCCCACCTCACCCACCCCCCTCACCTCACCTCCCCTCACCTCACCTCACCTCACCCACCTCACTCATCACCTCACCTACCTCACCTACCTCCCTCACCCACCTCACCTCACCTCACCTCACCTCAACTCACCTACCTCACCCACCCACCTCACCTCCCTCACCTCACTCACCTCCCCTCACCTCACCTCACCTCCCTCACCCACCCCTAACTCACCTCCCTCCCTCACTCCCCCACCACCTACCATCACCTCACCTCCCTCACCTAAAACCTACCTCACCCACCTCACCATAACCTCACCCACCTCACCCACCACCTCACCGCCCTCACCTCCCCTCACCTCCCCCACTCACCTCACTCACCCCCCTCCCCACCTCCCCTCCCCCCCCCCACCTCACTAAACCCCTCACCTCACCTCACATCCCCACCCACCACCTCACCTCCCCCCCTCATCCCACCTCACCTACCTCCCCCACCTCATCCCTCACCCACCTCCCCTAAACCCCATCACCTCACCCTCACCCCCTCACCTCCCCTAAACCCACCTCCCCTCAATCACCTCACCTCACCCCCTACCCCCCCTCACCCCCCTCACCTCCCCTCCCCTTCACCTCCCCTACCTCACCTTCACCTACCTAAACCCCCCTCACCTCACCTCCCCTCCCCTCACCCACCTCACCCTCACCTCCCCTCACCCCCACCTCCCCCTCACCTCCCCTCACCCCTCACCTCACCTCACTCACCTCACCTCCCCTCACCCACCTCACCTCACCCACCCACCTCCCTCCCCTCACCTCACCTCACCTCACCTCCCTCCCCTCACCTCCCCTTCACCTCACCTCACCCCCACCTAATCACTCACCTCCCTCACCTCACCTCACCCACCTACCTCACCTCACCCACCTCACCTCACCTCACCTCACCTCACCTCACCCTCACCTCACCTAACCCCTCACCTCCCCTCACCTCACCTCCCCTCACTCACCTCACCTCACCCAAAAAACCCCCCTCCCCTCCCTCCCCTCACCTCACCACTCACCTCACCTCCCCCACTCACCTCACCTCACCCCACCCCACCCCCCCCCCACCCCACCCCCACCCCAACCCCACCCCACCTCCCTCACCTCACCCCTTTTCACCTCACCTCCCCTCACCTCACCTAACCTACCTAACCCAAACCTCCCCTCACCCACCTCCCTCACCAAACCTAACCAACCTCACCTAACCAAAACCAAAACCCCAACCTACCTAACCTAGCCTTTTCCCTTACTCAGTCACACACCTTACGATTTATTTTCACCTCAGCCTCACTCGGGTCACCTCCCTTTAGTTTTTGATATCGGGAAAGATAGGTGGGGTGTAAAATTTAGAAGTGTGTATTTGAGCTGAATCTGACCCCTGAGACCAGAGGGAAAAGGTGCCTTGGGGGGAATTTTAGACCCGGAGGCGCGGATCATTGGTTCGTATTGTGTAGGGCGAGGAAGAGGGGTGTTATTATAGGAACTAGAAAAAAAGGGGAAACTACCAGAGGCTTTTAGACCTAAGTGGGGGGTTTTTCCTGTGTATTTTCGTGTGTGTGGGTTGTGTGTGGTGTGGTTTGGCGTTGCGTTGTGCGTGTGCGTGTTGCGTGGCGTGTGTGGTGGTGATTGTGTGTGTATGTAGCCCATGATGTGTGTATTTTTCAAAGGGGGGAAAAATAAAGGGAAAAAAAAGGAGAGGAGAGAGAGACATTAAAGAAAAATTGGGTTTATTACAAACTATTTTCTCTGTTGAAAAAAAAAATACAAATAAAGACCAGACACCGACACCCGACCCAAAGACACAGACACGACCCAAAAACAAGACCCCCAACCACCACAGACAAACACAGACACAGCAACCAGACAGACACAGACACAGAACCCGACAAGACACAGACCCAAAAACACACACACCACACAACAAAAAACACACCTTGATGAAGGCAAAAGGTTTGATGTTTAGTACTTGGAGATGGGTGAATATCCCACCCCTGTTAAAACAAAAATTATATAGGGCGTCATCCAGGGCTGGGGGGGGGGACGAGAAACCCGATGAAACACCCCTGCTCCTCCTGTCCTTTTAACCCTCTCCCTCTTCCCCTCCTCCCACTCCAACTCCCCCTCAACCTTCCTACCGCCTCATAAAAATATACAGTTTTTTGCTGTTTCTTAATTTTACCCGGGATACTGTTTCTACACTGTACTATACTGCTGCTATACTATACTATAATACATAAAATACTACTTACTATGCTACTTCTACTATATACACTAGCTAATACACTTACGCTATGCTACTGCTATATATACGTACTGCTATGCTATACTATACTACGCTACTGCTACTGTACTGCTACTGCTACTCTGTACTGCTAATATACTACTACTACACTACTGCTCTGTGCTGTGCTGCTGCTGCTGTGCTGCTGCTGCGCTGCTGCTGCTGCTGCTCTGCTGCTACTGTACTTTTACTGCTATATACACTACTACTACTTATGTACTGCCATACTAATATTAGTACTATATAGTACTAGTCTACTATACTACTACTACTACATACTACTAGTACTGTACTGTATAGTACTAACTACTACTCTCATATATACTACTGCGTGCTATAACTACTACTATACACACTCTACTGCTACTGCTACTCTAATACTAATACTATACTACTATTTCTACATGCTTACTACTACTATACTAACTGCTACTACTACTACTGCTACTGCTACTGCTACTACTTTCTATACTATCATTACTATTATATTACTACTACTACTTTACTGTAACTACTAATATTTACTATACTAACTACTACTACTAAATTTTCTACTACTACTAACAATACTATATATACTATTACTACTGCTACTACTATACTATACTATATACTACTATTTTACTACTACGTTATACTACTGCTACTCTACTACTACTCTATACTACTACGTACTACTACTACTACTACTACTACTACTACTACTATATTTTACTACTACTACAAATACTACTTCTACTTCTACTTTTCTTTTACTTCTACTCTAATAATTACTACTGCTAATACAAACTACTACTACTACTACTATACTTTTTATTTCTACTACATACTACTATACTACTGCTACTATATACAACTACTACTACATACTTTAATACTACTATACTATACAAACCCCAAAAAACTACAAAATCTATTACAAATGCTACATACATACTACTACTACTATACACTACTACTACCACTACTACTATACTACTTTTTACTATGTATGGGCTATACTATTTACTGCTACTTCATCACCCAATCATCATCCCTTTTCCTTTCCCTACAAAAACCCGAGAAACCAAAAAAAAGGGAAAAAAAAACATCATTCACCACATAAACATCAGGGGAAGAGAATAATAGAGATAATAAAGTAAAAAATATATACACGGGAGAGATAAACATCAATAAAAAGAAAACATTGACAAAAGGGTCTTGAGGTACAGCGGAGACATTTACCCTCGAAGCGTAAACAAACTTCACTTGTCCTGGCTTCGGGGGGTTATGCGTCCCCCGGGGCTCCCCCCTTTTCAGGACTTCGCCCTTGGACCGGCCAACGCAGCACCAGGATGGCCCCGGGGCCCTGAGGGTGGACGGGCCCCGTCAGATATCTCTAAAATCACTAGTAAAATACTTTAAAAACCTCAGGGAAAAAAATGAAAAAAAGTCTCAAAGGATTTCAAAAAGCTATTCCGAATTAAAAGCGACAGGACCCGTCAGAGAAAAATTAAAAACAAACCCTACCGTAAAAACATTTTAAGTCGCCAGGAAAAACTTTTTTTTTTTTGTTTAAGACGTGGGTGGCGTTAATAGTTACATTTTTACACCATGATTTAGGAAAGTTTGAAGGGGGTATCTGGAGAGTCTGTTCATTTTTGTCTTCATCTGTGTCAAGTGGGCTATAAAAAACAAATTACAAAAAAATCTACAAAGTGCTACCAAAAATCAAGTCGCCAT
Source organism: Chionoecetes opilio (assembly GCA_016584305.1). NCBI lineage: Eukaryota > Metazoa > Arthropoda > Malacostraca > Decapoda > Majidae > Chionoecetes > Chionoecetes opilio. Next base: position 41,574 of record JACEEZ010009174.1, on the reverse strand, counting down.
CTAGTGTTTTTTACTGGTGTCGACCCCTGTCGTCCCCTCGCCCGAAAAAAAACGCGTAGGAAATTTGAAACTGTCTATACTCGCAGATGACAAACATAAAACACGCTGAAACAGGGTAGATTATACAGCCATGAGATAAAGCTACTGTTATCCTCTTCAGGTGGCACATCAAATCAAGTGTGGTGCTATAATTCGTAATATTTTGGCGCCTGGCGACATGACTGCAGGTGGCGACTTTAACTGTTATATACGGTAGGTCCTATAAAGAATATTTCAAATGGGTCTTCTGAAACTTGATGGCTTCGAACAGAAACATCCATGGTCATAAGATGTATGTTGAATGTACAAAATAAGATAATCGAAGTGTAAAGTAAGGACAAAAAAGCGTCCCTTTTATATATACTTAAACCCTACATCCCGAGAGTGTATTTCCCCTTTAATATATACTAACCACTCATCCAAGTGTAGTTTCACCTTTAATATATACTTCCATACATCCAGAAATTTATTTCATCACCTTTAATATATACTAACCATACTCCAGAGTGTAATTTCACCTTTAATATATACTATACCCTACATTCCAGAGTGTATTTCACCTTTAATATATACTACTACACTAACCATACATCTCAGAGTGGATTATTTCACCTTTAATATATCTTCCATAAATCCCCAGAGTGTATTTCAACTTTAATATATCCTACCCTAGCTCCAGGAGTGTATTTCACCTTTATATATCTACCATACAATCCAGAGTGTATTTCCCCTTTAATATAACTACTTACCATACATTCCAGAGTGTATTTTCACCTTTATATTATACTACCATACATCCAGAGTGTATTTCACCTTTACTATATTACTACACATCCATCCGATTGTATTTTCACTTTAATATATACTACCATACATCCAGAGTGGTTATTTCACCCTTGTAATATATACTACCATAGGCATCGAGAGTGTAGTTCACCTTTAATATATACTACCCTACATCCAGATGTAGTTTTCACCTTTAATATATACTTCCATATCATCCCAGAGTGTATTTTCACCTTAATATATAGCTACCATACATCAATAGTGTAATTTCACCTTTAATATATCTACCCTACATCCAGAGTGTAATTTCACCATTTTAATATAATGCTCCGCGACATCCAGGATGTATTTCACCTTTAATATATACTACCATCATCCGAGTGTCTTTCACCTTTCATATATACTCCATACATCCAGAGTGTATTTCCGTCACTATACTCGGAACACAGTTGAGTATATTCGGAAAAGCGTGTATGAGCACCAAAAAGCGAAAAACGAAAGAGCGGTGGTATATAAAAAAATACTTTGATGCAAATAAGCACAATCTAACATTTTTATACGGTTCACTGGAAAGTGTCATTTTCTACGCCAGGGATTCCTCCCAGCCCAAAAAACACCCACAACAATTTGCTACGTATGGGGTTCTGCGACTTTGACCATCTGCTCTGAGTAGGAACTTAAACTTGGCCATGCGTCCCGCTTCCAGTACTCAGATCATCTTGCGGCCCCGAGCCCGTCGTCTCACCGTCTCTTGGCGAAGCTGCTCCATCTCGTCATACCGACTCTGGGAGCGTGGGCGAAGCGGGGCGATGCGGGGCGAAGCGGGGCGATGCGGGGCGAAGCGGCAAGGGGAGAAGAGGGATGGATTAAGGATTAGTAGAAGGAGAAGGTATACGAGAAAACGGCGAAGCAGAGCGGGGAGAGAAAATGGAAGACGTGTAGATGAATTGCTTTTTATCATGTATGGAAATGAGAGATTAAAAGACGAGGAGCGAAAAGGAAATTAGATACAATCATTAATAGAAGGAAAAGGGAGGTAGGAATAGACAATGGAGGAAAGGAAGGAGGGGTTATGCAATAAAATTTATTTAAAAGTATTTAAAAAAAGATAGATTTTCCTGAGAGGAATAACATTTATAGTGTCGAGGATTTTGATATATGAGCATATAAACAGAAACATGGTTGGATTGTCAGGAACGGTATTTGAATTCGGAAGTCGAGATAGCTGGGTATAGTTTTTTCACACGGACAGAGTAGGCAGACGGAGGTGGAGGAGTTGCGCTTTATGCAAGAGAGCATTGCCGGTGTTGGTGTTTAAATAAATGTTATAAAACACAGATGACCAGCATAGAGTCTATATGGTGTATAGGTTACGGAGGGAACTGATAAAGGTTTTGGGGTGTAGTGTATAGGCCTCCAAACTTATGTACAGAGGATTCAGCTCCTATATGGAGAAATAAACAAGTCCTTCAGATATAATCGACTCGCAGACAATGGTGAGGGATGGGAAATTTTATCCTTAGGAATATAACCTGGGATTTAATCATCGGGTGACAAGCGACGCAGATGAAAATTGTTAAATTAATCCAGGATAACCTTCCTAAGTTCAGCAAACAAGGGAACCTACTAGAGGAGATAATATTCTAGAGCTATTGCTGGACGAAATAGAGACGATTTAGTTACCAAATGTGGAGGTCGGTGGGATTTAGATAATAGCGACCAATTATGAATCAGATTTAGCTTAAAATAAGGGGAAAGTTGGAGAATTAGTGGCAAAGCCTTCGAATACCCCTCATTTCAGCACAGGCCAATTATGCAGGGATTACGACGATGCACCTGGAGGTTTTAATAGAGGTGTGGCATGAGAGGGAAGGACAGAGTTTCGCCCGGATAACGCAGGGGCGATGGACAGCTGGAAAGGTCCAATTATGAAGGATTAGGAAGGCACCGGAATCATTGGGCGCGGTGTAGATATGGAAGTGCGGTCATGGCTGGAGGAAGTATTATAACGGTTAGACAGGAGGTTCGTGTCACGGGCTGCGGAGTACTCCGATAGTGTTGTACTGGCAAAGTGAGGAGTGGGATCCTCTGAGGATATTTGTAGGATTCCTAAAATGATTATTTCTTAGTGTTTTTAAACGGAGGAGGATAACACAGACGATCCCTGATAGTGAAAAGATTTTCAAGGCAGCGAATGGGAAAAACTCAAAAATATTGTGGATAACTAGGAAATGGTGGAAGAGGGTATCGATAAAATGAAAATTTTTAAAATCGCCAGGACCAGATGAAGTGTATTCCCAGGGTTTAAAGGAATGCAAGGAGGTTGTTAGTGAGTCGTTAGTGGCACATTTTTAGAAATCGGTTTGAGATTATAGGCGAATGTGCCTTATTGTGGAGGAAAGGAAATGTTTTCCCATATTTTAAGAAGGGAGACCAGAGGGACTAAAGGCAAATTATCAACAACCTTAAGTCCTAACCATCGTGGTGGGTAAATTATTGGAATCTATGATTGCAAAAAACCTTATAGAGCACTTAGATAAACATCGTTTGATCAATGATTCACAGACATTGATTCACGAGGGGTAGGTCATGTCTCAACCAATTTATTGAGTTTTTTATAGAGAAAGTTTATGAGACCTGGCAATAATGGTAGGGTTATGATAAATAATATCTGGACATTTAGTAAGCATTTGACAAAGTAACCACACTAGCGACTCTTAATAGTTTAGGGCTCATGGAATATGATGGGAAGGTTCTTCCTTGTATCAGAGCTTGGCTAAGTATAGGCAACTAAGGGTTTACAATTAATGGTTCTTGTGAGGGGAAATCTGAATGGGTGACAAGGTGACAACTGTGACCAAGTGGAGTTCCACAATGGGGTCTGTTTTCGGTCCATTCTAGTTTTGATTTACATCAAAGGGAAAAGAAAATTGGAACGAGGAGCAACGGACACGACACCTTAATTCTGTCCTTATCCTATTATTTTTTGGAAAAATAAGTGGGGATTAGCAGGATATCAGCAAGTTTTGCTGATGGAATACTAAAGTTAGGTAGGATAATTGGACTCACCATTCTTGATGTAACATATTGCAGGGAGAATTAGATAACTTAACGAGTGGGCAGGTCAGATGGCAGATGGAATTTAATTTGATAAATGCAGCGTTATTAATGTTGATAGAAAAAACCCTGGTAATCGATACAGCCATAAGCAATGATATGCGCTGAAAAGATCAGACGGTGTAAAAGATCTTGGAGTGAGGGTGAGCCCAGACCTCCGCCTAGGAAACATGTATTGAAGGCACGGGGCAGAAAATAGAGCAATAGAGTATTATGATTCATTACCCGAATTGTTAAAAGTAAAGTGCGGAAGTTATTCTAGAAGCTTTTTATCTGGCTCAGTCAGGCCTCGACCTAGACTATGGCTGTTCAGTTTTGTCTCCATATTACAGGAAGGATATAGCCTTGTTACCATGTGCAGAGAATGATGACCAAAATGCTGACAGGGATGCGGTAACTTTCAGTTTATGAGACAGGGATTGGAAGTTGATTTAAAATTACACATCCCTCGAGAGACGGCAGAGTAGCGGGGCGGATTCTGCTAGAAGTTTTTTAAGTGGCTCACGGATTTTAATAAAAGGAGAGTCAGGAAAGTTCTTTAACGGCTTTTAACCCGGGTAAACAAGAAGTACGGATTTCAGACTGGAAAAGATGTAGAATTCAGAAAGGACATAGGGAAAACTGGTTCACAAATAGGGTGGTGAATGAAATGGAATGGGTCTCATTAGACGGTAGTTTAGTGCGAATCATTAAGGGAGCTTTAAAGAGGAGCTGGATAGTTCATGGAGAAGGGGATGACATGTGTATGTAGGGTAGTGTTGGGCCGACAGGACCTACCACGTTTAGGCCTCGCGGCCTCTTGTAGCTTCCTTATTTTCTTATTTTCTTTGTTCTTATAAGTAGTCAATACAAAAAGGAGAGGCTAAAATGTTTTTATGGTAAGGGAGAAGAAAGTCACGAAAGGGGTGCAATAGAATAAAAAAATCCTATATTAGCGAAGGAAGAAAGGGATGGATGGAAATGGGGATGGGAGGGAGTAGGCATAGATTTACACAGGAACTACCACGTGTGGGACTCAGGTCTTGTAGCTTCCTATTTTTATGTTCTTAATAGGTAGGAGAGGTAGCGAGATGTAAAAAGGGTAAGGGGAAAGAAAAGTTAGAAAGTAATAAAAAAGAAAAAATAAAGAATAAGAAATTAAGCAGTAAAGAAAAAGTCTAATTGAAGGGGGAGGGCAAGGAGGGGATAAAATAGAGGGGCAAGAAGAGAAAGGAAGGAAGGACGATTAGTACTGCTGTTTGGATGGAGGGAAAGGGAAGGAAAAAGAAAGGGAAGGGAAGGAAGGGAAGAAGGGAAAGGAAAAGGGAAGGAGGGAAAGAAGGGAAAAAGGGAAGGAAAAAGGGAAGAAGGAAGGGAAGGGAAGGAAAAGGCGAAGGGAACGGGAAGGGAAGGAAGGAAGAAAGGAAAGGAAGGGAAGGAAGGGAAGGAAGGGAAGGAAAGGGAAGGGAAGAAGGGAAGGAAGGGAAGGGAAGAAGGGAAAAGGGAAGGAAGGAAGGGAAGGAAGGGAAGGAAGGGAAGGGAAGGAAGGAAGGAAAGGAAGGGAAAGGAAGGAAGGAAGAGGGAGGAACGTTATTAGCATGATGTTTGAGGGATGGAAGGGAAAGGGAAGGAGGTGGAATTACAGGGAACCATGTGAAGGGATAGGAAGGGAACAGGAAGAAAAGTAAAAAATATATGTCTTCTATATATCGTTAAGGTCACAAGGACGTGGTTAGAACAAAATAGCTCTGTTGGACTTTCAAAAATGTGAAGAAATCAATTAATTAACCTTTCACGCCAATCTTTCCTTTGCCTATAAAAAATCAATGTGTTACCCAAATCAAAATACTCAATATACCAAGTTAGTAGTCAACAAGGTACAAAACGTCAATCTATTAATATTCTTATATCACTAAATCTCAAAGGTACCCAATTACAGTGAAATACTTCGACTCAATTTAATTTCTCGTGTTAAAATCCGTATACCCTTTCTATGAGAGGTAACTATTATAATATAATTTTTATGTAAAAAAATACTACGGCTCACACTTCCCATATAGCTACATTTTTTTAGATACTTATACTTTGTCAATTACTGATTAAAAAATTTCTGGTCCATCTATTATATTAGTATTTTTTATCATTTTGTAGACTAAATATCTATCTATCTGTCATCATTCATATCTATGTGGCCCCATGTTTTATCTTCACTTCAATGAAGTATTATTCTTTTTCATGTTCTTTTCGAAACGACCACTGAACCCTTTCAACTTTCATTTCCCACTTGAACTCACAAACACACACACAAAACCACACACACACACACACACACACACACCAACCACACACACACACAAAACACACACCACACACCACACACAACACCACCACCACACACAACACAACACACACAAAACCTATCTGCTTGAGCATGTCGCCACGCTACGCCCCCCGCCAAAAACCGTCGGCTGCGTGAGCGTCGCCTGAGCCTCCGCCAACCCCCCGCACCTCCACCGCGCCGTCCTCCGCCTTCGCCAGCACCACCCCGCCCTCCAAGACTCAGACACTGCAAAGACACGAAAGATGCAGAAAAGCTCATAGTAATACCCAAACACAGCTGTACGGGGAACATACGTGCAAACATACCATGAAAAAGCCGAAAACCCCCGCGACATAGACCAGGCACGCACCGCCAAAATAGACACAGACACTGCAAGAACCACGGAAGATAGGGAAAAAAACCCCCTTAAACTAACAAAAACACAGACATACAGGGAAAATACGTGCACACATACCATGAAGAGAGGACGCGAAGGAACGAAGCCCGGCGAGCAAGTGGTCTCGCGCGCTGAAAAGCCCGGGCCGTGTCCGTACTGACGGTGGGTACGGACGGCAGGCACGAACACGCGCCGAGAGGCGATTCACGGACTTCAGGTAGCACGGACGGGTCATCGCCACCCCTTTAAAACCAGCATGAAATTCACCCCTGTAGCGAGAGGATGATTAAAAGGCCCCCGGGGTAGGTAGATAGGGTAGGTTTTGAAGTAAGGTAGTAGGGTAGGTATTGAAGTAAAGGTAGTAGGGTAGGTATTGAATAGGTAGTAGGGTAGGTATTGAAGAAAGGGTAGAAGGTGGGTTTTGAAGAAGGTAGAAGGGTTAGGTATTGAAGTAAGGTAGTTAGGGGTAGGTATTGAAGTAGGTAGAAGGGTAGGTATTGAAGTAAGGTAGTGGGGTAGGTATTGAAGTAGGTAGTAGGGTAGGTATTGAAGTGAGGTAGTAGGGTAGGTATTGAAGTAGGTAGGGGGTAGGTATTGAAGTAAGGTAGTAGGGTGGGTATTGAAGTGAGGGTAGTAGGGTAGGTTATTGAAGTAAGGTAGTAGGGTAGGTATTGAAGTAAGGTAGTAGGGTGGGTATTAAAGAAGTAAGGTAGTAGGGGTAAGTATTTAAAGGGTGAGGTAGTAGGGTAGGTTGAAGTAAGGTGGTTTAAGTAAGGTAGTAGGGTAAGTATTGAAGTGAGGTAGTAGGGTAGGTATTGAAGTAAGGTAGTAGGGTAGGTATTGAAGTGAGGTAGTAGGGTAGGTATTGAAGTGAGGTAGTAGGGTAGGTATTGAAGTAAGGTAGTAGGGTAGGTATTGAAGTGAGGTAGTAGGGTAGGTATTGAAGTAAGGTAGAAGGTAGGTATTGAAGTAAGGTAGAAGGGTAGGTATTGAAGTGAGGTAGTAGGGTAGGTATTGAAGTGAGGTAGTAGGGTAGGTATTGAAGTGAGGTAGTAGGGTAGGTATTGAAGTAAGGTAGAAGGGTAGGTATTAAAGGGTGAGGTAGTAGGGTAGGTATTGAAAGGTGAGGTTTTTTTTTTTAAGGGTTAGGGTAGGTATTGAAGTAAGGTAGAAGGTAGGTATTGAAGTGAGGTAGTAGGGTAGGTATTGAAGTAAGGTAGAAGGTAGGTATGAAGGATGGTAGGTAAGGATGAAGTAGGTATTGAAGGTAGAGTAAGGTCGTAGAGTAGGTAGGGACGTGTTTGTGTGCCTGAATATGTGTGTGAGTTACGATGCAAAAAAGAGCAGCTGGGAAACAACAAAGACTCGATAGGCTATAAAAATGGAACGTGGGTCTTGAAGGGGGGGGTCACTGTGTGTGTGTGGGGGGAGAGGGGGGGGTTGGAGTGTATTAAGACGATGCACATGCTAATTATATCCATGTCTTGACCGCTGCGGATATATGCTCCCCTAAGCCATTAACTACTGGCCATAACTCTGCCAGGGATCCGCTACTCCCTGGGCTTGTTGAGCTATTTAGAAGCGGTGGTGAAAAGACGGTGATATTGAATGTTTACGTGGCCTACATGGTACAAAACGAGTAAAAAAGAGGGCAAAGTATTATAAAGCAACAGCAACAGTAACAAAAGCAGCAATAACACAATACAACAAAATAAATAGAAAACTTAGTAAACAAAACAAATAGGGTGCCGTTACAGGAAGGCAACAACAACAGCATCTGATCTGTGGCTTTAGTTTAGGTTAGTTTAGTTTAGTTAGTTAGTTTAGAAGCGGCGGTGCAAAGACGGAAATATTGAATGTTTTTGTGACTTTGGGTTGAGCAAATGAGGAGCTGAATGAACGATAGATAGATTGATGAATAGATAGACAGATAGATAGATAGATAGGTAGATTGAATCGATTTATAGCCTACATAGATGGATACAAGGACGAATACATAAAGATATATATAGATAGGTGAAAGAGATGGATAAAAAGCAAGAAAATGAAAGATGGAGAGAAACGTGTATAAGTAGTAGATTGAGTAGAGAAAAAGAATGGCAAAAAGGAAATAAAGCAAACCGAATATAAAGGACAAACAAATGTGAAGAGAAATTCAACGGAGAGAGAGAGAGAGAGAGAGAGAGAGAGAGAGAGAGAGAGAGAGAGAAGAGAAGAAGAAAAAGAGAGGAAGAAAGGAGAGAGAGAGGAGAGAGAGAGAGAGAGAGAGAGAGAGGAGAGAGAGAGAGAGAGAGAGAAAAGAGAGAGAGAGAGAGAAGAAGAGAGAGAGAGAGAGAGAGAGAGAGAGAAGAGAATAGGAGAGAAGGAGAGGAAAAGGAGAGAAAAGAGAGAAAGCTATGGAAGAGTAGAGGAAAGGAAAAAGAAGATAGTAGAGAAAAAGTGAGTTAGTAATAATCAAGAGAGAGATAAATATATTGATGATGATGGTGATGATTGAACTCCTTTTACAATAGATATCCCTAGGTAAAAGAAAATGTGAAATTTCTTCTTGCATCCAAACTCCTTTATCTAAATCTCCGCCATTAGGATTAGCGTGCGAAATCCCCCGACACGCTTTGAAGTTCGAAAGATGGAGGAATGGAGAGGGGAGGAGGGGGGAGGGAAGGAGGGGAGAGGGAAGGTGGGGGAAGGGATGGAAGGGGGAGGGAAGGAGGGGAGAGAGAATGAGGGAAAAGGATGGACGGGAGAGGGGAAGAGGGGAGAGAAGGAGGGAGGGACACCAGTAGGGAGGAAGGGAGAGAAAAAGGGTCCTATGCTCTCCCAAGACGTCTATTTCTGCGACTGAGAAGAAAAATGATGCGTGTTATTGGGCACTGATCATGTCTAGAAATAACCTGAGTCTTGAAGGTCTTGTTCACTGGCTGGCTGGCTGATGGACTTCCTGACTGACTGACTGACTGACTGACTGGTTAAAAGGATGGCTCAATGTATGACTAATTGACTGACTGACTGACTGACTGATTGACTGACTGACTAGCTGGTTGGAGGGATGGCTCAATGTGTGACTGACTGACTGATTGACTGGTTGGAGGGATAGTTCAATGTATGACTGACTGACTGACTGAATGAATGACACTGATTGACTGACTGACTGACTTCCTGACTGACTGACTTCCTGACTTCCTGACTGACTGACTGGTTGGAGGGATGGCTTAATATATGACTGACTGAATATAGGTACTCTTTTTTTTCTCTTTTATATCTCTCCCTTCACTTCCTACTCCACCTCACCTCTCTCTTTCTCCAGCCTTCATCTTTCCTCCCTCTCTCCCTCCCTCCCTCCCTGCCTTCATATTCCCTCCCTCCCTACCTTCCTCTTTCCTCCCTCTCTCCCTTCCTCCCTCCCTGCCTTCATCTTTCCTCCCTCTCTCCCTCCCTTCCTCCCTGCCTCCCTTCCTTCATCTTTTCTCCCTCCCTCCTTGCCTTCATTTTTCCCCCTCAATCCCTTCCTCTCTCCATGTCTCCACTAACCACCCTGCGTCTTGGTTTAGCCTGGACGAGTGCCGCAAGTATCGGTGAGGCGGTCGCTGCCGAGATAAATTCACAACAGATTGAAGGAAACAAAGAAACTGCAACACAAAAGGCCCGTTATCAGGCGCCCTGAATAGCAAGGTGATTTATGAATAACGTGATGTAAGGCATAGTGAATAACAGGCTCTTGGGTGTCGTGAATAACTGAAATAAATTTGCTGTAATGCTGTACTACTTCTATAAATAGTTTTTGATGTAATACTGTTAACCATATCAATACAGCTTAATAGTATGTACCTAACTTAACCTAATCTAGCCTAACCTAACCTAACCTAACCTATGTACCACCTCCTGAGTATTAATTCAATGCTATACACCAAATACCAGCTTATTCTTATACTACTATGAACTCCAACCAACCAACCTAAATAAAATAAAATAAAAATCATAATAGCCTACAGGCGCTATAGGCTCCAACGTAAAGATAAATAAATAAAAATAAAATAAAATAAACTATTATATCACAAGTATAATATGTTTTGAAATCGTGCAAACCCTTTATTTATTTTCTTTGTTTATACTTCGTTAGTTTGTTTGTTTTCCTGTTGTGTGTGTTTGTTTGTGGTGTTTATGAGTGTGTAGTTGTGACGTGAATGGTTTCAGACTCTCCGTTGCCATGACTACAGCACGTAAACATGAGCCAAGTTGATGGGGAAGGAAGGAAGGATGGATGGATGGATGGAAGGAAGGAAGGAAGGAGGAAGGAGGAAGGAAGGAAGGAAGGAAGGAAGGAAGAAGGAAGGAAGGAAGGAAGGAAGATGATGGATGAGGATGGAGGATGGATGGAGGAAAGAAGGAAGGAAGGATGGAAGGATGGAAGGAAGGAAGGATGGAAGGAAGGAAGGGTGAAGGAAGGAAGGAAGGAAGGAAGGAAGGAAGGAAGGAAGGAAGGAAGGAAGGAAGGAAGGAAGAAGGAAGGATGGACGGATGGAAGGAAGGAAGGAAGGAAGGAAGGAAGAAGGAAGGAAAGAAGAAGGAAGGAAGGAAGAAGGAAGAAGAAGGAGGAAAGGAAGGAAAAGAAGGAAGGAAGGAAGGAAGGATGGAAGGAAAGAAGGAAGGAAGGAAGGAAGGATGGAAGGAAGGATGGATGGAAGGAAGGATGAAAGAAAGAAAGAAAGAAGGAAGGAAGGAAGGAAGGAAGGAAGGAAGGAAGGAAGGAAGGAAGGAGGAAGAAGGAAGGAAGGATGGACGGATGGAAGGAAGGAAGGAAGGAAGGAAGGAAGGAAGGATGGAAGGAAAGAAGGAAGGAAGGAAGGAAGGAAGGATAGATGGAAGGAAGGAATGAAAGAAGGAAGGACAGAAGGAAGGAAGGAAGGAAGGATGGAAGGAAGGAAGGAAGGAAGGA
>JACEEZ010009174.1:20000-25000 GCA_016584305.1 Chionoecetes opilio | reverse complement strand
GAGAAGAGGAGAGAGAGAGAGAGAGAGAGAGAGAGAGAGAGAGAGAGAGAGAGAGAGAGAGAGAGAGAGAGAGAGAGAGAGAGAGAGAGAGAGAGTAAAAAAAACACCAAGTCACGCTCGCAAAGTCTATTAAAAAGAAGAAAGAAAAAAAAAAAATAATGAGCTTACTGGAATTGCCTGAAGGAAAGAAGGAGGAGGAGGAAGAGGAGGGGGAAGGAAGAGGAAGAAGAGGAGAAGGGGGGAAGGAAGAGGAAGAGGAGGAGTAGGAAGAGAAGGGAAGGTAAAAAATAATCAGAGAATAAAAGAAGAATACACGGCAAGTATAAAGACAACAAAAGGAGGAGGAGGAGGAGGAGGAGGAGGAGGAGGAGGGGGGAGGAGGAGGAGGAGGGGAGGAGGAGGAGGAGGAGGAGGAGGAGGAGGAGGAGGAGGAGGAGGGGAGGAGGAAGCGTTACGTGACTTAGTTCAATGTCAAGATGGAAGAGTGAAGAGAATAATTACATTCGCTTTGAGCTTCCCCATGCGAGTCTCTGGAGGAGGAGGATTACAAAGGATTACAAAGGAAACACAAACAGCAACAGACCGATAGGTCCTTACAAGGCTGTTTGCTTTAACTGCACTACACTAACTAGATGATAAGAGAGAAAGGATAGGAAAGTAGAAGAGGAGGAGGAGGAGGAGGAGGAGGAGGAGGAGGAGGAGGAGGAGGAGGAGGAGGAGGAGGAGGAGGAGGAGGAATATATAGGAATACATTGGAATAACAGACACCAGGAGACTTATTGGTCCATAACTAGGGTATCTGTTGAACTACATACCACTAACTATCAACTACATGTAAGAAAACAGTTGGAAAATGATACCGAGTCCCTAAAGTAGATAGGAACATGGAAGTTTCGTAGTGAAGAATGATAGGATATGAAATATACTAACTACAACTATCACTAACACTAATCGACCCGGAGGACTATAAGATGAATTCGCAGGGCACTATCAATACCCATTTACTTTACATTGCGCGTCAAGTCTGTTTTTAAATGTAGTTATTGTGCTGGCTTCGACAACATTTGCTGGTAACTTGTTCCATCGATCAACAATTCTAACATTGAAATAATTTTTACGGAGATCTGTGATGCAACGTTGACCGTTTAGTTTTAAACCGTTATTTCTTGTTGTCACTTGAAGAGAAAGCTCGAATAGGTTCTCTTGATTAATGACATCAAATCCTTTTAGGATCTTAAAGGTTTCAATCAAGTCCCCACGGATTCTACGATCCTTTAAGGAAAACATATTAAGTTTCCGCAGTCTCTCTTCATAAGTTGAATTTCGCAGGGATGGAATTAGTTTGGTTGCTCTTCTTTGCACAGATTCCAATTTGGCTTGATCTTTTACGAAACAAGGCGACCAGAATTGCACGGCATATTCTAAGTGCGGCCTAACCAAAGATGTGTATAATTGTGTCATTATTTTCGAAGTTTTATGATCAAAGTTGCGTTTAATGAAGCCCAACATCATATTCGCCTTTTTACTGGCAGCTAGGCAATGCGGACTGGTTTTAACCCTCTCACGCACGATGACGCGATCGCGTCAAAACGGGCCCGTCTGCAATCTGAGCTTTTGACGCGAATTGCGTCAAAAAACAGTTAAAAATTCGCTACAAATAAAGTTTTTATCAGAATTGGGTCAAAATTTTCTGCGTCAAAGATCCAAGCTAGACCTATAAAATAAAATAATTGTCAACTCTCTCGTGTGAGTGGATGTGAAATGATAAGGGTTTGTGTCTCAGTTTCCACTCAGCAGGCAGCCTGTGAGCGCGGATTGTTGTCCCTTTAAAACGTGTCCCGAGCTGGCCATAAAGGCCATATGAAAATTATAATGGTAGCGTTGGAATCCTCATAAAAATCCGCTTTTATTGGCATATAAACCATAAAAAGTTGACTCAGGAAGTTTCGAGCTACGAAGTGGTGAACGTAAGTATTTCTTATTTCTCTTTACTCAATATTTTTTCGGAGTCGGTAAATTCCGCTATTTATTTGCATTTCTTGTTATTTTTTTCTTTCATAAGGCAGAATAATCTCTTGCAAAACCAATGATATATAATAATGCCAAGAAAAAAGAATACACGTTGGTGAAATTGACAACATAAAAAATAATTCGCCGCACAGTCAGGCCATTTCGCGGCCATCTTAGGGAGCATAAGACGGATGTCGCAGTGGACGGAAAAACTTATTAAACTTTTCGTGCGTGAGAGGGTTAAGATCATTACTGATGATGACACCTAAATCCTTTTCCTGCTGTACTTCAGTTAACGATTTATTTTGCATTTGATAGTTATATTTGAGGTTATCGTTGCCTATATGCATTACTTTACATATATCGGAATTGAACTTTAATAGCCATTTATCACTCCAATCTGATAGTTTGTCGAGATCACGTTGTATGAGTTCGCAGTTTTCTCTAGTATATGCTATACCGCCTAATTTGGTGTCATCTGCAAATTTCGATATTTTCGATACAAGTCCGCAGTCCAGATCATTGATATATATCAAAAAAAGAGTAGGACCCAAGACCGAGCCCTGAGGCACCCCACTAGTAACATCTAACCAATCAGATGCCTCGCCATTTATTACTACCCGTTGTTTACGATTTGAAAGCCAATCGCCAATCCATGAACATAATTGCTCTCCTAAGCCATGTGCCCTTAGCTTGGTCAACAGTCGCTTATGGGGAACTGTATCGAAGGCTTTCTGAAAATCAAGGTATATTATATCAGAGGGAATTTTACCGTCCCAGTTTGAATAAATGAAATAAAAAAAATCGAGTAGGTTTGTTAAGCAGGACCTCTTATTTCGAAATCCATGCTGGGAGTTTAATATTGAGTTATTTTCATCGAGAAAAGACACTATTTTATCCCGCAATATTTTCTCAAATAGTTTAATAATCACAGACGTTAGACTAATTGGGCGATAATTACTTGCGAGGCTCTTACTCCCTTTCTTGAATATCGGTGTAACATTAGCTAATTTCCACATACTAGGAACATTTTTGTCCATTAGCGATTTATTGAGAATAATCTTTAATGGGAGCGAAAGTTGACTGTGACATTCGCGAAGTAATCGCGGCGAGATTTCGTCCACCCCCACCGATTTTGCTGGGTCAAGTTTCTGCAAGTACTTTGATATTTCGTCTAATGTTATCTCTTCTATTACCAATCTATCACTTTCGAGTCCCGCATACATGTTTACTGGTTCTGGTAATGGAGCTTCGTCTTCTTTAATAAATACCGCATTAAAGTAATCATTGAGTACGAACGCCATACTCTTATTATCATTTACCAAGATGTTATTCTTATCTTTCAGTGACCCAATACATGTTTTGACGTTTTTCTTATTGCGAACGTATTGGAAGAACCTTTTCGGGTTTGATTTGGATTCATTTGCAAGTTTTTCTTCATATTCGCGCTTTTTAGACTTAATTAATCCTTTGCAACGACGCTTTACGTCATTGTATTCTCAAGAATCGCAGTCCGCATTTGATCGCTTGTAAACTTTATACGCTCGGCGCTTACTGCCAATGATTTGTTGAATCTCATTTGTCATCCAACAGGGTCTGTATGTTATTCAAACGTTTTCCTACCATGGGAACATGTTTTTCAACCACCGATTGGAGTTTATTTGTGAATAAATTACACATGTTTTCGGCGTTATTACCATCTAGTAGATCAATCCAATCAACTTCGCTTAGTACCCTGCTGATCTTCGTGAAATCTGCTTTATTATAATTGGGAACTAATAACCGATTTTCTGTGATGTCTACATTGCAATATATGCCGCATCTGATTAACCTGTGATCACTGTTTGCCAGATGTTCACCTATATCGCAGTAATCAATCAGATCAATGTCGGTAGGGAAAACTAAATCTAGGATACTAGTATCCCTTGTAGGCTCACGGACCACCTGATTTAAATATACTTCGTTTACCATATCAAGCAATCGCATACTTTCTCTATCAGCAGAATTATTATTCCAGTTTATACGAGGTAGGTTAAAATCTCCACATATAATTGTATCGTTATTATTGTTGACAACTGACTTTATCTCATCATATGAGACTTCATATCTATCTATGGAGGCAATCTACTTCCGCATTTGATTTGGGAGGACGATATATTGTCCCAATAGTTAGCAATTTACCGTTTAGCTTAATCTTTGCGTAGACTGAGTCATAATGATCTTGATTTACTCTATCGATTTCGATTGCTTGCAAATTATCTTTAATGTAAAGAATGACACCTCCACCTGCTTTATGCGTACGACAATTTAGGAATGTCTTGTAGCCTGGAATGGCTATTTCAGATAATAAATGTTTATCTTTTGTGTTGACCCAGCTCTCAGTGATACTAACGATATCTGGCGTTTCGGCAACAACGTATGCTAATAATTCGTTACGCTGTAAAATAATGCTTCTGGCATTTGTGTAGAGTAATTTAAGCTCCTTAATAGTTTTGGTAACCTTGCGTGAGGGTTTACCGGAGGAGGAGGAGGAGGAGGAGGAAGAAAATAATAATAATAATTATAATATAATATAATAAGAATAATAAGAATTCCTCCTTCTCCTGTCGCTGTTCTTTCTCTGTCTTGCCTGTCTGTCTGTCTGTCTGTCTGTCTGTCTGTTTTTGTATAGGAGGAGGAGGAGGAGGAGGAGGAGGAGGAGGAGGAGGAGGAAGGAGGAGGAGGAGGAGGAGGAGGAGGAGGATCAAACTTCATTATAGCAAATAGGATAAAGAGAACAAGAATAAAAGGAGGAGAAAAATAAAAATAAAATAGGTATAAAATTATGCGTCAAAATAGTGTATCCTCTCTCTTCCTGCCTCCTCTCCCTCCTTTCCTTCCTCCTCCTCCTCCTCTCCTCCTCCTCCTCCTCCTCCTCCTCCTCCTCCAATACAAAAACAGACAGACAGACAGACAGACAGACAGGCAAGACAGAGAAAGAACAGCGACAG
>JACEEZ010009174.1:10000-15000 GCA_016584305.1 Chionoecetes opilio | reverse complement strand
ACAAACATGCCCGAGGCAGAAACCCTTTCTTCAGGGCAAAACTTTTCCCTACAAAATTTTTTCTTCCAGGCAAAACTTTTTTTCCAGGCAAAACTTTTTTTTCCCGTCCCAAACTTTTTTTCCTATCAATAACCCCAGTGTAAATTTTTTCTTGAGGCAAAAACCCCATCAATCTTTGTCTCCAGTGCGATACTTTTTCGTGTGGTACTTTCTCAGAAGTTTATAAGTAATCTTTGAGAGTACTTCCTAGTGAGTAACTTTCTTCAGTGCAAAATTTCAGTGTCTACTTCTCTTCAGGTAACAATTGTCGGGCGCTACAATAATTGCTCCTGGGAGAACATTCTTCCCTCAATATTTCCGTGCAGAACTTCCCTTGAATAACTGTTCTCCGCTACAAACATGCTTCTCCACCATCTTGTTTCTATGCTTCAGGTCTACCACAATTCGCATTACTTCTTCTTTTCAGAAAATTTTCACACATTAATTTTCCTAAAGCCATATCTTCTTTAGATACTGTCACCTAGTCAAATTACTCAGTAAAAATTTTAAGCTTTCCTATGAGTAACTTTTCCTAGTCAGTAACTTTTCATTGAATAATTTCGTTAGTCATCTTTTTTATAGTCATACTTTTCTTGCTGTCATACTTCGTCCTAGTTATGCCTTTTTTGTATGTGCAGACTACTTTGTTTATTCGTAACTTTTCTTCCAGTGCAGAACTTTTCTTCCTTGCATAACTTTTCTTCTAGTGCAAAACTTTTTTCCTAGTGCATACTTTTCTTCTAGTGCAATAACTTTTTCCTAGTCATAACTTTTCTTCCTAGTCTATTTTCTTCTATGCAATACTTTTCTTCCTAGTGCAATAACTTTTCTTCCTAGTGCAATAACTTTTCTTCCTAGTGCAATAACTTTTCTTCCGAGTGCAATACTTTTCTTCCTAGTGCATACCTTTTTCTTCCTAGTGCAATTAACTTTTCTTCTTTCTTTAACTTTTTTGAGTGCACTATTTTCTTCTAAAACTTTTCTTCCTAGTGCAATAACTTTTCTTCCGAGTGCAATAACTTTTCTTCCTAGTGCAATAACTTTTCTTCCTAGTGCAATAACTTTTCTTCCTAGTGCAATAACTTTTCTCCGGCATAACTTTCTTCGTTTTTTCATGTTCCATACAGATAAAAAAAAATATGAGTCCATTATTTTTTTTTTGTCATGTGTGTTAAGTGCGATGATTATTTTGTTTTAAAACGGATCTTTTCATGTTCCGAGTGCAGCGTGTGTTAGCCGCCTCGCGTTCCTCTCCCCGGCCAGCGTAATGACAGGGTCCGAACGTGACGCAGACGTGACACAATGAACGACCCCGCCATTACAGATCCTAATGGCTATAATGAGGCTCCAGTCCTAAGCCATTATGCAGGTAAATACTTGGGATCGCTAAATATCAAGGGGAGGAAGGAGAGAGGGGTGCCCGGTCACAACCCTCACGAAACGAGTCCTTTTACATTAACGACCACTGAGACAACGAACCACTGGACATGTTTTACCGCTAATCCAACGACTAGATTACGTTGTATTGCCTTTAAGGATACTGGCAGTAGACACACCATGCAGGGGACGCGGCTTCTGCTGGCGACACCTATACTGACCACGGTACTCGCAAAAAATGATATCAGAAAAAAAACAGGAAAAAATGTCACTTGGAAAAAATGTCACATAGTTTGGACTTTGACATTTTGTACTACATAAAAGTAATGCCATCTTATAGTGTCGATTACTTGTCTAGGTTAGGTTAGGTTGCGTAAACAAATATAAATATGTAAATACTTAGTAAATAATAGTCATCCCTGCTATTTGACTTCACAATACGAAGTCAAATAAAAAATAAAAATAAAATATAATAAAATTGGTGTTCATAAAGCCATTTGCTTATTTTTCCTTCTTTCCCCTCGCGTTTTCAAATGATGATAAGGTTATGATTTACTACTACCACTACACTACACAGCCAATCCTCGACTTGTTCAGCGTGAGGTCGAAATGATAAGGAAACAAGGCTAAGCAATCTATACATGACTACGATGACAGGGTCGAGGAAGGTGGAAGAAAGGAAAGTTTAGGGAAAGAAGTGTGTGTGTGTGTGTGTGTGTGTTGTGTGTGTGTTGTGTGGGTGGGTGGGTGGGTGGGTGGGTGGGTGGGTGGGTGGGTGGTGTGGGTGTGTGTGTGGTGTGTGTGTGTATGTGTGTTGTGTTGTGTGTGTGTGTGTGTGTGTGTGTGTGATGGAAATGACAGTAAAAAGGGAAGGTAGCATTAAGCGGGACGATGGTATAGAGGACACACACACACACACACACACACAGTGACACACGCACACACACACCACACACACACACACACACACACACACACACACACACACACAGTCCTCCTGGCAACGTCCCGCAACAGTGTTTATAAAATGCAGAGAAACATTTGGGTTAAAGTTTGCAGCCTTATTATATACACAGAATGTAAATCATTGATAGTAAGTAGTAATAGTAAATAGTATTGCTAGTAATTCATTGATAATAAATCGGGGGTTGCGCTGTGTAAGGTGCACAATAAGCCGTAGAATGTGTGTTAGCAGAGCCTCCTCACCTTATAATGTACAGTCAGCACACATGTTTACTGCCCTAGAGTAAGAGTCAAGCGAGAAACTATACAAACATTTCGTGGCTATTTTAAGTCAAGAAAATCTCGTTTGTTTCTTCGTTTTAGGTCGTGGATAAAATCAAGTCTTACTGAGATTTAGCTTTACAATACACACACAGAACGTCATTAACTCGCTTCAAGCAATTTTGATCTCCTTCTCGAGCAAACAGTAACTTATGAGCTCTGACAGATGGAAGAATGTGAGAGTAAGGAGTGAGGGAGTGAGAGAGTGAGTTCTGGAGTGAGTGAGTGAGTGAGAAAGGGTGTGAAGGAGTGAGTAAGTGAGTGAGTGAGTGAGAGCTGGATTGAAGTAGTGAGTGAGAGCTGGAGTGAAGGAGCGAGTGAGTAAAGGCTGAAGTGAGTGAGTGAGAGCTGGAGTGAAGTAGTGAGTGAGAGCTGGAGTGAAGGAGCGAGTGAGTAAAGGCTGAAGTGAGTGAGTGAGGGCTGGAGTGAGATAATTAGGGAGTGAGGGAAGGCTGGAGCGAGTGAGATGGTTTAGTACCCTGCGGATAAACTCAGCGCCTATAACCACTGGTTTCAGGGAGACTGTGGTCCTGAGTCTCTGCATGGTGGGGCGCCGGGTGCGGGAAGGGCGGGCTGATGATCACTCTACAGGTGGGTGTTAGGTACATACATTAACCACTTCACGCCCAGATCTTTCCTTTGCTAAATAAAATCATCTGTTTTCAGCCATGAAATTACGAAAACTAACTAAATATACCAAATTAGCTAGTGGACAAGGAGACTAAATAGGTCATATCTATAAAACATTGCTTATATTCACTAAAAATCGTCTAATGGCAGCTAAAATACATCAGAAATTACGTGCTGGGCCTCAAGGGGTTAAAGCGTGGACACACAACCTTACGCTACTGTACACTGACGGGTCCATGGTTGTGCTGCTACTGTGAGGGGCAAGACTGAAGACTATAATGCATCAATACATAAATAAATTCTAGGGTCTGCTACAAGTTTACCTGGTTTATGAGTTTACCTGTGATATATTTCAAGTTCTAGATGGCGCTGGTTCTATACATCTATTTTGTTGTTGTTAATATAAAAGAAGAATTAAAGTTAGAATTATTTTACAATATAGATTCGGTAGAGAAAAATTCCACAAACGTGTAAGGAAGACGAACAAAAAAGGGAGTGAGTGCGTTTATAAACCTCGGAGACACGCCACGCACTCTCACGCCACGCACTCTCACGCCACGCACTCTCACGCCAACACGCTCACGCCACGCACTCTCACGCCACGCACGCACCACTCTCACGCCAATCACGCAATCACGCTCCCACGCACCTCTCCCAAACGCACACGCCCACTCTCACGCCACGCACTCTCACGCCAACACGCTCACTCACGCACAACACAAGGGCAAAAATAGTAACGGAACTGAGTGATATAAACAAAAATTATCCACTATATTTACGAAACATGTCAAGGATATCGAAATTCCTTTTTTTTTTTTTTTTACATATTCATTGTGTTTATAGTGTCGACATATTATTACGTTTATATTATTATTTTATGACATGTTATTAATTTTATTACTGACAACAGATCTTTTTTTTCGCGATGTTAAATTGAAAGACGGAATAAGTTGAGCGTCGGATTTTTTTTAGCATAACGATAACACAAAATATCAATCAATCATTGGGGGAATACGCCGGGGGGGCGCGTCGCCTCGCCCACCCTACGACGCCACTCCCGGGGGTCACCACGCGCGAGTTCCCATGCAGGCTCCTTTCCCATACTAAGCAGCTCTCGACAAGAAACATCAACTTGCCCCAGCCACGAGCCTTGTGGGCGCCCCCTTGGCCTCCTCCACGCCGAATTGTCTCTTACAGATACAACCCGATGGGAAGGATCGGTTTCAGGGTAGCGTGCCACATGCCCACATAGCCGAAGTTGCCGCTGACGGACTATGCAGGTAATAGGCCTCGATTCAGTCTCACGGTGCAATCGCTGATTTAACACGTAATCATCCCAGCGATACCCCATGATTCTGCGAAGACACTTATTACCAAAGGCATTGATTCGTCTCTTCAAGTCACTATTTAGTGTCCATGTCTCACAACCATAGAGTAAGACAGGGATCACAAGCGACTTGAAGATCCGGATCTTTGTCCTTCTGCACAGGTACCGACAACGCCAAATACTCCCGCTGAGCGAGTCCATAACACCGTGGGCTATGCCAATCCGCCGTAAGACTTCTTGACGTGACCCGCCGTCATTATGGACTGCGCTACCAAGGTATGTAAACTTTCCAAGATCTCATGTCCTCGCCACACGCATGAACATACTGTACTGCTTCATCTAG
>JACEEZ010009174.1:0-2500 GCA_016584305.1 Chionoecetes opilio | reverse complement strand
AGTAAGTTACTCTAACACCGCGGGGTTGAGGGGTAGGGTTTTGACTGATGACGCGGGAAACCACGCTGAGGGAGCAAGGGCCGCGCTGAATGCGTGTGAGGCCGCGCTGAGGACGCAGAAAGGCATCAGAGGTTGCAGAGGCCGCGCAGTATGCGCATGAGGCCGCTGAGGACGCAGTAATGCGTCAAGAGGGAGTAGAAGCCGCGCAGAGTGCGCATCAGGCCGGTGAAGACGCAGTAAGGCGTCTGAGGGGGGCAGGGGCAGCGCTGAACGCGCATAAGGCCGGGCTGATGACGCAAGAAAGCATCAGAGGGGGGCACAGATGGTGCCGGGGTGGGAGGTGATAACCTTTAAGGTGGCAGCTACACATGAGTGTAATTCTCCTAACCTATAGCTCAGCGAAGCGAACCCCATAATGGAGGCTAAGCTTTTTGCCATAGGAGTGTTAGGACGGATGTGTCTTAAGACGCAGGTCCTTCCACTGGGAGAATTGTGCTTTATATAGCACATGTTATAGCCACCTATAGACCATAGCTACACTCCGGGGGTCACCAATTTTAACCGTGACGGGAGTGATGATAGCTAGTTGGTCACACTGGAGAGAGAAACTCTTGACTCCAGTGGTAAGGTAAATTTTTAATTGAAAATATCAACATACATATATAAAAAACAGATTTGAATAATAAATAGTACAATGGTTTTTAGGTCAGCGCGCTAATGCAGTGCGCGCTGAGTAAGGGGTGAATGTGAGATGGTGAGTTACATGTTTGTTAATTATAGTTACATTAGAAAACATAAAATAAAGGGTTATGAAAAAGTATATATGAATACTGAACATTAATAAAAACAAGTTATGTGGGCTAAGACCACACGTTTTCTCTTTTAGCGCTGGTGTAAGAGAGAATGAAGTTTGTAGGAAGGACTGCTACAAACTCCCCTCCTAGCGGTGTGTAGGGGGGAAGCCGCTACACTAGTACTACTATTAATACTACTTATTCTACTACTACTACTACTATTATCAATTATATTAATAATAATACTTCTTCTACTACAACTACTACTACTATACTACTACTTACTACTACTTCTTCTACTACTTCTTCTACTACTACTACTACTACTACTACTACTAATACTACATACTAATACTAAATACTAGTACTACTACTACTACTTTTACTACTACTACTACTACTACTACAACTACTACTACTACTACTACTACTACTACTACTACTACTACTACTACTACTACTACTATGACTACTACCACTACAACTACTACTACTACTACTGCTACTACTACTACTACTACAACAACAACAACTACTACTACTACTACTACTACTATTACTACTACTACTACTACTACTACTACTACTACTACTACTGCTACTACTACTACAACAACTACTACTACTACTACTACTACAACAATTTTTTTTTTTTGTACTACTACCGATACCTGCACCCCATGTTTATTTTTGAAATATACGAGGGCTCCACGAATTGGAGGTCAGTAGCCCTAGCTCCGGTCGCTACTGACTGTGGCATCCAACCATACTACTACTACTTATCTACTATTTACTTAATTACAATCCTTATTTACCTCTCTATACTATCTACCTTAATATGCCGCTCTCCGCTACAGTGGCCTGGTAGTCCAGGCCAGCTATATCGATGGTTGTGGGGGACGGAATATCTAGTACCCCTGAGACATAGGAGGGAAGACCTGAGCAGGGAGAAGGAGAGACGGCACCTCATCCAGGCGACAACGTGGCTCCTTGGCTGGTGCTTCTTTTCTGCCATTACATCTGCTAGTCTTGAATAGAAGCACTTGGCCTTGGGGCCCATCCCGCCGGACGTAGTGAAGACCAGGGGTGTGAAGCTGCCCTGATCAACATGTTGAATCCTTTCCCCATACGCCCTGATTTTCTCCTGCTCATTCCTTTGGTGAGCGGCTTCCAGGGAGATCTCCCGGTGGCAGGTGGCCATCGGATCGAAGATTCTGATTTCCATGAAGGCTCTCCGTCCTCTGGTCCAGAATCCAGGAGCACTTACGTCCACCCGGGACTCGTTGGCGGTGTTGGCCGTCCTGTACCGCATGTGTTTGCCATCCAGGATGAGAAGAGTTGGTTCGGTGGAGACGTCGCGACACACCTCCCTGAGCATACTGGCCGTCACATCCCTCACCTCGTCGTGTCTGATGCACACGAATCCCCCCCTTTTACACGTCATGGTGTGGTTGACGTCGTTTGGGGATCCACATGCACACGTGTTGGGAATTTCCTCCACTGGCCAGCCATACTTCAGAGCAACAGCGTCTACAAATTCTTATTTGCTAAGGCTGAAGCCTTTTGCTCTGATAGGCAGGCATGTTAGCCAGTGGATGCCCCTTCCTGGCAGTGCGAATTTTTCCCCACGAATCGCTGGGGGAGCCTTTTTGGGGTTCCAAGCTTTTCCCCTGGTGAATTTGCCTGTTTCTAGAAATTTTTCTTTA
>JACEEZ010009171.1:340000-342424 GCA_016584305.1 Chionoecetes opilio | reverse complement strand
GTATAACTGCTGTTTATGTTATATATATAATAATGTGTTGTATGTGTATGTGTATGTATGTGCATATGTATATGTATATGTATACATATTATGTAATAGATGTAAATAAATAAAAAAATAAAAAAATAAAAAAAAACATTTGAGGTAAAATAGATGTATAAACAAAAGTGAAAAGAAAAAAACTAAAAACAAGGCACATAAATATATTTTAAAGGACAAATATTATCGAAAAAAAATAAAAGTCGAGATATAACGAGCTTGACACAATGTTGTCAAAATGCAATTAGGTACGAGCAATTACTTAATGACACACACACACACGCACACACACACACACACACACACACACACACACACCACACACACACACACACACACACACACACACACATACAACCACACACGCACACACGCACGCACGCATACATACACACACACCGTCTGGACGGCTCAGTTGGTTAGGGCGTGATTCTGTGGTCCGGCGTTCGATCCCCGGCCCCAATCATACCTGGGGATTTTTCAACTGACAAATTCTGGCGGTTACTGTCCCCCTTGAGCAAGGGGGATGGGTGTGTATAGTGTGTGAGGTCCCAGCATTACCCAAAGATCGGTAATAATGAGTTCCAAGCTCGCACCGGGAGGGTGAAACTGGCGATCACGAGTCAGACTCGCGTGGACAAGACCATGGGTGAATGACACGACCTTAAGAGAAAAAAAGTACCAAACACAAAAGTAATATGTCCGCAATACAAATAAGTACTCAAATAGTAACAAAAAGATAATAGTAGTTAGTAGCAATGAGTTATCACAAGCGACACTCCATTTAAAACAACACAGCATCGCCCGTATAATTACCTCACGGATACATGGGTAGCACTGAAAATTGATGATCGGTTATTTACGACTCACGATAATTGCTATTTTAACCCTGACAACTACTTGATTAATTCATTCACTCATTCATTCATTCATTCCCCATACTCATGCATACATGTATATACTCTCCCATATATTTCTATTTTAATGCCAGTTTTCAATCTTATGCATAAAACAAAGCAACAAAGCTTAATTGTGATGTAAATATTAGTAGTTTTATTCGTGGTATCTATACTTCACTACTATATTAAATTATCTACGTTTTTTCGTACTCATGTCTTTTTTCTTGTCCTTTTTATGTTATTTTTCATGGGATACTTTAACAACTATTATTATCATCTACCGTAAATAACACTAAAGTCGCCAGGACAAGGTTTTTTTTATTTACAGACGTGTGGTGGCGTTAATACTTAAATTTTCACATCCATGATTTCAGGAAAGTTAGAAGGGGCTATCTGGAGAGTCTGTGCCATTATGTGTCTTCATCTGTGTCATATTATGGCTATAAATGAACAAATTACCAAAATATCACCCGAGTGGCGACGTTGGTAACGGCTACACTAAGATCGCCAGGTAGTGTTTACGTCCTCCCGCCCAGCTGTTGTCTGTCGTCACCCGAAGAAAAAGCGAGTAGCGAAATTTGAAACAGTTTTTACTTGCAGATACAAAGCATAAAACAACACTGAATCAGGGTAGATTATACAATCATGATATAAACTACTGTGTATGTGGCACATAAAAATCAGTAGTGATGCTATAATTCGTAATATATGGCGTCTGGCGACATTAGTGCTCTATGCCTTTTTTGTTATTCCCATCTTCCTGCTGGGGTGATGGGAGATTCTTTTTCTTTTTTTCTTGTCTTTTTATGTTATTTTTCTCGTGGGAAACTTCAACAACTATAATAATCGACGCTTTTTTTGTACTCATGTCTTTTTTGCTGTCTTTTTCAATGTTATTTTCGTGGTATATAAAATTCAACTTCTATATTTATATGTCTTTTTCTTGTATTTTTTGTTATTTTTCATGGAATACAACAACTGCTATATTATCTACGCGCTTTTCGTACCCTATGAAGGAAAGAAAGAGAAAGAGACAGAGAAAGAGACAGAGAGAGAGAATGAGACAGATAAAGAAACATAAAAAAGACAGATAAAGACAAAAAAGAGACAGAAAAGACAGAGAAAGAGACAAAGACAGAGAGTGAGAGATGTCATTTTGTTATTCCTATCTAGCTGCTGCAGAGGGTGATGTGATGGTAGGTTGTTCTTGCTCCGCGCGCTCATTAGGGAGGCTTGAAATCAGCTTGAGACTCATTCAAGTTTTGATTGGAGTTTTCGATCCGTTAATTGTACCGTGTGTGTGTGTGTGTGTGTGTGTGTGTGTGTGTGTGTGTGTGTGTGTGTGTGTGTGTGTGTGTGTGTGTGTGTGTGTGTGTGTGTGTGTGTGTGTGTGTTTGTGCGTGTTTGTGTGTGTGTGTGTGTGTATGTGTGTGTGTATGTGTGTCTGTGTGTGCGTGCGTGTGCGTGTGTGTGTGTGTGTGCGTGT
>JACEEZ010009171.1:335000-337500 GCA_016584305.1 Chionoecetes opilio | reverse complement strand
AATATTGCGAGCGGTCTATCTTATTCACTGTTGTCCTCAAAAACCCCGGCCTCTGTGTACCAATGGCGGCGTGATTCTAATTCAGTAACTGGCTACCTTTTTACACAACGCCATCTTGATTTGAGGTCATTAGCACGGACACCTCAAGGCCAGGCAGTGGGACTTGAAAATTTACCAGGTGAGGACGTGGTATTGATATCTTCCAAGATTTGATACATTGTTTTTCAACCTTTTAAGAGATTTTCTCTATTCATTATCTGTCTTTTTTTTCGTGTGTGTCTGTGTCATCGCCGTGGATTTACTAGTCTCGTGAGTATGTTTTCCCAGTTCTTTTCTCTGCCTGTCTAGAGTGATTTAGGTGTCGCTTGTTTTCGAGTGAAAACTATTTTTTTTTTTTTTTTTTGTGTGAGGGGAGGGGGTGTTTTCTTTATGATTGCTTCATTTTCTTACTGCCTCTATGTATATTTTTATTTCTGTTTTCTTTTATTGTTCTTCATCTACACTAACTGGTTCTGTGGAAACAGTGATTAATCTTCCTGCTTGTTGTTTGGAGACTTCAAGAACTCTGTCTTCATTATTATCTTTTTTCCATGATTCATAACGGGTATTCATATCTGGTAATTATTTGTTAAGTTTTTAAGTAAGAATTGATAATACCCGTTAATTCAAGCCTGTCATTATTACCCTGGGTGATTACTTTTCCCCGTTACACAGCATTGAAATTGGGAGACTAAGGGCTTACTGCAGACATAACACACACACATACACCCTTACACATCACCATGGTTTTATTTCGATAAAATTTATACATTTTCTATCTCACCATCGTCTTCTCTTCCATCACCACTGTGTTATTTTTAGTATATACTGTGTTTATTTATTTATTTATTTATTATTTTTTTCTTTTCTTTTCTTGAAAAATGTCTCTGATATGAGGTGATTTTATAATACATTTCCTCTTTCTCCTCTTCAACCGGGTATTACTATCCACCTCATATTACATGTGGTTGAAAAACTCTACTTTTAAATCGTCATTTCACTATCCTCCATCCAAGTGTCTTATATATTTTTTTTTCTTTTCTACACATGATTTGGAAGGATTGAAAAATACTCCGAACTTCGGTGACTCTGGTGGCGAATATACATGTTCCTACTACGCCACATGTTACAAAGAGCGTACACTTCTTTTATCGATAACCATGGTAAATCATAAGTGGTCCACCTATTTTTTTTATTTATTTTTTATTTTTTTTATTATTTATAATCTACCATAAGACTTCCCGAGTTTTCTCCTACATACCTACACCCCACCCCTCCTACCAATTTTGTACGCTCCTCCCCCTTCATAGTAGGGATAAAAACAAACAAAAAGGAAGACGGGAGAAATTTTTACAACAGATTGAGAGATATTAGAAAAAAGATTAAAGAACATAAATCTTATAATCATCCTTGATCTCGAAAGAATATAATCCCATGCAAATTGTGGGTAAAGCCTTATATAACGTATTAAAAGTTAATGGTTCTTTGAGTTTAGCGTCTCTATGGAGTACACTCTCCCATTTAATTTCCTTTATGGTTAGCAGCCAATTAGATTGTGAAGTGTCTCGTATAATCTTTGTGTCCTCACACTTAGTGTTCAGAAGGAACATAACCAGTTAACATATATCTACTTTCTCAAGTAGTAGGTACATCTTTTTTCTAGGAATTAATCTGTCTGCATTAGTTAGGTGGAAGTCAGAGAGGGTAGGGAAAAAAAACCACATCTAAATTTATGTATTTAACAAACAACGGAAAACAGACAAGTAGCCTGACAACATCCGACTGGTTATTTTTTTTCGACAATGCATGCTGTATTTAAAAAAAAATAGTAATAATCTCTCTCCCTCTCTCTCTCTCCATATATATATATATACCCCATCTTTACCTTAAGCTACTATCAACCCGTTTAGCACAATCTGTTCAGCCCAAGTGTAACTAGTGCATGATATTTTAGGGTGAGCTGGTATGTTTTACATACATGTATTTTACTTTATTTATGCAGAATATTGTAGACTTATATTATTTTTCATATTACAACACTGCAAGTGAAATGAAAATATGGAATCCTTATATGTATATTTCACAATTTACAAGGTGGAGAGTAAACTCATGCAGATATAACTTCATTTTTTGGCAGCATACATGAAGCATACGGACATACAAAAACATAACATACTTTAGTTCATAGAGCATCAAATAAGGGAAGGCTGGCAAATACTCTTACAGTGGAGAGGCTCTCCTGAAAAAAAAAAAAAATTATTAGTGAGGTAAGGAAAGGTAAAAACAAATGCATCATAACCAGTATTGACTAGGTATTTCATAATGTATGTATTTAACATAAGTACAAGCAATAACGAGAAAACATGTCATGAAAAACGTTGGCAAAAAATTAGGTAATAAAAACTACATAACAAGTACATAACATGGTAACACAATATTCAGCATCGTGCCATACACACAG
>JACEEZ010009171.1:310000-327500 GCA_016584305.1 Chionoecetes opilio | reverse complement strand
ATAAAACTAAAGCCGCCATTCCCCCAGAACCATTAAGCCCTCATGGTATGGCTATCCTTAAAAAATAAGACACACAGACACTCACTTCACATGTCAGACATCTTGACGTTTCTCCCTCACAGTTTCCTTCAAGAACTTTTGCTTTGCCCCTTTTTTAAGAAGGGGAAGAAATGTGTCCACTCATGAAGAGAGTAAAAAATCTCAACACGTAAAAAGTGACTTGGAATCTGTTTACCTTGTGTTCTTAGTCTCTTTAGTGGATTTTCAAAGGTTTTCGACAAGGAAAAAAGCCAATAAAAATACCATCAACAAATTATTCAAGCAATATTTACAACTTGGAACTTGAATATAACGAATGTAAGTTCAACAAAAGCTGGAAACTGGAAACAAATCAAAGGCTATGGGTCTGGGCTATGTGGCTCGGGCAAAGAAAACTTGGGTACGAGTGATTCAAGCTGGAAAAGCGTAGATCTAAAAAAGAAATAGGGAGAAACTGGTTTACAAATAAGGTGGTAAATGATTGGAATGGACTCAATCGTGGGTTGGTTAGTGCGGAGTCATTAGGGAGTTTTAAAAGGAGGCTAGACAATTTCATGGATGGGGATGAAAGGTGGATGTAGGTAGTGTTAAGTAACAGGAACTACTACGTGTAGGTCTCATGGCCTCTTGTAGCTTCCTTATTTTCTTATGTTCTTTCTTAATTTGTTGAACTAAATACACCTGTGATTAAGATTATGATGATGGTACAATAAGAAGTTAGTTTTAGTAGTAGTAGTAGTAGTAGTAGTAGTAGTAGTAGTAGTAGTAGTAGTAGTAGTAGGAGTAGTAGTAGTCAGTGGCGGTCCTGGCTTGTGTGGTGCCCTGGGCAAACCCTAACTTCGGCGCCCCCTTCGCTTCCGTTGTTACACAAAAAAAGTCAAAATTCATCAATATTTTTTTTTTTTTATCAAGACACTAGAAACCCAAAATTATAATCCGTAGCATTTCAAATAATGCAATGATTATAAATAATATATATAGAACCATAAATATACAACATAAATACCAAAATAATGAAAATGAAACTTTAAGTTATATACAAGCATAAAAACATAAACAAACAAATAGAGAAAATTGTTGCTTATGGCCCCCCCCCTCCTGAAATTTACATCCTTGTAAGAAATCTGAATATACTAACAGTCGGTTAACAAAAATACGGATCACATGAAGATCCACCACCCCAACTGCACTTGGGGTGACTGATTTTCATGTGGGTGAAAGTGGTTTAATAACCCAGTTAGGCTAGGTTACCTAACCAATGTCCAAGTTAGGTGTTAGTGAACTAGTGGGGGTCAGTGGGGGCGTCCCCCCAGTTAGGTCCTGACAGTATTGGTCAATATGGAGTATTGTGTCATATGTCAATAAGTGGATAAAAGGGTGGCAAGACTAGGGTGGCGGATCTTCAGGTGGTAAAATTGGGGTGGCGGATCTTCATGTAGTCCAAAAAAATTATTACTGGTTCTAGCGATGTGACCGCGTCACCTGCCCGTGAACACCTACCTTCATTTGGTCGCACTAATGATTCACGTAATGCCTTGGACAAGCATCTAACACTAACCACAAATAATGTTTCAGTAGCTGAAATAAGAAATTTGGCCTGAAAAGGGAATCAGCTGATGAGGCCCGAAACCCCGTCGCCAGGGCAACAAGGAACAGGACCGACAGGAGGAGACGATATCCGAGAGTGCCGGACCGAAACTGGTCGCCCAGAAGGTAACGGAGGATGGACACCAGGGACCAGATGGGGACAGGACGACGGGGGGTGATTCTGGGGGAATAAACCCTCCTCTTCAGTAGGGTCACCGAAACGGCAGTCTAGGATGAAATCCCGGCGTATTCCCCCCAGCAGCGCCGCCAGGTGAGCGGAGAAGAGAGGCAGAGGACCACCACCTTTTTGGGGGCCAGGAAAGAGAGGAAATCCAAGACCACTGCCCCCGAAATGCGACGAAGATCTGACCCATTGAGGAAAGACAGAAAGGCTGTCCGGAGGGACCCTGACAGCCTAGCAGATGATGAGCGGAGGGCCAGCAAAATGTCCGCCGCAGATGCAGTAGAGCCGATCGACCGAGGGAGGAGGGAAAAAAAACACCAGAAGGGTAGCGGCAAGGAGGAAGGAATCCCGGCAGGGATCAGCTCCTCCAGCAGAGCGAGGACCCCCCAAAGGAACAGGCGAGGGGACACCGAGTGTCTTGCAAGATGTGCAGGGAACACCGCCATCCGATAAAACGACCGTCAGCCAGCTGCGGC
Source organism: Chionoecetes opilio (assembly GCA_016584305.1). NCBI lineage: Eukaryota > Metazoa > Arthropoda > Malacostraca > Decapoda > Majidae > Chionoecetes > Chionoecetes opilio. The sequence continues at coordinate 325,214 of JACEEZ010009171.1, read as the reverse complement.
CGACCGGACACCCTTCAGGACGGTAGAGGGCTGACCGGAGGCACGGGGCATGCGAGGAACAGAGTTTGGGGCACCGGGAGGTGAAGGACGCCGAGCAGCCCTGGGCCTTTCAGATAAGCCTCCGAAAAAGGAGGCAAAACTGGGAGAGGGTAGGAGAGAACCGCAGAACGAAAACGCCCCCCCCCCCACCCCACAAGCAGAGAAGGACCCCCATCCGGACGGTGCGAGCCGCGAATTGCCGAACACCCTGCCCCACCCTCAGCCGGCGAACGGAGAGGGGGAAGTGGGGGGGGGAGATAGGGGGGAGCCCCAGGCCCAATAAACACCACGGTCCCTCTTCCCGTCCAAAAAAGGAAGGCAAAGTGGGCAGGAAATGAAGTCAGGTAGCAAAGCCACGAACGGCAAAGCACCGGGCGCCGCCGCCAACACCGACCCACTCCCCCTCCCGAAGGGGGGGTGGAGTGGCGGGAGAAGGGGCCTGACTATGGGGTGGATTCAGCAAACTTACCAGCTATACCCCGTTACGAGGTCGAAGTTTCTAGATCGCTACGAGAAGTGTCGAAACTGTATTCGGCAACGATATTGTAAGCACCTAGTAACTACTAGGTCCATTGCAGCTGGTGTCACCAGAGGGGTCTGGTGTCGCGCAACAAGCCAATTTTAACACTGGTCGACAAAAAAAAATCGAAGATATGGTTCTGGACTAAATGAAGCTGATTATAGGTAAATCGACCCTGGGTGAACTCGAATCTGATGTTCAAAATTTAAATCTATCACGTCCAGGTTTTGAGAACCAGACGCAATTCATGAAAAAATATTTGGGGAAAATCAGCAGAAATAGGTTCACCAAATGTTTTCATTTTAAACTCTTAATCTTTTTCTTTTTTCTCAAACCTCTTTAGGGCAGTGCAGTGTTTTTGAGTCAGTGTGGTTTGTGGGAGTGAGCAGGGAGGGTGTGCGCGCTGCGTATTGGCGAGGGTTAGCAGGCTGTGTAGTACATTTTTACCTACTGATCGTACAGCTATTGACATATGTTTAACATTTTATTTTTCTTTGGCAGATATGATGTGTTTGATTTAGTGGAGTCCCCAATTTTAGTTGGTTTACCGTATATATAGTACCTTGTACCGGCTGTGATGGAGCGCCGTAACTGTGTGAATGCATCGGACAGTTTTTGTTACATATGTGGAATTTTTTCCCATGACAGTCTGAAGAAAAACTCTTACAAAGAATGTTAAGCAGCTTATCTGCATTACTTCAAGTGGGGCCCTATAGGTGATCAAATAAAGTTTAGCCCCTCACTAGCATGCAACCCCTGTGTGAACCACTAGAATGAATGGATGCGTGGCAAACGGCCATTTAGGCATGGCATTCGGCATCCCAATGGTTTGGCGTGAACAAAAGGATCACAGTACTGACTGCCCACTTCTCTGCCTCACTAACATCAAAGGATATTCAGTAAAAACGCGAGGCTAAAATCAGGTATCCTGAAAGTATCTTCTGCCATCAGGCCTGTGCCCATGGTCCTGATGTCCCAGTTCCAAATGTTCCAATTGCAAGTGCTATAAGTGAATCAGATTCGAACGAGGAGGATAATCCCATGGATACAGACTTTCAAAAATGGCAGACAACAGAGAGCCCAAATTCATCAGTCAGGAAATGCTACATGACCTTGCTAGGGGACCTAGATCTACCCAAGGAGAAAAGTGAAGTCCTTGGATCTCGTCTCAAGGAATGGAAATTTGCTACAAGAAAAGGGGTTCTCATCCACCCCGTTTCGGGCGTAGACATAAAGAACTTTCAAGCTTCATCAAGATGAAACACAAGCTCTGTTACTGCTTTGATTGTTGACACACTCATGGAACAACTTTGTGAGTCCTCACACTTATGATAAGAGTGAGTGGCGGCTGTTCATCGATCAGGAAAAAAACAGCTAAAGGCCTTTTCTGCATAAAGGAAATAAGCTTCCGAGTGTTTACAATTCCCTAGAACTGCAACTCGAGAAATGCAGTTGTTTCCCCCGCTGGCAGTTTTAACTCAAAGGTTAGTCTACGTGTTTTCCCTCCCGCGACTAGCCATTTTCGTAGATCCAATTGTCGCGATTAAATATTGATGCCCGCATATGAATTACCAAAAAAAAGTTCTCCTGTTGTTCTTACTAATTTATGGATAACGGTGCATACGATGGAACGTTCTAAAATCAGCAATTAATGCAAATACTCGCTTAGGCAGTATCAAAGGCTTAATATATTTTGTACATGTATATGTAGCATGTTTTATTGGGGGCGATGTTACATGTTTTCTAAGGACAGTACTGCTGCGTCTGGCAAACGCTTGTCAAAAATACCAATAAGCACTGCTTGAAAAGAAGAAGATATAAGAATGCCCGAAATCGTACAGGGCGGCGATAAAGAGGTTATAATTGTGAGGCGGCATGCCGCGCATTGTGGCGGAAAATTTAATCAAAACATTCGACTTCACCGCGTCGACTCAGTGCACTTCCAGGTCTTCTATCTGATTGATACACAATAATAACAAAAAAAATGGGAACAGAGACCTGGGCTAGGTATAGTTAACCTCAAATATTCGTATGAATATATAATATCATAGCGTAAACATTTCCATCGCCTCCAACTATAAACCTTCATGGTTATTTGGTAATACCATGTTTTACAGAATCCAGGCTTCTATACAATATACATATAGCAGAACAATCGTTCTTATATTATACTTGTGTGTTTTAAGTGCAGTGGAATAAGCCCATATGTTGTTTTTCCAGTAGACCAACTATTACCAATACTTGGGAGTTTTAAAACTGCCAGCGACCACTGGCAATTTCGAGTTGCAGTTACTCTCTAATTGCGCATGCCATGAAATGAGTTGGAAACTTATGAAACTATGAAGATCTTCTGTTATCTGCTGTTAAATATGAAGAACCAGTGGAATCTGTGTGGGGAACGAAGGTAATCTCCTTGTCTAGGACTCCAGTTGGTTACACTAAGTGCAATGTGTTTCTCTTTGTTGTGGGACTCAGAGCGGACAGCAAACATTACAACAAAAGGAATGGCACAGCACGACCGAAAGGACTCAACTGGCAGGTTTCAACTGTATGGTAAAACCTCTTGTTGACAGTGAAAAATGGTTTTTTTGTACTTTACCTCCATTGCATCTGAAACTTGGGTAATGAAAAATTTGTGAAAGGCCATGGTTCAAAATGGGCGGCTTTCAGTATTTGTTAGCAAAGTTTGAACGCACGTACTGAAAAAGGGCAAAAGTAAGGAGGGGTTTTCAATGGCCCTCAGATTCGTCAACTACTCAATGATGATTATGACTTTGTAAAGAGCCTAACTGCCCTGGAAAAAGCTGCTTTGGAAGGAGTTTTTTGGCTGTTATAAAGAATACCCAGTAATGTTCGAGCACGAATTATGAGGAACTTGTAAATGACATGTTGAAGACGGTTACATTGCGCTTGGGCTCGGATGTCACTCAAAATCCACTTTTTCATTCCACATCTTGATTTCTTCCCAAACGAATCTTGGCGCGGTTCAGGATGAGCGGGGGGAACGTTTGCCACCAGGAACATTGCCACCATGGAAACCGATACCAAGGACGAGTCAGTCCCAACATGATAGGGGACTATTGCTGGACGCTACATACAACGGAAAGTAGCTGCCTCCTTACAAACGAAAGAGCAAACTTACAGAAAAACACTTCTGATGTACTAGGAGCAGGGTGAGTACTTTTGTGTGGTAGGTTAGAGTTTTGATTCAATGTATATTAATACCAATTTGAGATCTTGTACGGGTCTTTCTGAAGAAAACATTCTAGATCTGACTGTTCTTCGAAACTAGCGAATCTTTCTCCTCAAAAAAAATCTCGAAAGATGTGTCCAAAATACAAATATTATATATAATATAGTATATGATATATTATAAATTGTATATATATATATTTATATATATATAATTATATAAATATATATATATATATATATATATATATATATATTATATATATAATATATATATAATATATATTTATATGTCATATATATATATAATATATTAATTATATATATATATATGTATATATATATAATGTATATATATATATATATATATATATATATATATATATATAGATATATAATATATAGATATATATATATATTACTAATATATATATATATATATATATATATATATATATATATGTATAGTATATAATATATATTATAATACTATATATATATATATATATATGTATATAATAATATATATATGTATATATCTTATAATCTATAATATATATATATAGAAAGTCAACAATTACTGTGATTTGGCATATTTCGAATATTTCCAAGATTGTGGCACATTTTCGGAGTATATTTGGAACATAAATTTAAGTATACTTTTGCCAGATATGTACATTAGGTCCTAAAAAGCGCAGGCCACACCATAATTTAATTACGAGTAATAATAGCTTAACGTAGTGGAATTGTTTCGATTAATTAGTATAATTATATATACGGATATAATTATAATAGCTATTAAAAATTTAAAATGTCGATATTTTCAAAAAAACTCTATACGTGCTAGAGAAAAGGCAATGCCATTTTTAAATCAGCAGCGAAAATGCTTTCCAACCCACACACAATGACCTCAGAACCATTTTTGGTGTCGACCAGTGTTATCTCCAAGCTTACATAAGGCGTATTGGGCTTACATGTGGTTTTGTTTACAAACACATTTCATTTAAAGTTCTTAGGCATGGATGTATTATACCTCCATAATTGTAGTAAATGATGTCTCAAGAGTTTATTTATCATTATGGTGCATCATAAATGTTCGTTTTGCACGCCTGTCACCTGATTCGATGTAATCCATTAAAACAAATCATGACTATTACTAAAAAAAAAAGCTCAAAATAGACTGAAATGAGGGTCCGTGTGCCCTTCTACACATATGCAGTGATTCTTCATCTCCTTATCTGTCGAGGAGAAAAAGTGGAGAATGTGGCTAAAAGCTGTGTATGTATAACATGACTGGGGGTCTGAATTAAAGTATTTTTCACCTTTCTACTGTTTTTATATATCTACAAAACGAGTGTGAAAGGTTATATGTGCAGTTTAAACCACTACACTATCGATGGTTTTACTGAACGTTTCGTTCTCATCATAAGGAGTATTTCTAACCCCTACCTACTACAACAGCCGTCGGAAATTATAAAGAACACAAGGGGGGTCTGGGGAGGGGCGAAACCCTCCCACTGAGGTTACGTTACGTGATCAATGCCCAGGCTAGGTTAGTTAACTAGCAGGAGGTTCTGCACCCCCCTCCCCAGTTGTCAGGAGAGTAGCTATTGGGTTATAATGGACGAGAACTGCGCTGTCGCTACACCCGTTAGTTACTACTTATGTTTTCTGTATTATTTTTTATTCAGTATACTGTGCAGTATTAATAAATTTCCGCGTTTCCCTCAAAACTCATATACATATTGTAGAAATTATATAGTTGTCTAATAGCGCATACAGACACACCCTCCCCGTCCGGAGGCCCCCTAGCCCTTTAGGTTAGGTTAAGGTTCGGGTTAGTTTAATAATCCCGCCAGGTGGTCGAGGGGGAGGTTAGCCCCCCGTTAAGAGGTTAGATTCGGTTCGGTTAAGGTAATAATCGTCCCGGCAGGGTGAGGCAGAGCGGATCACTCGGTGGCTGGCGGCTGGCGGGCAAATGCGGGTTGGGGCAGGGCACACTTGTTTTCATACAATTCTGTTACTTTTCTGTTTTCATGAAACACTGACTATTATTTCCTGGCCAAGTTTTAGTGCTTTTTCAGAATGAGATACATTGTTATTAATAGAAATGGTGACCTGGGATTTGGTGACGAAAAAAAAAATATATAATGGATTTCCGGAAATAAAAATATCTCTATCTGAAAAATCATTAATTTTAGGCAAGGAAAAACTATTCAGTGTCTAAGAAAATGACCGCGCAGTCCTCGTCCATTTTTACCTTACTTGGAAATCACTAGTTTTTTTTACAGGTGGGGTCTAGAGGGTAAAACAAAATTTAGTTATTGCCACGAAAAGCAAAGGTCAGATTCTTTCAGAACACAACAAAATCTATCAGAAAAATATAGTTTCGTTTGATAATGGTGAGGGTCACTGTAACAAATCTTTCCCATAGCTTTTAACAGCTGTTAGGTATGAGGTATTTAGGGTAGGTAAAAAAATGCGCAGGTGGCCTTAGGGAAATAGTTCTTTCACCGTGTACGAAGTGATATTTGGAAGGGAATTACTCAAAATGTCTAACATATAATGAAATCATAATGGCAGTGTCAGTGACGTACCCACAAAGTTGAAAGGGAGAGGGGTGGGGTGGGGTGCAGGGTTAATTCTTTCTGTGTAGCCCATGATTTTGGCACGTACAGGGAGCCCGTACAGCTAAGGGGGGGTTAGTGTTAATTTCATGATCCTTTTGAGGCCATACAGAATCGGTCGGTATACGACAAAAATTTTGCATTTTCTAAATTCATTTTTATGTACTCAGAGTCGCTGAGTTATGATTCAGTATTTCCAATAACCTTGTACGTACAACTAAAATTCAAACTCCTACATTTCGATCAAACAACTTTACAACTATAATATACTAATAATATTAACATTCAAAATGATGATTTAAACACTGTAAAAGTCTCACTTTTATTACAAACGGGAAAAGACAAGACATATCCAACATTATTTTCTTGCTGATAATTCAGTTGAAATGGTTGAAGCTGATGAGCAGTTATTAGAGCAGGCAGTGGATGAAATAGGAAAAGTTATATTTTTTAAATACCACTGAGTATAGTACGTAAGTACTTGATTCAGGTATGCATTATTTAAGTTGGATTTTAAACCTGTTTTTGTTGTCAGCTATTATGGAGTATGGGGAATTTAAGTAATCTGACCGAGACCAACAGTGTCACCTAACACACTGGAATGATCTACTATAGTCGTCCCAACGCAACTTGGGCTCGCGGGTGGGGTGGGTAGATTACTGCAGTGTTGTCACGTTCATCATTGACAGGCTGACGAGAACCCTCTGTCATACTGTTAGCTATTACATTAACTATTTTCTAATCATATAGTTTTATAATACGGGTGCATGGTTTTGTGAATGGCTTGCGATTTGATGGTAAGACAACGAGTTTGTCTACCTTCCATTACACTTTGCATAGTAGCTCGTGCGACGTTGCTGGCAAGTCGGGAGTAACCTGACACCAAGCCTGACACAACCGCACCGCAAACGCACCGCACCTCCTTCTTCCTTCCTCTCCTCCCTCCTTCTTCCTTCCCCTCCTTCCTCTCCTCTTCCTTCTCAATTCTTCCTTTTTCACCATCCCCTCCCCCAATCTTTCTTCATATTTATCTTACTCTCTCTCTCTCTCTCTCTCTCTCTCTCTCTCTCCTCTCTCTCCTCTCTCTCTCTCTCTCTTCTCTCTCATCTCTCTCTCTCTCTCTCTCTCTCTCTCTCTCTCTCTCTCTCTCTCTCTCTCTCTCTCTCTCTCTCTCTCTCTCTCTCTCTCTCTCTCTCTCTCTCTCTCTCTCTCTCTCTCTCTCTCTCTCTCTCTCTCTCTCTCTCTCTCTCTCTCTGACCCATCTGTCATCTGTCTCTTTTGTACACACTTGCTTTCCCTCCCTCCCTCCCTTCCTTCCCTCCCTTCCCTTCCCTCCTATACCTTCCCTCCCTCCCTTCCTTCCTTCCTTCCCTCCCTCCCTCCTCCCTCCCTCTCTCCTTCCCTCCTTCCCTCCCTACCTTCCCTCCCTTCCTTCCTTCCCTCCCTCCCTCCCTCCCTCTCTCCTTCCCTCCTTCTCTCCCTCCCTCCCTCCCTCCTCCCTTCCTTCCCTTCTTCCCTCCCATCCCTCCTTCCCTCCCATCCCTCCCTCCCAGAGGTGCACGAAAAGTTCATTAGTAAAATGCCCAAGGTTAGGAAACTATAAAAGAAAACTAGAATGCAAATTGTTATATTTTTGATTATTTCAGTATCCTAAATTGCTAATTATCACTCACTTTATAACCCTATCTAAGATGTCTCCTACATTGCTTAATTAACCTAACCCTCTCTCCTTCCCTCCTTCTCTCTCTCCCTCCCTCCCTCCCTCCCTTCCTTCCCTTCCATCCCTCCTTCCCTCCTTCTCCTCCTTCTCTCCCTCCCTCCCTCCCTCCCTTCCTTCCCTCCTTCCCTCCCTCCTTCCTTCCCTTCCTTCCTTCTTTCCTTCTCTCCTTCTCTCCCTCCCTCCCTCCCTCCTTTCCTTCCCTCCTTCTCTCCCTCCCTCCTTCCCATCTGGACACTCCACTGAGGTCAGAATTCCTCAGAATGAATGAGGTGAGAAGAGTGGTGACCTTGCGAGAGTAGTGGGGTGATGTGGCACCACCGCGGACTTGAGCCGCTCCACCCCAGAGACCAGCCAGCGCTGGTTTGACTATAGCAAAGAAGTGCAGGGCAACCAAGACTTGAGTGTGGATTGGAATTGCTACAGTCCTATTGGTGGGTCTGGAAAGCTGTGGTTCAATCTCCTCACAGAGCTGCAGGATCTCATGACGGGGTAGGTGGTAAGAGGTAGAGGTCGTAAGAGGTAGTTATCACTGACATCTAGAGGATCAAGCCGATCTCTGAAGACCCTTTCCATGCGCAGCCTGTCATGTTCTATTGCCCTCAGGAATTCCATGATAGCTGAAAAAAGTTATTTTTGGGGATAGGAATGGTTTGATGTGGCAGATTTTGGTTAGGTGCACGAAAAGTTCATTAGTAAAATTCCCAAGGTTAGGAAACTATAAAAGAAAACTAGAATGCAAATTGTTATGTTTTTTATTATTTCAATATCCTAAATTACTAATTATCACTCACTTTATAACCCTATCTAAGATGTCTCCTACATTGCTTAATTAACCTAAAACACTTAAAAGCCATTTACATTGTAAGACTATTCACTATACAGTAAACACTGGATAAACCCAACCAATTGGAGGGAAGGGTCGATTGCAATATCCGATAGTTCGGTTTATAGGATGATCAGTTGTCCGCCTCATAAACCGAATAGAGTTTGGTTTATGATGGGCGTTGTTCGGTCATATGTGTTCAAACAAAGTTAACTGTATGTACAGTACTGCAAAGAAAAATATAATTTTGTACAAGGTAGTCCAATGGAGTAGTCCAAAAACAATGAGGGCTGAATGTAAACCGAGACGCATGGGCCAGCCAACGTGTTCGGTCGGCTCACCAATTGCCACATATGCCGAACTAGAGTTCGGTATATCAGAGGCTTGTTCGAAGGCAAAACGGCGTTCGGTTTAACGAGGTTCGGTTTATCGAGGGTTTACTGTATTTTTTAATTTTTTATTGTGGGTTATGCATATGATAATACTATGTAAAGCTAGGTAGGTGGCTTATGAGTGCTAATATGGCTATAGCTAATTGTGGCTGGTGGGCGAGACATTAATTCCTAAACCCGACAAATTTTCACTGACTGAGACGTCTCGCTCATCGCATCATCCCAACGCATGATGGTTATGGATAGATACAAATATAAACCATAAACTAACCCTTTTTTCACTGACTAATGAAAATTAACGGTAGATAAAGGGTTCTCATCATCTAAAAGAACAATTAATAAAGTACGTAAATGGAGAAAGAAAAGCTATCTACCCGGATAAATATTTAGTTTAATCAAACCAAAACATATAAATAACCAAAAAACACTTATAATTTTTACCTTGACGAGACCAAACAATCAAGGAATAAAGGTTTGTTTTCTTTATTCAGCCTTTTACCTAAGAATCCAATCAAGGGGAGGAACTAACCTAACTCTAATATACACTGAAATTAACTTAACAGAAGTTAACTAAAAACCAAAAAGAAAAGGACCGGTGTTACACAATAATATACCATAAGCAAGAGTTACACATACCCTCCGTAATGTTGGTGTTTATACTGAAGAAATTTCAAGATTTATCTATCCATAACCATCATTCAACTTGTACTTCAACTTGTAATAAATATTGGTAAATATACAGTTTAAACCAGTACTCCCTATTGTAATCTCCTGACATAAATAGGGGACCGCGCCCGCCCAGACCCCCCTTCTAGTTTACTAGCCTTACCTGGGCATTGATTACGTAACCTAACCTCACTGTGGGGGTTAGGTTGCCTAACTCCCACCTCCCCAAAACCCCCTTGTGTTATTTCTAATTTCCGACGGCTGCTGTAGGGGTTAGAAATACTCTTTATGATGAGACCAAAATATTTCTTTGCAATCATTGCCTTCCTATAAGTTAACTACAGCTACAGGACCACCACCACACCTGCTTGGTACCTAATGCCGCAGCCACACACCACCACCACCACACCTGCTGCCCCCTACACACCACCACACCTGCTGCCCCCTACACATACCACTACCACCAGCACACCTGCTGCCCCCACCGAAAAATGATGAAACTAACAACATCGCTGCCAGCGACTCACACACCTGCCTGGCACCTGTTACCCCACCACACACCACACCTGCCTGCCGCCACCTGTTGCCAGGCCCACCACACACCACACCTGCCTGCCACCTGTTGCCAGCCCCACCACACACCACACCTGCCTGCCGCCTTTTGCCAGCCCTACCACACACCACACCTGCCTGCCACCTGTTGCCAGCCCCACCACACACCACACTTGCCTGCCACCTGTTGCTAGCCCCACCACACACCACACCTGCCTGCCACCTATTGCTAGCCCCACCACACACCACACCTGCCTGCCACCTGTTGCCAGCCCCACCACACATCAGACCTGCCTGCCACCTGTTGCCAGCCCCACCACACACCACACCTGCCTGCCACCTGTTGCCAGCCCCACCACACATCACACCTGCCTGCCACCTGTTGCCAGCCCCACCACACACCACCTTGAACTATGGAACATCACAAACAGGGCGTAAAATGACGACACAATTATCGCCGCCACGGACACAAACACTGTGCCAATGAGTGACGCTCATTCCACGGCGTCTTGCACTTATTTCGGTTATTAGTATACATGTCCCTACTCTTGCAACAATATAAATGATCACAAATTAGTATTCACCATCAGAACTTACCTATATAAGTAGCTAGAGGATGAAATCAGCTACAAGAGACGGTGTTCCTTCCCGTTACTATCTCTGGTAAATCTGCTGGTAAGCCGCTACTAAACACAGGGAGCACTCGTAGGTTACCAGGAGATTTACAATATCGTAAGTGTTTGCTGAATAGGGTCTTGCCATGTGCGCGGAGGTATGAGGAAATTTACCAGAGTTTTACCTCGTAAATGGTTTGCTGAATCCACCCCTATGACTATAACTTCGCACTCCAGCCCGACGCGGCAAGCCACGAACCACCGCACGCCCCGCCCCGTCCCCCGGAGAAGGAAAGGGGTGGGGGGGGGGTCATAGTTTCAGGTGCCAAGAATCATCACGTTCCCTCGTTCCCTCCTCGAAAAGGAAGGCAAAGAGAGCAGGGAATGGAAAAGTTGAGTAGCAACGCCACGAAAGACAAAGCTCCAGGCGACGCCTCAACCACCGACCCAATGCCCCTCCAGTAGGGGAGGTTAGAGTGGCGGGAGATGGAGCTAGGCCAAGACTGCATCGTATAGTCAATTCAAGAATGCTAGAGCCACATGCCCCTCCCCCGAGGTGGAGCTTATCAAGCCCTGGTTCGCTCTTGATTGGTAATGCCGTTCTGTGGCGTGATGGTGGGTTGGCCGTCAAAATGTACACTAACCACTTCCCCATCCCTGTGGTTCCCTTCTCCACTCCCAGCTAACGGTCTGACCTCCCAGGCTCCCACATCCCTTTGTTAATCCCTTAATTGTCCTTGACCCGTCAGACTCACTCACACACACACACACACACACACACACACACAGACACACACACAGACACACACACACACACACACAGACACATACACACACAGACACATACACACACACACACCCACACACAAACACACACACACACACACACAGACACACACAGACACAGACACAGACACACACACACAGACAGACACAGACAGACACAGACAGACACACACATACACACACACACACACACACAGACACACGTACGCGCACAAAAAAATTGATATAATAAACAGAACAATAAATAACATTGAATCATTGTTGTATTTTTTTTTTCTCTCTCTCTCTCTCTCTCTCTCTCTCTCTCTCTCTCTCTCTCTCTCTCTCTCTCTCTCTCTCTCTCTCTCTCTCTCACGTCTATTCCCCTGTGGTGACCTGCTATATCGCCTCAAGGCATGGCCGGGTAGGGAGCCTCAGGCGTGAGGTCATTAGCGGTGGGGGGACAGGTCAGGTTAAGGGTTTACTTGTTTTACCTCTAAAAGGTGACAGGCGCCCTCAGGTGACCCTTTTAACCTCCTCCCTCACTCAGAATTTAACGAATCTTTATATTTCCCTCTCAATATCTCGTCTTCATGAAGAGTATCTGGCTTACTTTTGTGTCCATGTGATAACACATTTACTAACGATGGTGAATCGAGGACTTTCATGCACTCAAAGCAAATATATGGTGTGTTTTTAAAGAAACAACGGAGGACTGTAGGATGCCCGATTTCCACTGAATTTTTTCAACCAATAAGAGACCATAGCGAAGCTGGCCTGGCATGCTCCTCCTCGGGGGAGGAGAGTTTGGCTCTAACGTTCTTGAATTGACTATAGCACACCTGCCCCGACGAGGCAAGCCACGAACTGCCCCACGACGCCCTGCCCCGTCCCACGAGAGGAGAAGGGGCGGGGGGGGGGGGGTGCGAATTCCCAGGCACCAAGACTCACCACGCTCCCTCTCTCCTCCCTGGCAAGGAAAGCAAAGAGGGTAGGGAATGGAGGAGTCGAATGGCCAAAGCCACGAAGCGACAGCACTCCGGGTGCCGCCCTCCACCAACACTGACCCACTTCCCCTCCCGAAGAGGGGGGGGGGGCAGTGGGGCGTGAGGGGGGGCCAGGGCAGGAAGGCTGAATCCTCGCACTCCGGTCCCCACGCGTTGAGCCAGGAAACGACAGCAAACCGGGCATCGCCCTCCACCAACACTGACCCACACCCCCTCCCGAAGGGTGTGCTGGGCAGAGTGGCGTTGAGGGGGGAGCCCGGGCAGGACGGCTGAATCCCCGCACAGGAATCCCCGCTGATTCCCCGCCGATTCCCCGCACACCGACAGCACAGCACCCTCCCGTAGAGGGGGTGTGAGGAGGGGCCAGGCTGAAAGAAGTCACACACACCCGCCCCCCCCAGGAAATGGGGGTGCAGAAATGATGAGTGAAAGACGGCCGCCCCGGAAACGGGATCCGGGGGCCAAAACATATACAGCACATAGTATACATCATGTGTTACACATATAAACAAATAGCTATAGACCTATAACTATATGCCACAAAGGACGGGCCCCTGCCCCGTCCCCTTAGAAGGGGGATGGGCGGGGCGGGCCTGAGTAACCGTGGCTGACGTCCAAAATGGGGAACCACGAGGGAGCGTATACGTCGCCCGCCCCGCCCCGTTAAACCAACAATGAATTTCCGGGGCAAAGCGAACGTGAAAAAACATCGAAACCCCACACTCTCCAACAAAAACACGAGAAAGCAAGCAGTTGCTCACCATTACTGACCAGAGTGTCAACAACACGTTATAGCAGGAGAGAGGCTGGTTGGTGTAGACTGTAGATGATACGATGGGCAAAGACAGAATGACTGTCTGGAGTCTGCCGGTGGTGGCTGGTGCCGGCGCGTGACTGCCAGACGTGTTCTTCTTCTTAGTAGTTAGTTCTTTTCTGCAATGTTGCAGGGTTCTAGTGCGGCCTGGTTTTAACCAGATGTGAAATAAGGTTGCCGGATTACCCAGGGTTTCCTCTGGGTGGCGATCGATCCTCTCTCTAATAGCTAGTGCACTAGCTATAAGGGGACCTAAAGAGAGGAATATGTATACTGTAAATTTAAATTGAGAGTGAAACTGCCTTTTCCTTTCTCTATATTTTGTAGAATGATTTATTTAGATTTAAAATGTCAGAGCTGTGAGATTTTAGAGAGAAAAAAATTGTGGTGGACAGCTCTTCCCAAATCACTACTAGGGGTGGACGACATCAAAAAAGGTTGAAGAGCACTGATCTACACGATTAATTATGTACTCTTGACGAACACATAGAAGAACAGGTAGAATGAGAGCGCCTTCCACCCGCACACACACACACACACACACACACACACACACACACACACACACACACACACACACACATATAGTATATATATATATATATATATATATTATATATATATTATATATTATATATATATATATATATATATATATATGTGCGTGTGTGTGTGTGTGGGTGTGCGTGCATGGAAGGCGCAGTGTGCTCTTGATCAGATGTGTGTGTGTGTGTGTGCGGGTGGAAGGCGCTCTCATTCTACCTGTTCTTCTATGAGTTCGTCTATCTATCTAGCTGTAGGCTACATGTCATTGTAGGTTCATTTGAGCTCCCTATAAGGAGTTGCGATGCCTAAAGTAATCACTTGCCTGTTGTCATGGGCCACTTGCCCCTGTATATTCACTTCTTCCTTATAAACTACAACTTACATATTCACAAACACAGTGAAAACCTACAGCATAACTTGAAGGTGGATTATTGGCCATCTTGCGGTAGTAGGGGTAATGCAAGTTAATGTTACTGTGGAGCGGCCCGCTGCGGCCGATTGACATTTGTGCATTGTTGACGTCACAACACGGCACCGATCGTTTTAGGGCGCACAAATTGTCCTCCACTTAAAATGGCTGTATCATAAAAAATACTGTTCACATCGATAAATCAGCATCACTGCCTTACTATATGAAGCTTGAAGATTTCCAATCTATCGTTACCTCAAGTAGAGTAAATGGGTCCATTAGGTCCCAGCAGTTGTTGCTTGAAAGGCCGCTTCGGGGTGAATTCCACACGTTGATGGAACGGGCGAGAGTAATTGATTCAATAGGGCAATTGAATAAACTTCAGCAATGTGTAATTCACATACGGGCTTGATGAAATGATGACAAAGGCCAGACACGAAGCGAGATGAGTGTACAAAACTGTACATACCATGTGCCATGTGGTTTTGTTTACCACCAAAGCAGCGGTGCCACTGTTAGCCACTGGCA
>JACEEZ010009171.1:297500-302500 GCA_016584305.1 Chionoecetes opilio | reverse complement strand
TATTTGAAAGGCCGGGAATGTTTCAATTTTCCTGTAAATGATAAACTAGTCAACATGATGACTTCAGATATCTACAAATACCATGAAAATGATGATTCGAATGATGATATTATTTAGTATGCAAATGTGTTATTCTATTCTTTCTTTCTGGCTTAGTAGAGTATGTCCAGAATATTAGTTGGATAATTTAAGCTCCCCAAGAGACTAAGAACATTAATATTTCCATTTATTTCTGTATCATATTTGTAAGCAATTTAAGGAAATATATCATCCCCATCAGCCTTAAGTAGAAAATTTTATTAAATGTATTTTTTATTAAATGCTCATGAGGCTGTATCCTATTACTGCCTTTTTTTTTTTTTTACAGTCCTTGTGATGATTATAATAAAAAAGAGAATTATGCTACTTCATGTGTAATGTAATATATTATGTAAAACAAAGTATGAATTAATATCATTAAATCAACATTAAAATCAACATAGCAATTTTAATTTACATGAGGAGTAGCTATGTAGCATATATTTCAGCATTTTTATAACATGTATGGAAATATATGAAATGGGGATTTCTGGGGATTTTCCCCGAATATATAGGGATTTTTAGACCAGGCTGTCTGGCAACCCTGGGCCAGCAGTTGTGAGGTAGCCGGTGAGAGGGAAGGAGCGTCAAGCCATGTCATTGATATTCAACGAACCTTTGAAGCGCCGGCCAAAATCTCGGGTAAGTCATTTGTATTCCCCGACAACTTGTGTTTTAAGCTTGTAATGAAGTAGCCGTGAGATATAATATGTTTTTTAGGCCTATGGAATGATATATTGTGGGTGATTTGAAGTGTGTAGCTCAGTGCATCTTTTAAGCAAATTTCACTGGTTTTCTTGCCGTTCCGTGGATATCCAGAAGGTTGGTAGTAGGCATACCTGTTAAACTACGGTTTTTTGAAAGCATCATCATCCCCATTTTGTCTGTTGTGTGAGCACCTCCGTCTCCTCCCCATGCTGTGTTTATGATTCTTCCAGTGGCACCAACAAGGCCTAACTTTATAAGTTTTTTTTTTTATCCATTAACCTGTATATAATATGATGTAAGTCACGTAACTTTTTTTTTATACCGACAATTACTTTATGCAGGAAACAAATGGTTATGAAACAAAATGATAAGTATAGGCTAGATAAACCAGAAAGGTTTATTGAAATGAATTAATATTACAAATAATAATGCAAGACTTGGCGCTTAGATATACATTATACAAAGATAATTAATTATTCAAAATGTTTTAATATTCTATCTAAAAGTTAAATATAAATGATCTAATAAAGAAATAAAATTACAACTTAGCACACAAACATGAACGCTTGCAGATAACATTGAGAATAAGAATAATGATATTGTAATCTATTATGTTATCAGCAGCAGAGATAATTACGATAGCAAGAAAAGGATGAAAAGCCACAAACTAACAGTCAGATACTGTCTGATACAGATGTCTGGGACCCCAAAAAGAACAAAACAAACAAAACTACATAGACTACCTAGGTAGCATCCAGTCCTATTGTCTTTTGCTCATACACCACATTCTTTCCAAAAACTCTTTCACTGTCTCAATCATCCAATTGAATCATCATCAATGAATCCTAAAACCCTATTACCGTAGCTCGATTTCTAGCCTCAATAATTATTGTTTCCTAGGACTCGAGTTCTGAGCTTATCCGCACTCCCAATGGGCCCCAGACATAATTACGTCACGGTTTGCTTACTGCGGTGCACTGTGGGTATAAGTCGGGGTCGCCGAGGGTGACCTACGAAGGAGACTACGACGATGAACGAATTTCGAGTTGTATAGTGTGAAATTGATATTCCAGGAGCTATATTATTACCGTGCTATGTTCTCGCTGACAAAACTAGCTATAGAGAAGATTTGAGAGGATGGACTGATGTGCAGAGGCTTCTAAACCAGGAAAACAGAGTCACAGCAGGTCCTCGTCAAGAGATAAGCAAGTGGTAGGGACACCCCTACAGCTTACTTACCTCTTGACGAGGCTCTGCTGTGACTCTGTATTCCTGGTTTAGAAGCCTCTGCACATGAGCCATCATCTCGATCAGGTCTTCTATAGTCTTGTCAGCGAGAACAGAGCACGTACGGTAATAGGTTAATAACACCTGGAATATCAATTTCGCGCAAAACAACTCTAAATTATTCCATCATCGTAGTCTCCCCTTCGTAGAATGTACCAAAGACTACTGTATACTGGACTTGCTACTCATTTTGGGATATTTCCAGTGGAGGCCAGTTTTGCGATTCCTGACATTTTCGAACATCATTCCCATTTTCCTTCCTATTGTTTAACAGTGTAAATGATATACCGTTATCTTGGGAAATGTTTGTTCTATAATATCATCAAATAACAAACTATAAAATACAAGAAAGAAATGCCATTATGAGATTGTGAAGAAATATGCATTAACTAAATCTCCACTGAAACTCTTTGCCATATAATATTTTGCGAGAAAACATTTTACATGAAACATATCAATAAAAGCGGAATTTATTAGCTTCCCATTGATATATTTCGTTTTCTGATAAATGAGTTAGAACCATACATAAATAAGCGTTAACTAAATAAATAACCTCATCAATCGGGAAAATTAGCAGATTGATTATGTCATTTATTTAGTTAACGCTAATTTATGCATGATTTTAATTCATTTATCAGAAAACGAAATATATCAATGGAAAGCTAATCAAATTCCGCTTCTATTGATATGCTGCATGTAAAAAGTCTTCCCACAAAATATGAAATGGCGAAGTGTTTAAGTTCATGCATATTTCTTCAGTCTCATAATGGCATTTCTTTAGTGTATTTTACAGTTTTGCATTTGATAGTATCATAGAACAATCATTTACGAAGATAACAGTGTATCATTTATACAGATAAACCATAGTCTACTGTATTCATGGAACACTTTTTTACCTGCCAATCCGATTGATGATGTTATTTTTTTAGTTAACGCTAATTTATGCATGGTGGAAATTTATTTATCAGAAAACGAAATATATCAATGGAAAGCTAATGAAAATTCTCTTCTATTGGTATGTTCTTGTGATGGATCGAGTGTCTATATTCCATATTCGCGAATGCGAATGCGAATGCGAATATTTGGTTTTACTATTGGCGAATGCGAATTGCGAATATTACATAATATTACAAGTAATACACTATGTTTGATATCATACAGGTAACTGAAATATTTTGTATGTATTGTAAGAGTTCAGCCATAACAAATATGAATGTCTAAAGGCCGTGTCACACGGACACTTTTTCCGGCAGCTTTTGGAATTTTGCTACCAAAAAATGCCCGTAGTGGTGGCAAAAAAATGCGCGTTCGTCACACGCGTTGCGGCTACGAGCATCTTTACTTCTACTGGCATCTTCCGGGACCCGCAACCAAAACTAACATTATGGATCGGGCAAGAAGACTTCAATCGTATTCAATTCAATCGTATTCTTCAATTCAAGAATTGTGAATCATGCAAGAAGATAACGCCATGCGACGAACGCGCATTTTTTTGCCACCACTACGTACGGGCATCTTTTGGTAGCAAAATACCAAAAAATACCGGAAAACGTGTCCGTGTGACACGGCCTTAAAGAAAATTCCATTCAATTTTCTATGTTTCCAGGTTGCGGGACGAGGACCCACTCTTACACGAATACATACATGAAAATATCTTACATGAATAATTATTATTGCTAAGTTTACAGTTTGTATTGTCATTAGAAATAATCTCGAAATAATCCCAAACCACACTGGTGTGACTGGACGCCATTACGCAGTAGGCTGCTGTAATACTGGTCTCTTTCAAAGACAGTTGATTGTGCTCGTGGGTGACAGAGAAGAGCGCGTATACTTACTGCAGTATGGTGCACCAGGCAATATAGTTGAGTTCAGTAGCAGTGACCTTCATAGTAGCGGCTGCCACTCTATTGAAGGGTGGAGGATGGAGTTAGTGTCCGAGGGACTATAGCCTTGGCTACCAGTACGCTTCCTCACCTCATTCTTTTGACTTACGCTCGGCTAAACTATAAATTTATTTATATGTTTGCTTGTATAATATTATGTTCACTTGTAAAAAAAATGTCATATTTTTGTAAGGTGATGATTTGGGCAAAATATTCGCATATTCGCAAACAACTACGAGTGGGAGTGCGAATGCGAATGCGAATATTGAAAAAAACATGCGAATATTCGCAATTGCAAATGCGAATGCGAATATTCGGTCCATCACTAGTATGTTCCATCTAAAATGTTTTTTCGCAAAATATCAAATGGCGAATAGTTTAAGTGAATATTTAATTTAGTTCATGCATATTTCTTCTCTCTCTTATAATGGCATTTCTTTAGTGTATTTTACTGTTTTTTATTTGATAATATTATAGAACAAGCATTTACGAAGATAACAGTATATCATTTATACTGATAAACCATAGGAAGGGAAATGGGGGTGATGTTCGCAAATGTCAGGAATCGCAAAACTGGCCTCCACTGGTCATGGGCGGGTTGGCGCGGGGCACGAGTAGCAAGTCCAGTATAGAGTAGTCTTTGGATGTACACTCACGGCCTTTTCTGGGCGAGAAATGTCCCTCAAAAACTCACCCCAAACTACCTAGCGTGTCACCTCTTTATCTTTTTAAATGCCTTATCAAAGGTCACTTGATAGCAGAAGTGAAACACACACACACACACACACACACACTACATAGCCTCCTCTATTTTTCCTACCGCGGTCAATTGACCCTAACACCCGCCCCTCCCCCCCCCCCTCTCTCTCTTCCATCCTTCTGTGGACCTATTTGTAAATAGTTCTTCTCCATTAACTCTCTCTCTTCTCTCTCTCTCTCTCTCTCTCTCTCTCTCTCTCTCTCTCTCCTCTCTCTCTCTCGCTCTCTCTCTCTCTCTCTTCTGTATTTTTTTTACCTCCTCCTCCTCTTCTTCCATTCACC
>JACEEZ010009171.1:195000-287500 GCA_016584305.1 Chionoecetes opilio | reverse complement strand
CCACAATTGGGCCCCAGACATAATTACGTCACGGTTTGTTTACCGCGGTGCATTGTGGGGATATGTCGGGGTCGCCGCGAAAGTGAAGTGACCTACGCAGGGAAGACTACGGCGATGAAAGAATTTCGAGTTGTTTAGTGTGAAATTGATATTCAGGTGCTATATTACCGTGCTCTGTTCTCGCTGACAAAACTAGAGAAGACTTGAGATGATGGCTGATGTGCAGAGGCTTCTAAACCAGGAAAACAGAGTCACAGCAGAGTCTTGTCAAGAAGTAAGCAAGTGGTAGGGGTGTCCCTTGGAGTAGGGGTGTCCAAGCTTCCTTGGAGCAGTCGAGGCCCTTGACAGAGCATAATGGGTAATGTATACATATAGCGAGCACTATAAGGGCGACCAAGGGCTGGTGTGAGCGTGGGGCCTTGGGTCACAGTCAGCCTGAGTCAGGCCAGCAGTGGTGAGGGAGCCGGTGAGAGGGATGGAGCGTCAAGCCATGTCATTGATATTCAAGGAAAGTTTCCTTGGAAACAATGTATTGAGGCTAGAAATAGAGCTAATAGGGTGTTAGGATTCATTACCAGGAGATTAAGTGTTTAAAGTAGAAGTGCTGAGGTTATTCTAAAACTTAATTTGGCTCTAGTCAGACCTCACCTAGACTATGCGGTTCAGTTTTGGTCTCCGTATTACAGGATGGATATAGCCTTGTTAGAATCAGTGCAGAGAAGGATGACCAAAATGATACATGGGATGCATAATTTTAGTTATCAAAAGAGATTGAAGCTATGAAATTTACACTCACTCGAGAGGCATATAGTAAGGGGCGATCTGATAGACGTTTTTAAGGGGGGGTTGTAAAATAGCGAATCCCATGTTAAATTGCTTATGTTCTTGTAACTCCTCCCTTATTTATTGACCAATTTCTTTAATTCAAAAAGCATTTTAATCAAAAAGGATAGGAGATTAAAGTTTGCGGTCGTTTGTTTTTATACAATAGTAAAAAATATTTTTAAAAGTACAATGAAAAAAATAAAATAATTGACATATAAATATTTGTCAAAAATCTAAATCAACTTCAAACAATAGTTACTATAGCAGAACTAATTCCTTTTTCATACTTTCATAAGCTGCAGTAGGATATATTTATGTATTAAGAAGTGCAAAGGAGGAGATAATTTTTAAATGCAAAAACCAACGTTATGAGAAATCAAGCGATGAAGTTAAAGCATTTAGTGTAATTTACCTATTGCAGCTAGGGATTTGAAATTCACAGGATATATACATCAGGATATGAACAAAAAGCAGACATAGTTTCTTTTATTTATTCTCATTGGTTATGTACATAGGCCTTTAGCGGTAATTGACCTCACCTCTGGCGGTCTTCGGAAAATACTAGTGAGTGCTAGAAATTTCCCGTTTTCTCATGTAGTAGTGAGAGAAGACGTTAAAAATCCAAAATTTTGAGAAAAAAATCCAAAATATTGAAGAAAAAATCCAAAATCTTGAAAATAAAATCCAAAATTTTGAAGGAAAAAAATCAATTTTTTTATAGTTTAATGAGAGACTAAGAAAAAAATGAACTAAAAAAAATACGGTGGACCGTATTTTACTGGCTGCAATCTGTATTGCAGCGAGTAATACCGCGGAAACTCATGACAGGACGCCTCATAGCATAAGGCAAAGCACCTATTATCATTTTTGTTATCAAACTTTTGCATATATGAAAAGAAGCAGCAGGAATGACATAAAAATATAAGCAAAAAAAAAAAAAAAAAAAAATTCAGGTCGACCACTTACAAACCCCCCCCCCCCCCTTAAGTGGATAAAGGGATACAGTAAAAGAGATGTAGGAAAAGCTCTTACGGTTAGTAACCAGGGTAGAACAAGAAGTAACGGATTCAAACTGGAAAATCGTAGATTTAAAAAAGAAATAGGGAAAAACTGGTTCGCAAATAAGGTGGTAAATGATTGGAATGGACTCAATCGTCAGGTGGTCAGGTCAGTACGGAGTCAAAGGGTGCTTTAAAAAGAGGCAGGATACATTCATGGATGGGGATGAAAGGTGGATGTTGGTAGTGTTAAGTAGCAGGAACTACCTCGTGTGGGTCTCGCGGCCTCTTGTAGCTTCCTCATTTTATTATGTTCTTATGTAAGATGGACAGACATAATAGTCAAGCGGCATTTGTTGCTATTTGATGATTACTTTAACTTGAGGGCCAAAAGCATTTTTTTGGTTTCTATTCATGAGAAATAACTTAGTCATGTGATTTTTGCTTGTTGCCTAAGTTTTAGAGTTGTATTGCAGCCAGCATGGGAGAAAATCCAAAATGGACACCATCCCCTCTTCGAAAATTGGAATATGTCATATCTGTGTCAATATTTGATGTATATGAATTAATGTCCATTCCAATGTTTCCTAACCCCAGAAACCCGTTTATGCACTTACAATTATCACTGGACACACCGTGAGTTAAGTTAAGCTAAAACTCAGTTAAAAAGTAAAAAATGGGAGTCATCAGGCATTTATGGTTCAGCAACTGTCCGACAGATTTTAGATGGTCGTCATGTATACCGGGGTCTTGAGGCACACACTGTGACACTGTTGGCGATCCATACACTGTACCAGCAGGTTAAAATTGGCAGGACAAGAAATTTAGGACATCAAACATGACATTGATGCAACCCGCACTGCCTACGATGACTACACCAATTTAGTACGCCAGCATTATTTCAAGCAAATGTTGCCAATCTGCATAGTACTTTGGAGAGCCATGGAATTTTCAAACAAATGAACGATTAGAATGCAGGTGCAAAGCGAGTTCTGAAGTTGCTGGTGAACTACGTGAAACAGATCAAAGTGTTGCTCATGTTTACTGCAGCTGTCAGGGGTGCAAATGGGACACTCCACCTATCAATAACTGAACAACTGCTCCCATATTTCCATGCCCATGACCAGTACAACTATGGACGATGGGGCCCACTGTATGTCGCAGATATGTTGGAAATACAGACAAGCGATCCCACGACATGGGTATTCCTTGATGATGGACAATTTGTAATTACCAAGAATAATGTCACCTTCACAGCCCTTGATCCGGATCATGCAATCGAACAAGAACACAAGAAAATGAAGATCAAAGGCGGGTTCATCGGAATCACAGGCAGCGAGCAGGCTATGGAAAAACATTTCATCATAGCACCAATTCTTTCTAGGATTGTCCAGGAGTTCAAAGAGTATGCTGGCATCGAAAGCAGAGCAGCAGCATCACTCCATCACGAGATTAGCAGTCATAAAAGTTCCAGGATGATCTGGAATGCAGCAAAACTCGCCAAGGCAATCAGTGTTCAAGGGAACCCGCATTTGAAGGAGATATACACAAAGGAGTGGCTTGTCATTTCAGAGCACTGCTTCAAGCTGACGATGACATCCTGGATGGATTAAGCAAGTTTGGTACTACGCCTGAAGTACCCGAATGGATTTACCGGCAAATGGTGAGAGATATTTGCCTATTGTACAAGATCGGGAGTATCACTACAGACGATGTCGCAGAGCTACGTTGGATACTCTTTCCACAGAACAACAAGGAAGGTCAACAATTGCCTCCCACAACAGGGACCCTTATTCCGCACACTTCTGGGGCATACTACATGGCGCTCGTCTGGAAACTGTCAACAGACCAGATCAGTAAACACCAACCGGAAATTCCTCCAGCAACGAACTACTACTGAAAGTTGTTGAAGGGAAGCATAGTCCAGTGTACTGCACAAATCTTCCCGCTCCAGAGACCCTGTTGGATCTTCAGAAGTGTAACTGTAAAATCAGCTGCAACAGAAAATATTGCGGGTGCAACAAAAAACAATATGAAGTGTACTACAGACATGTGCGGCTGTGGTGACACATGTCAAAATGTGTTCCATGACCATCCTGTTGACATAGATCTTAAAGTAATCGTCTAGACCAATTTTTTTTGCCTAATTATGTTGAATGTACATTCAAAACATCTAGTCCACCAAAAATAATTGATTTCCTGGTCTTATTTCCGTAAAAACGCGCGAAAAAAATGTCTTCCCTCCAACAGGGCTACGAATATTATTGATGACGTCACAGGAGGAGCGCAGAATGTAGACAACAGTCTTCTCCCTGTGTGACACCGGTCGGCAAATGTGATGATGAGCGATTGTACTTCGGTGTCAGACAGTAAATATGTCGGTGTTACAGATCTAGAGTACGATGCTCAATCTGAGACCGAAATAAATGACGCTGCTCGCGTATACTATGAGAAAACCAACCTCAGATTGTGATGGGAGCCCAACCCTATATGTTTGAACCAGAATACGAGGCAGACGAACAGATGTTAGCGGCAACAACAACCCCTTACACACAACAACCCCCTTACACACAACATCCCCTTACACACAGCAACCCCCTTACACACAACAACCCCTTACACACAACAACCCCTTACACACAACAACCCCTTACACACAACAATCCCTTACACACAACAACCCCTTACACACAACAACCCCTTACACACAACAACCCCTTACACACAACAACCCCTTACACACAACAACTCCTTACACACACAACCCCTTACACACAACAACCCCTTACACACAACAACCCCTTACACACAACAACCCCCTACACACAACAACCCCTTACACACAACAACCCCTTACACACAACAACCCCCTTACACACAACAACCCCTTACACAAGTATGTTACACGCCAGTCCACCCCATTTACTATCACACGCCAGTCCACCACATTTCCTACCCCACCCCAGTCCACCCCATACACCCCGTCTCCGACCACACCCCACCCACACCCAGTCAACGCTCCCGCCACGCCTGCCCCCCCGGTTGGAGCCCTCACGCCGTGGGAGTGGGAGTCCCGGTGGTGATAGTGATGATGGTGACACACGGCAACACAACAGCACCGGTGAGTGAGTGAGTGAGTGTGTGTGTGTGAGTGTGTGTGTGTGTGTGTGTGTGTGTGTGTGTGTGTGTGTGTGTGTGTGTGTGTTGTGTGTGTGTGTGTGTGTGGTGAGTGTATCACTACAAATCCTTGCAAATTTCAACTTCCCGTTCCAATCTACCCTAGTCCGCTGCACTAATCTTTTCAACACATTTAACGTTGTCGTATCAGTCGGAAACGTGTGCAAACTTTTCTCGAAAGGCACAGCTGTCTTGCTGCACCCATAAAGGATGCATGCATGTGGCATATCGCAAAAAAATCTATCAGAAACACCCAGAAATCTTCAAGTACTATATTTATCTCTTGTGTTTACGTGCTTCTGATAAGCGCGGGGAGAGGAAAACTTCCTCTTGTTACGTCACCGAGCCGTGGCGCATCGTCTGCCAGTTGCGTTTGCGAAGCTCGGGGAATTTACAGATTTTGATTGCGGATTATTAAAAAACGGATGACTGGATGCAAAAATTGACAACATATTGTTGATACACTCGATAATGGTTATACTCTAACTACATAAAATCAGGAATGATGAAATGGTCTGGACGATTACTTTAATGATTAGTAATGTTACATAGGCAAAAAAGGTAAAGATGGGAGCTGTCGAGTGTAGGGAATCAATGGAATGTCCTTGCGGAAACCATTTGAACCACATGGAGACATCTACTTAAGTAATGCTTATTCTGGTGAACCGTTCCACACAACAATGGGGATCATAAAAGAACTGCTGCCAATAGTGTTCATATAATTCACAAATTAGACATACATTCACAGCGTCAACTCTTTCACACCCTTTGTAACGAACAACCATTACCACACCCTTGTATCAGCAACCCAACACTTGTTTCTCGTGCTTAACACCAACTCTACTTTTCTCGATTGGTGTTGCTGATCACGAGAACTAGTAATTACTCCTTGTGAAGTTGGCACCCCACGTTGCACTTGCGAGAAGCCACACTCTGGCGTCTGACTTGGGCTCGTAGCTAGCACTCTGCATACCACGGCCTGTCACCCTCGCTTCACAACAACTCCTTTAGCCAAGTAGGCGAAACACCTGGGTTCCCGAGAGCCACGCTGCCTCACACCTGAGTTACTGCGCGACTCACTACCCTGTCTACCCAGTGCCTTAACTAAAACTCCGTCACGGCTTCACCAGCCACTTCAAACCATTTAACTAACACCTCGAATCTTTACTTGTGCAGAGTTCGAGCATGACAATACCTCCCCACTCAAGAACAAAATAAATTTTGTTTGTGTAGAACTCAGCACAAACGACTCAAACAATCAGCACCCACATTCTCGCTACCCTTTATATCACACACTGTGAAACTGAACTATTGCAATAACATACTCCATCTCATTACCCTACTATTTACATGGTTGGCTGTCTGTAGATACCTTAATGACTGATGGTCAGTTTCTAGAGTATAGTGTTTGCCATAGAGATACCTATAACATTTCTTTATACTCCATACTACTGCTAAACACTCCTTTTCTATAACTGAGTAATTCCTTTCAGCTCCCTTAAATTTTCTACCAGCATAGGCAACAGGCAACCTCTCATCACCCTACCATTGTAACAATACTACTCCCATTCAATCATTTGCTGAATCTCTCGATCAATCTCACCCTTTACAGCATAGGAGGATAGAGGATATTGTTTGGTCCTCACTGGAATAGACTCCCTAAGCTTGATATGATGTTTAAGTACATTTGTACGCCCTGGCACATCAGTGAATACATGGTCATATTTGCTGAGAACATTTTCAAAATCGATTTTCTGATTTTGATCAATATACTCATTAACTTTTACCATATCTCTGGTTTCTGTCCTCTTAAATCTAGGTATGACATTTATTACAGCATCATCATTTTCATCTTCTAGTACAACAGCTACATTTGCCACTGCAACATCTGCACCTCTTTCCTTTACATCCTCCTTTATGATATGATACTGCTTCAACATGTTGATATGATACTTCCTCTCCACACCTTTTACATTAATGACATAGTTCCACCTGTTAACCTTCCTTACTACATCATAAGGTCCTTGCCACTGCATTAGTAGTTTAGAGCTGTTACTTGGTAGCAATATTAACGCCTTTTGACCTTCTGCTAGTGTTCTAACTCTAGCTTTCTTATCATAATAGCTTTTATAGCTGTCTTGAGCCTTTTTTTAACTCTTCCTGAGCTAGTCTACATGTCTCCTGCAGTCTTTCTCTAAGATTAATGAGGTATTCATATACTGTTCTCGCATTATCTTCCCCGTCAGAAGTTTCAGTCTCTTCCTCTTCCCACATATCCCTCAACAGGCTGAGTGGACCCCTTACTGAATGTCCATATACCAACTCAAAGGGAGAAAAAGTGGTACTTGATTGAGGTACCTCTCGATAGGCGAACAACAGGGGAGGGGGTTGATGTATCTCGGCCATTCTCTAGCTGTTCTATATACACATTCTCGCATCTTCTTAAGTACCCCGTTAAATCTTTCCACTAACCCATTACACATGGCATGGTATGGTGTTGTGGTTAAACCTCTTACTGACAACAATCTAAGGAACTCGTGCATCATACCAGATGTAAATTGAGCTCCCCGATCAGACAGAATCTCCTTAGGTATACCAACTCTGCTGAAAATACCTAGTAAAGCTTCAGCCACACTCTCAGTGTCACAGTTTTTAAGAGCCACCGCCTCGGGATACCTAGTAGCGTAATCCACCATTGTAAGGATATATCTAGAATCATCCCTTGCCCTCGGCTCCAGTGGCCCCACTAAGTCTACTGCAACCCTTTGAAACGGCTCCTCTATAATCGGCATTCTGCCTAACTTGACTTTGGAAACTCTTCCCTTGTCCACCGTTCTCTGACATTCATCACAAGAGCGACAATACCTAGCCACATTAGTAGAAACACCAGGCCATACAAACTTTGTCTGAATCCTAGCCAGTGTCTTTTTACATCTCAAATGTCCACCCATTATTGATGAGTGTGCCAACTTCATAACAGCTCTTCTTAAATCTCGTGGAACAACGAGTTGCTCACTAACACAACCATCAACTTCAAGTCTACGGTACAAAATACCTTTGTTCTTTACAAAGTAATGACTTTCTCGGTCTGACTTATGAAACCCTTTGCTTATATCTACATATCTTCTTATGTTATCCAGAGTACTATCGCGTTGTTGCTGATTCTTAAAAGCTTGACTATTTACACCCTCCATAATATCCTTTACCTTCAACTTAGGTGACTTCTTGCCTCCTTGTTCCCTACTTTGTTGTCTTGTTACCGCTGCACTAACTTTTACATTTTTACCATCAATAGCACCATCAATCTGTCCAATAACATGGTCATACACTGGTGTCCTCATGCATGCTGCCAAAGTCGTACCAGAAAAGTATGGAGTATCTATCACTATCTCTGCCTCAGGATAAGTGAACACATTATCGTTAGCCATTTGTAACTTTACCTATTTACCAGTGAACTTTGACTTGTGTACCAGCGATCGTTTAACTAGTACAGTGGTACATCCTTGATCACGCAACACTTTGACTCTCACTCCTTACACTGTTCCTTTTGACACACTCAGTTTATCATTGATTGCAGCAGCTGCCTTCTCTTGGTTATGTCTGTAACCACCAGTTTCCTTTTTTATTCTATGATAACAGTCTTTTGCGGCGTGATTAGTCCTGCCACACACAAAACATGATCGAACAGCTGGTTTCTTTATCCCTTCCCGTACATTTTCTCTTTTGTTTCCGCTTTCTTCCACAGTCTCGAACTTGTTCACAGGTCGCGTAGCACTTTTATCTTGACCTCCGTGGGCTTCTATATACAAATCTGCCATTTTAACCACTTGCCCAAAAGTTTTCAACTCGTGTTCTTTCAAAAATAATATTAACCTTCTGTCACAAGCATTCATAAACTGCTCAGTTAAAGTTAAGTTGCCAGATCTTCGTAAGTTTCCTCACATTCAGCCAGCTCTACCCATCTCATTAGGTTGTTTTTAAGTCTATTCCCAAACTGTGAAGCAGTTTCATTCTTAAAAAACTTACAATTACGGAATCTGTTCCTATAGCCTTCAGCTGTACATTGAAAACACTTTAACAAAGCATCTTTGACCTCACCGTAGCTCCTAGCTTCCGCTGGTGATAAGTGCTGATAAGTTTCTAGCGCCTTACCCTGAAGTAGTGATGCCAAACTAATTTCCCAAATATCTTTACTCCAACTAGCACTTGTAGCTAACCGCTCAAATTTCAATAGGTAAGCATCAATACTGTCTGTGTTCTCATTAAATGAAGGCAACTTTGGAAAACTTGGCTTACACTCAGCTCCTACCACATTACGTCTTTTCTCGGCTACTTGCGCCTCCAACTGCAACTTCTGAAGCTCAAACTCCTGTTTCAATCTCAGCTCTTCTAATGCTAATTTACCATCCTCTCTTTCTAACGCACGCTCGTCTCTTTCTGCCTTTTCCTTGTCAAGCACAAATTCTTTTAAGTCCACTCCTTCCAACCCAATCTCCTTACCAATCTCAACAAGGTTATTCAGATTACTCATGATGACTAAATTGCACACAGAATAAATAATCTGTCCCACTACTGCGTGAACGGTCACCAGAAATATTACCATATGACTCTAGTCCCTGTGTGGGCTCCAATGTCGAGTGTAGGGAATCAATGGAATGTCCTTGCGGATATTATTCGAACCACATGGAGACAACTACTTAAGTAACTGCTTATTCTGGTGAACCGTTCCACACAACAATGGGGATCATAAAAGAACTGCTGCCAATAGTGTTCATATAATTCACAAATTAGACATACATTCACAGCGTCAACTCTTTCACATCCTTTGTACCGAACAACCATTACCACACCCTTGTATCAGCAACCCAACACTTGTTTCTCGTGCTTAACACCAACTCTACTTTTCTCGTTTGGTGTTTTTGAACATGAGAACTAGTAATTACTCCTTGTGAAGTTGGCACCCCACGTTGCACTTGCGAGAAGCCACACTCTGGCGTCTGACTTGGGCTCGTAGCTAGCACTCTGCATACCACGGCCTGTCACCCTCGCTTCACAACAACTCCTTTAGCCATGTAGGCGAAACACCTGGGTTCCCGAGAGCCACGCTGCCTCACACCTGAGTTACTGCGCGACTCTCTACCCTGCCTACCCAGTGCCTTGACTAAAACTCCGTCACGGCTTCACCAGCCACTTCAAACCATTTAACTAACACCTCGAATCTTTACTTGTGCAGAGTTCGAGCATGACAGGAGGATACGCTAAGCTGCGCGTGGCATTCGGTGCTCATCTCCGTGGCATTAGCCCTTAGAGCCTGTAGGGGGGTGAGGACCCGTTACCCCGGGGCACAGGGCTAGTGTGACACCCGGGTTACCACAATTACCTTCCCTAGGCTACCCCAGTTACCCATTTATCAACCCCGAAAGGAACGAAGAACAGCTGGGTAGGCTGGTCACCGACTTGCCCTGGCCCGGACTCGAACCAGGGCCCGCAGATTCGTAGCCAGGCACGCTAGCCACTGCACCACGGAGGCGACCATGTAATGTTACATGCTACATGCAAATGTTCCATGGCTGGTTTATATATTGCACATGACTTAAAATAAAGGATACGATACCTCCAGACAAGCATGTGTTATAAAAAATGACAGTCGTTGTAAATGATGTGTCTAACTAATATTTTAACAATTTGAACATTGATAACTAGAAATATTGCATTTCTTTGATTAGACAATATAAGTAACACTACCATGTATAGTGTACTGCACAATCAATAACATAATATTTGATATGATAGACAGCAGTTTTGCACCGAAACTCATGATATCATGTTATTTTGGTAGTCATATTATCATTAATTATATC
Organism: Chionoecetes opilio; assembly: GCA_016584305.1. Lineage (NCBI taxonomy): Eukaryota > Metazoa > Arthropoda > Malacostraca > Decapoda > Majidae > Chionoecetes > Chionoecetes opilio. The sequence continues at coordinate 276,639 of JACEEZ010009171.1, read as the reverse complement.
TCGGTCATGTTGCATGGTATGTCAATTATATGTACACGAGCCGATTCTATGGGTTTTATAACATAGGAATAGACATAATTTTCATCATTATATCCCAAATATAGGCGAATCTACAGCAATTTCAAATTTTCTGAGCGAACACGGCGGCCATATTGGAATTTTTCCTGTAATAACCAAATAAGGCTTCTGCTACTTGGGCAACAAGCAGGAATCACATCAGTAATATACATTTGATCCAAAAAAAAGCAATAATTGCTTTTGGCCCGCGACTTAAAGTAAAGAACATATGTCGCCTGACTATAATAGGGATAATAATGTGACGCGGGAAAATGAGTCAATCCCGTGACTCACGATGGACGGAAAGTTTACACAAAGTTGTGAGCGTAAAGTAATATATAGCCATTTAATAAATAGTAATTTTTCTTCACTCCTCAGTAACAAATCATTTGGATATATGTATCCGTCCACATGTTCGTAGTCTCGTAGTCACGTGTGACGTCACGGCAAGAAGGCAAGAGAGGGGGCAGACAGACGCTCTCTCTCTCTCTCTCTCTCTCTCCAGCCGACCCTCGCATTGACTGGTCGGGTGTAGGGAGTTGTTCCTGATAACCCTTTATATAGGTATGTGGGTGGCGTACGACTTATAAGGATATCTTGTGCATTGATTAGTTCAAGACAGACATGTAACTTATGTTATTTATACAGGGTTTTGTTCCTTGGGAGGTGAGCGGAGTTATGAGACACCGGCTGGAAGGGAGCCAGTGGCACACGTGGTCCATGGCGAGAGTTGGAACCAGCTGAGTGGCATCAGAGGGTGTAGCCGTCCAGGACACCATTATTGAGAGCTAAGGCCATGCCTCATCTCGAGTGTATTTGTGTGTAGATAGGTATATTACTAGTGACGGTGGTTAGGAACTTTTGCGATTAAGTTAAGCCCAAGTGAGAATTGAATCGTTTCGGGTATTATTATTGTTTCGTGATTTTGGTGCAACCTTAGAGTGGGGATGTGATTATTGATATCTACACAGTGATAATTATAAAGAAACCCTGTTAACGAGTTGTTCATTTAATTCAGTTACCCTTCATATATTCTCTGGATTCTAATTTTTTCCACCCCACTTTATGTCCTCGATGTTGATGTCTTTATGTCCTTTATGTCCAGCGAAGTGAATGATGAAATGAAATGAAAGATGAAAAATGAAGGTGAACTGGGAAGTGAAGGTAGTGTGGATGTAGGTGATGTGGGAGGCGTGGATGCAGTGTAGAAGTGGATAAGGATTGAGGAAGCGGGAAAGTATGGATGATGAGGGTATTGATGCATTGTTGAAGGCATGCATGTGGATAATGATGTCGAGTGGATGTGGATATGGGAATGTGTGGATAGAGGGCTTATACTCTACACTAACACATGTAAAAGGTACTGGTAAGATAAGGTTACCTTACCTTACGGTAAGGTTAAGGTAAGTTTAAGGTAACAAATAGTATAATGGAATATAACACTAATGTAGGACAGGATCGTCTCATCAACTCCTCTCCTCTGACTGACTGTCTTCAATCTTTAAATCACCGCCGCAATGTTGCTCCTCTTGCTCTCTTCTACCGTTATTTTCATGCTCACTGCTCTTCTGAACTTGCTAACTGCATGCCTCCCCCCCTCCAGCGGCCTCGCTGCACAAGACTTTCTACTCATTCCCATCCCTATTCTGTCCATCTTCCTAATGCAAGAGTTAATCAGTATCTTTACTCTTCATCCCTTGCACTGGTAAACTCTGGAACTCTCTTCCTGTTTCAATTTTTCCACTTTCCTATGACATTAAATCTTTTCAAAAGAAGAGTAACAAGACACCTCCCGAACTAAATTGGCCTACCCCTTTGTTTTTATTTTATTCTCTTACTGTCTTCTTTATAGGGACTGGCAACTAAGCGGGCTTTGTGTTACCCATTTTTGTTGTGCCCTTGGCCAGTTCCCTGTGATGTAAAAAAAAAGAAAAAAAAAAGTATAGATGGCTGTTGGAGCCAGCAGAAGTGGTAAGTAACAGTGGAGGAGGAACTTGAACAGCCACCACCTAGAGAGAGGAGGCCAGTGAGGAGATATGTAGAGGAATGTTAATGACAGATAGTAAGAAGTGTTAATCTGTAGTGAGAAAGAGATATTTTGATGAAAGTCCCCTAGCCAGACTTGTAAAGGTGAGGAGAATGTTACCTTAAAGGGTCTACATATATTACACTGTACACTAGGAGCTGGATGTTCGAACGTTTGTAACTTTCCGCCTCTAAGATCATCTTATAGTGTTCTTAGCGGCCATCTTAGATCTTGGGCTACGAACACCACAAAAATCTATTTTCAAAGGATCGTCCGAATGTTCTTAGCTCACGATGATGCGATCTTCAAGCTCGTTTCGTTCCGTTCCGACCATGAGGAATGGAACACAGCTGACTGTCGCTTGGCCAATCAGAGGAAAGATTTCATCAACCTTTGAGATTTTTAGCCAATAATAATGCAGTTAGAATGTAAACAAATATCATACTTACCCAAGGAAATATCTGAAGACTGAAGACGTATGCTCACTAATAACCTCCTGGCGAGTCTGCACCGAAAAAATTACAATCTTATAACCTCAATATAACCTAACCTGGTAAAATTTTAGTTCTTTCCTGCCCCTAGGTCTCGCTAGGAGGTTATTGGTATGGTTAGATAAGGTTATAATGAGGTTAGGTTAGTATTATTTTGGGGGGTCATCTAGGACTTTAGGTGGGGTGAGGGGATGTTAAGGGGGGTAACTCCCCCACTTTATAATTACGTTTTAGAGGTATCTGAAGGGATTTGTGAAGGTCTGGAGAAAAATAAAAACACTAATAAGGTCGGGAAAGGATTACAATTTTACCGTTTTAATTATCCAGCACGAATAATTATATATGAATTGAATGATTAATAGCTGCCACTTATACCAAATTAGTAAAATTTCGGCAGTGGGCTTTCAACGATTTCGAGGCTGAAACTTAGTTTTTCTGCATCGTTTTGATGTGTATTGAATGAATATGGCACTTGTTTTTGTCGGAATTTTTGTTTGTTTACAGGTATGGGGGGATCCCCGCCCCGCAAACCTTGCCCTGCTTCTCACTGCCGTAGTATTGATGGAAACTTTGTTTGCAAACAATGTTTCCTAAATGTTTCCTGTCCAGATTTAATTGTACCATAGAAAATGGGGTTAAAAATATTCAGAATGAAGAAATCTACACGATGATATAGGTAAAAATCCTAGGACTTTTGAAAGCCCACTACCAAACTAATACCCACCCATTTTAGGGTGGAGATAATGGGAGGGTAATGAGATACATTATCCAAGTAACTAGACAATACCTGGAACTGTCGCCGATAGGAATTCTCGACGACAGGTGTTCCAATTTTTTTCGTCGGGGAGTGTTCCTATTTTACCCTTGTTTCTGTATTCAGGGATTAAATACCAGCAATAGCCTGAACAGCTAGGTTAGGTTAGGTTGGCCAGTTGACTATATGTCTAGGTTAGGTTAGTGATTGAGCGGGGGTGATTCCCCTCCAGCTTAGCACCGAAATAATACCGACTTGATATATTACGTAGATGGGTTAGGTTGAAATGAAAGCCTGCATTCTAGGGATTTTTATGTGCTTTAACCCCACAATTTCAGTGGTCGTGAACTTGCCTAGAATAACATCTCACTACCCCAGCTTCCATCATTGAACCATTCATTCAATACTTTCGCTTTACTCACATATCATCTCTTAGAGTTGGAGTAGAGTATACCTACTCTTCTCAGACATCCTTGCCCACCAATCGCACATTCCTTAATCCTCTACATACTCTTTTAGGTAAATATGCAGTTTCAACCAATACTCCCTATTGACCAATACTCTACCATTCAAGTGTACCTACTCTTCTCAGACATCCTTGCCCACCAATCACACATTCCTTTATCCTCTATATACTCTTTTAGGTAAATATGCAGTTTCAACCAATACTCCCTATTGACCAATACTCTACCATTAAAGTGTATACCTACGTATACTCTTCTCGGACATTCTTGCCCACCAATCACACATTCCTTTATCCTCTACATACTCATTTAGGTAAATATGCAGTTTCAACCAATACTCCCTTGTGACCAATACTCTTTTGACATAACTGGGGGGGGCTAAGCCCCCTAAGACCCCCTGTAGTTAACTAATCTAACCCGGGCATTGATTAAGTAACCTAACCTCACTGGAAGGGGGGGGGTTCGCCCCCCCAGATCTCCATGTGTTATTTTTTTATTTCTTACAGCTTTTGTGTGGGTTAGAAATACTCTTTATAATAAGAACGAAACGTTCAGGATACTTAAAACCACCGATTGGTTGTGTTGTATTGTATTGGTCTAAATTGCACTTATACCTTTATGTATTTCACTTTTCCACCTACAGTACATGCATTCCACGCACTAGTACACCTCTAGTACACCTCTAGTGCTCGAATGTCTCGTATCTTTGCCTCTCCGTAGCATTGATGAGAGGAGGATGCAGTCAGTTTGTACACAAGTTGTTTCGTACACCAGTATATTCGTACAACTGAAAGTTGTTTCGTAGTCTATATGAAACTACAGTCGTTTCGTACACTCAGCTCAGAGTTTAATCTTGATGACTAGAGTTACGAAACGACACACCAGGTATGTACGAAAAAACTCAAAATCAGTGTACGAAACAACTAACAAAACCTGGGTACGAAACAACTTGTGTACGAAACTCCCTGTATTGCTAGTCTTTTCCTCCCCTAAACACACACATCAAGGTTACCTAGCTTATCTGCCGTTCCAGCACTCATTTTACTTAATCTGCTTCTCTATCCATTCTTCATACACCTTGCGTACCCACCCTTCGTTCGTTCCAATCTCACTTTTTTAATTGCACCCTTCACATTCCCCCTACAGCGTCCTGACCAACCATAAACAACTCAACATGAAATAAACAACTGATAACATAACTTTATATGGCTTGTATATTAGAAAAACCTTCATCATGCGACCCTACGAACAGTGTGCGAGTGCTCTTCTTCAACCTTAGCACTATGAACAAATATGGTGGAAAAACAAACAATTATGGCGAATGGATGTTCGCAAAGATCGTTTAAAAATACCTCTAAACGCGTTACGAACGTTCCAAGATCAATCCAAGTGCAAAAATTATCTTAGAGACGAGTTACGAACGTTCGAATATCCGGCCCTAGACCTGCAAAGGATATCGTTAGACCCGAGGATGTACTTGGCTCTGATCTTTGCTCGTTGGGTGATTGCCGCAGGAGTGTATGCCTCAATTAGGCGGTGAGCCTTATCCCAAGTTACAGAGGGGTATGGAGAAAATCCAGTCGTGATTTCTCCCTACGTGCCTATGCCTAGGTTTAGTGGGGTAAAGGAACAACCATTACAGACTAGAGGGATGAGTCCAGTCGCGACTCTATAGGGCTTCGGCCTAAGTGGGCAAAGTAGGAGGAGATGAAGTGAGAAGAAGGAGTAAAGTTATTACATTGACTATGAATCCCAAACTGACTAATCTGCTCTTGGTGAGGGAGGTGAAGAAGTTAAGAATGCAATACCACTTAATTATTGTTTTTGTAAAGTTCATTTGGGAATTGTAATGTCCAACTTATATTTTTTTGTGTGGATAGAAAACCAATATGTGAAATTAAAAGGAGAGGAGTCATGATCTGTTACTATTTTCTTGTTGCACTTAGCTAGATATCTGGTAGGATGTGTGATGAAGGACTGAGGAACAATAATTTTTTTGGGGGGTTGGGGGAAAGAAGCCATGTAACGCGGGAAAATGAGTCAATCCCGTGACTGACGATGGACGGAAAGTTTACACAAAGTTGTGAGCGTAAAGTAATATATAGCCATTTAATAAATAGTAATTTTTCGTCACTCTCAGTCCCAAATCATTTGGATATATGTATCCGTCCATATGTTCGTAGTCTCGTAGTCACTTGTGACGTCACGGCAAGAAGGCAAGAGATGGGGCAGACAGACGCTTTCTCTCTCTCTCAAGCCGACCCTCGCATTGACTGGTCGGGTGTAGGGAGTTGTTCCTGATAACTCTTTATAAAGGTATGTGGGTGGCGTACTGGACAGTACCAGGGTGGCGAACGTCGCGAAAACGCGCTATAAGTCGTACGCCACCCACATACCTTTATAAAGGGTTATCAGGAACAACTCCCTACACCCGACCAGTCAATGCGAGGGTCGGCTTGAGAAAGAGAGAGAGCGTCTGTCTGCCCCATCTCTTGCCTTGACTGGTCGGGTGTAGAGAGTTGTTCCTGATAACCCTCGGGTGACGTCAAGAGGTGGCGGGAAGGTGAGGGTTGCCGCACCCCCCCCCCCCCATATACATATGTACATACATACACATACACATACATAACATACATATATACATAAGAAGCAGTAATAAATGAGCGGGCATCAGCCCGCCGCTGTAGCCACAGTCAGGTCACAGGTGGGCGGGGCGTGAGGTCACTCCCGCTCCTTAGTGTTCATCGGGGGGGTGGAGCGGCACGCGCCACATAGCCTTCGTAGCCTCCCGCGACTGTATGACTCGTGACGTCACGACCACGTCGAAGCTTTTTGCAGTCATGTGACATTTTGGGCAACTTTAAACCTCATAAATAGGGTCATTTTCCCGATTGATGATGTTATTTATTTAATTAACGTTAATTTATGCATGGTGCTAGTTCATTTATCAAAAAACGAAATATATCAATGGCAAGTTAATAAAATTCCGCTCCTATTGATAGATCCATGTTATAAGTTGTCTCGCAAAATTTTAAGTGGCGAAGAGTTTAAGTTCATGCATATTTCTTCAGTCTCTCATTATGGCATTATTTTAGTGTGTTTTACTGTGTTTTATGTGATTCATTTTATAGAACAAACATTTCCGTAGATAACGGTATATCATTTATAATGATAAACATATATTTGGTAGGGGAAAATTACCATATTTGTTGACATCTTCAGCCTCGCTGACCAGCTGTTGGTCCTCCACCTAGAAAATCAGAGCGCCGACGGGCGGTATTTGGCTAGATCGTGACGTCAGTGCAAGGAAACTATAGTGTTCAGGTCAACAAAACATCAATATATTTAAATGAATATGATTTCAACACACTTCTACCATTGTATTCCCAACTGATTTATTCATAATACTCCCAACTGATTTATTCATAATACTCCCAACTGATTTATTCATTATATTCCCAACTGATTTATTCATTATATTCCCAACTGATTTATTCATTATATTCCCAACTGATTTATTCATTATATTCCCAATTGATTTATTCATTATATTCCCAACTTATTTATTCATTATATTCCCAATTGATTTATTCATTATATTCCCAACTGATTTATTCATTATATTCCCAACTGATTTATTCATTATATTCCCAACTGATTTATTCATTATATTCCCAATTGATTTATTCATTATATTCCCAACTTATTTATTCAATATATTCCCAACTTATTTATTGAGTATATTCTGCCCAATACGATTATAATTCTCCTCATGCCTACCGTAGATAACACTAAAGTCGCTAGGACAACGTTTTTTTCGATGTACACACGTCTGGTGGCGTTAATACTTACATTTCTACATCCATGATTTCAGGAAAGTTAGAAGGGGCTATCTGGGGAGTCTGTGTAATTTTGTGTCTTCATCTGTGTCCTATTATGGCTATAAATGAACAAATTACAAAAATATCACCAGAGCGGCGACCAACAATAAGGTCACCAATTAGTGTCTATGTTTTGAGTGTCCTCCCGCCGTCGTCGTCGCGTGAAAAAAAAACGAGTAAGGAAATTTGAAACCGTATATACTTGCAGATACAAAGAATAAAACAAAACTGAAACAGGGTAGATTATACAGTCATGATATAAACTACTGTGTATCATCTTCAGTGGCACATACAAATCAGTAGTGATGGTATAATTCGTAATATTTGGCGGCTGGCGACATTATTGCAGCTGGCGACTATACTGTTATCTACGGTAGTATACATGATTTCTATATAAAATCATGACAAGGCCACATACTCACTGTCTCATAATAGGCTGGTTCCTGAACAATGATGATAATTAATCGTAATATAAAGGTGATAATAAAAACATAGCAATTTAGAATGTGTAGAATAATAACATTGATTAAAAAGATAACCATTACTTTACATAAAGAATTGAATGTTCTTATTTTCCTATCACAAAGATGCAGTATTTTTTTTTTTTTTTTTTTTTTTTTTACATCACAAAGGACTGGCCAAGGACACAACAAAAATGGGTAACACAAAGCCCGCTTAGTTGCCAGTCCCTATAAAGAAGACAGTAAGAGAATAAAATAAAAAAGAGGGGTGAACCAATTTAGTTCGGGAGGTGTCTTGTTACTCTTCTTTTGAAAAGATTTAAGTCATAGGAAAGTGGAAAAATTGAAACAGGAAGAGAGTTCCAGAGTTTACCAGTGAAAGGGATGAAAGAGTAAAGATAATGATTAACTCCTGCATTAGGAAGATGGACAGAATAGGGATGAGAATGAGTAGAAAGTCTTGTGCAGCGAGGCCGCGGGAGGGGGGGGGAGGCATGCAGTTAGCAAGTTCAGAAGAGCAGTGAGCATGAAAATAACGGTAGAAGAGAGCAAGAGAAGCAACATTGCGGCGGTGATTTAAAGATTGAAGACAGTCAGTCAGAGGAGAGGAGTTGATGAGACGAAAAGCTTTTGACTCAGCCTTGTTTAGGAGAGCTGTATGAGTGAATCCTCCCCAAACATGTGAGACAAACTCCATACATGGGCGGATAAGGCCCCTGTAGAGAGCAGGCAATTGGGAGGGAGAAAAAAAAGGACGCAGACGCCACAGGACACCTAACTTCTTAGAAGCTGTTTTAGCAAGAGATGAGATGTGAGATTTCCAGTTCAGATTATTAGTAAAGGATAGTCCTAGAATGTTCATTGTAGAAGAAGGAGACAGTTGAGTGTCATTGAAGAAGACGGGATAGTTATCTGGTAGGTTTTGTCGAGTAGATAGGTGAAGAAATTGGGTTTTTGAGGCATTGAACAAAACAAGGTTTGCTTTGCCCCAATCAGAAATTATAGAAAGATCAGAAGTTAGGCGCTCGGTAGCATCTCTCCGTGAATCACTTAGTTCCTGTTGAGTTGGAAGTCTAATAAACGACGTGGGTGTCTATAGACATTCAGGAAAAAAAAACTTGACTGACCTAATTGACGATGTGAATGATTCAATAAAATTAAAAATATAAACACATTGAAACTCTATTATTATGAATACTAATGGTTAAGGCCAAGAAAATAGTCTTAATCGTAACTAATTCTTTGCTGAGTAGGTAATGGTACAAACTTTTATCTTCCTTCTTCAGGTAGGGCTCGTTAGCCATGGTAGGCAATCCACCTTGGCCCTCAGCCGAAAACTGGGGTTGCCTGTCAGGAAGAGCATCCGGGGCATAAAACTCATGCTACAAATTTGAATGATGAACGCCGACAATAGAATTGAAAGGGTATCATCGACCATCTAACCTCATCAGACACTATGGGAAAATCTGATTTTAAACAGAAAGATGATGATGATAAAGGTATAGGTGGGGAGGATCCTTTGCCCTTACTATCCAATGTTCCTTTTATTCTTCAGGTGGAGCTCCATGTACATCTTAACGGAGCCATTCGCCATGAAACTCTTTGGGAAGTTATGAGGTGAGAATGAGTAGCTTCTCTTCTTCCCCTCAATGAGCAAGGTGATTGTTTTGCAGTACTTGTGATCTCAGTCATAGTGTTCTGTGTGGCAAGCTGACAAAGTACATTCATTCTTCGCATATTTGTGGCATTTTAAAGGTCAGTTACATATTGTATTACTTATGTTTAAGAAAGATATCACAGGTGCTCTCTCTCTCTCTCTCTCTCTCTCTCTCTCTCTCTCTCTCTCTCTCTCTCTCTCTCTCTCTCTCTCTCTCTCTCTCTCTCTCTCTCTCTCTCTCTCTCTCTCTCTCTCTCTCTCTCTCTCTCTCTCTCTCTCTCTCTCTCTTTCTCTCTCTCTCTCTCTCTCTTCTTTGTGTTGATATATATATTCATGTTCATTTTGTTGTTAAAGTATATATATGTATATATATATATATATATATATATATATATATATATATATAAAATATATATATATATATATATATATATATATATATATACTATATATATATATATATATATATATATATATATGTTTCGTGCGTGTGTGTGTGTGTGTGTGTGTGTGTATGTGTGTGTGTGGTGTGTGTGTGTGTGTGTGTGTGTGTGTGTGTGTGGTGTGTGGTATGCTTATGTGTCCATAGTTTACATGATTAAGGGTGTAACATCATTTATTATCAAATGAACCCTCTGGAATCAATTATATACATTAGTAAGGGACCTCATATATATGATTGGTGTATAACTGTTCTGTACAGGCATTCTATTAATACAATGCTGTGTACAATAGTCAGTATCGATCAAAACAAATGTTGGACATACGTGCATACATTAAGTTAATTATGAACCCCGAGAATCTATGATGTATGTATACAAAGGAAGCTCTTGTATTAACACCTGAAAAATATCTAACCGGAGGATTCTCAGTCAATCATCTGATCTGTTTTGGGATATATTTTAGAACTTTGTAGGTACATCATTAACATTGTCTCTTGTCCCACATGCCCGTCAGGGTGGCAAGGTTGGTAGAGACGTGAGCTTGCAATGTGCAGCGTCCCTGTGCATTCGGTCAGCGGTTCGAGTCCGCCTAGTTCGTGCTGACGTGGCGGCGCTTTGTATAGTCAATAACCTTGTAGTTGGTACTTGCAAAGTGTCTAGATAGGATGAAAATCTTATCTTATCTTATCTTGTCCCACATGCCCCCTTCCCTCCCCAACCCTATATCATGTCCTTTCACAAGAACATAAGAACATAAGAAAATAAGGAAGCTACAAGAGGCCGTGAGACCTACACGAGGTGGTTCGTGTTACTTAACACAACCTACATCCACTTATCATCCCCATCCATGAAATGATCTAGCCTCCTTTTAAAGCTTCCTAATGACTCTGCACTAACCACCTGTCTACTGAGTCCATTCCAATCAATTACACCCTATTTGTGAAACAATTTATCCCTATTTTTTTTATCTACGCTTTTCCAGCTTGAATCCATTACTTCTTGTTCTACCCTGATTACTAGCCATAAGAACTTTTACTACATCTCCTTTATTGTATCCCTATATCCACTTAGAAACGTATATCAGATCGCCCCATACTCTACGCCTCTCGAGTGAGTGTAAATTTAGTAAATTCAATATCTTCTCATAACTAAAGCTACGCATCCCATGTATCATTTTGGTCATCCTTCTCTCCACTGATTTTAGCAAGGCTATTTCCATCCTGTAATCCTTGTATAGTCAATAACCTTGTAGTTGGTACTTGCAAAGTGTCTTGATAGGATGAAAATCTTATCTTATCTTATCTTGTCCCACATGCCCCCTTCCCTCCCCAACCCGACTCACTGCACTGAGTTTTATGATCCCGTTCGAGCCTTTGAATCTCACTCAAATATACATGTTTTAAGGACTTCATAGATATTTGCTGCTCTTGTTAATCTTTTTATTGTCCTAGCTATCACGTTACACTGTTCTCTGCTCACCTGTTCTGCCTTGACTATTAAGTACATGGATGTTTTTTACTTCAATGTTGTGTTTTAAATTAGTAGTCATCCTTTTGGGGTCGTTTTTCCTTGATCTTATCGCCCAATAATGAATATTCTTTTTTTGACCTGCAATTAAATTCCTTACAAATAAGGTATAATCATCATCAGCACCGACCTCACTGACACCTCTCGCCGCCCTGACCTCCGAACGCACCTTCCCCTCCATCCTACACCCCCAGTTAATCCTCTCCAGGTGTCTTCTTAATCTTGCATAATTAGTTATTCTGAAGTCAGGTACTCTATGCTTATTAACACTTCTAGTTCCAACTTTCTATTTTAAGCAAATCCTGATTTCACAATTATCGCGCTCACCTAACTGACCTCCAACTTCCACCTCTGTAACTAAATCTTCCCTGTTTGTTAATAATAAATCTAGAATATTATCTCCCCTAGAAAGAGCTCCTTGATTGCTTGCCTTAGCAAGTTATCCTGAACTAGAGTTAACAATTCCATCGCGTCATTGTGTCCTACAATTAAATCCCAGTCTATGTTCCTAAGATTAAAATCTCCTACCACGCATAATCGATTATATCTACAAGCCTTGCTTATTTCTTGCCATATAGGAACTGAATCCTCTTTACATAAGTTTGAAGGCCTATACACTACACCCAAAACAGTTTTCTCAGTTCCCTCCGTAATCTCCAAACTTATACAGTGGCGGCTCGTGATAAAATACAATGGAGGGACTGCAAGCTTTACTCAACAGTAGGATACGCAAATTTTACCTATCTCAGGTATGAGTTGTAGTTGATATTCACGGATTTCAGGGCATGGTAGTAGTGGTGGTGGTAGAAGGGATGGTGGGGGTGGTAGTGTTGGTAGTAGAAGGGATGGCTGAGGTGGTGATGGTAGAATTACAGTATTACTTGAAAATAAAGTCCGTACCGCTTGATTTCAGTCTTTTCATTTAATGTCAGCTGGGATAAGTTGATGTTTGCAAATACTTCACTGGATTTTCCATCGTCATAGGGTAATTACAGAAAGCACGGTATAACCACACCGTCTACACGCACTGTAAACACGAGAGGGACGAGACTTAGCTGCCTCGTCTGCAGCTCTTTGTGTTCACAAGTGGCGCGGCGGCGGCGCAGACAAGAATCGTATAGCAAATATAAAAGTAACTTAAATTTTGGTCTGGTTTTAATGAAAATACACTTAGTAAAGTATTGAAAATAATTAAATAACATATAATGACTTTTTATTATGATATATTTGTTATTAGTGTGTCAATTCTGCTTTGTCTCTAAAGGCATCATACACCTGAGTCCTGACAGTGAGTGTCTGGGGGTGCTGCAGCTCTGCAGCCCTATGCCACGAGCCGCCACTGCCCTTATAAACTCTATGCTATCATCTGTTTCTATAACATTATCAACACAACACTGCAATGTATCTCTTGCATAAAGCGCAACTCTTCCACTTCGCCTGCCTAACCTATCCTTATGGAATAACCTATACCCCGCTATCGCAACTTCCAGAGTATATACCTTGCCTGACATATCTAACCATGTGCTTGGGGGAGGCGGTGGCCGAGTGGTTAGCATCTTGGAGTGCTGAACTCAATGTCCCGAGTTCAAATCCTGCCGGGGGCAACTCTTTCAAGAGCCTGGTAGGGGAGCAAAAGGTCCCGAGTTAAAGTCTCACCAAGGAGCAACTGTCAAATCCATCGTCGAGTGGCCGAAGCAACTCACATGCAGCGTATACCTGTCCGCCGATTGTGAGTGTGACGGTGGACTTTAGGAGCTGCATGAGCCTAAACTGAAGAACCGAACATCACAGAAAATGGGATCTTCACCTGAGACCACAGGTGTCACTATAAAAATCCAGCCTGCGCCACCAACGGGCGAGATCGACCAACATCAAATCTCTCCATATGTCTACAGACGCTATAGGCTACAACGTAAAAAAGAAAAAAATGTTTCTGTTAATGATATTACATCAAAATCTTCTACACTAGTTATTCCTCTCAGTACATCTATCTTGTTCAAAATACTCCTACAGTTTGTATAGTAAATCTTCAAGCTACTCCTCTTCTTCTTGTCAATTTTCCCTACAGCCTTAACTAACCCAATCCTCTCTCTCTTTTTACGAATCACTTTTAGTGGAGCGGTCGAGGCCAAAAAAGGGCCTTATTTAAGGAGTTACCCCTCCATACTTTAGAACAAGGCAAATGAGGTATTGTTGGATTCGTTAGGATGTCTACTTTATGAATAAGGATGTATTACAGTCAGATTCTAATTAAAACATGACCATTTAACCCATTCAACCCATAACAAATTGAGAATTTTTGAATATTTTAAAAATTGTTATTTTGGCACTTACAAAGATTACTTACACTATTAGGATGTCTACTTTATGAAAAATGATGTTTTACAGTCAGATCCTAATTAAAACATAGCCATTTAACCCATTTAACCCATACAAAATTGAGAATGTTGGAATATCTTAAAATTTGTTATTTTGGCACTTACAAAGATTACTTACAGTATTTACACCATCATGTCCGTATCATCTCCGACTTCATCTCCATTTGCCACCTCACTTATCTCCGGCCGATTCGCACATTCTCCACCACAGGAACGTCAATGCACTCAAGTCCAGCAATGACACACTGGTATTTTTGTCCGCGACAACCTTTGTCAGTGCAGTACAAATGAGTTAGGTCTCTAACCTCTGTTGGTGCCGATTCATTCCTGTACATTGTTGGACGCAGTTCATCCTATGCATTCACATGCCAACCATGGCCAACTGGGTTCATGTTCTCAGGTTTTGCGATGTGACTCTGATACCACACTGCTACTTGGTATTGGGCCCGCAATACATGTTGTTCGAAGGCATCATCTGTTGGTGGCAGTAAGGATGCGGGCTTATCAGTTGTGGTGGCGAGTACGAAACGAAGCTCATTCAGTGAACTGAGATTTTTAGTTTTTTTTACCATGCATGAGGACAAATCGCCTTGCGGTATCTAGGAAAGTAGGCACATCCTGAAATGCTTCCAGGCCCTGTAAGGCATCTGAATTTTTGGTGAGAGCTGAATATGCCGTTCGCTTTCCAAGTCTGTATAGAGCACTTGTCGTGTCACATCCTGACAGAGCATTCACGGCTGGTAATGACTTGCATGCTGCCTTGCCAAGTTTGGTACTGATATGGTGAACAGGTATGAATCGTTCCTTTGAGACGAATTTCCCTGATTGCCCAGCATGCATATATACTTCATCGGCCAGTGCTCCCCTGCTCCAGTAATACACCAACAAGACGAGGACATCCGTGTCGTCACACCGAATGATTATCCTTGGATGGTCTCTCGATAACATGATTGCATGCAATACCAGACGAGTGTCCGCCTCCTCATGTGTGCTGTACAACCCCTCAAGACTGGACACACCCACTTCATTCAGAACTTTGACCGCTTCTCCATCTTCAAATCCACCTGCCAGTACTGCCGATTTATCTGCAGGCAGGAGATCTTGTCCATTGTCGCAGATGTACTGACAGATGAATGAAGCTAAACTAGCCTTGTTGGTACTGGTTTTGAGGAAGTTCCTGTAGTTCGGGACGTCCCTGTTCCCTTGTATCTGGTAGTTGAATCCGGAATCCATCATTCCTCGTCTGTGTCGTTCAGTCGACTTAATTGACTGTTCTCTGTCGTACCGGTCAAAGACCAACGTCACAACGTCAATGAAAGGATCCATGGCACTGTTCTTCAGAAGACGCACAATTCGGTCCAGAACCACCTTTCCAAGATCATTGAAAGTCTTGAAATGATTCTCGTTCAGGGCCTGACACATTGCCATGCCATCAATGAGGTATGCAGCAGACTGCGATGACGTCGGGAATTCTGACTAAGAAGGACAAGAATTTCATCCGTATTTGCTTCCAGCTTTTTGGCAAGATCTGCTTTGTTGGTCTTCCTCATCGAACCATCGTCGTGGAACATTGAAGGCGGAACAGCTGCCAATTCGTAGGAGAGGATCTTGTGCATATCCACATCACGGTTCTTTGACACTGCAAGCAGTCTTCTGAAGAGTACCTCCGTATCGATCGTTATCTTCCCTTCCTTATCACTGGAAAGATACTTCCTCATAGCAGAAAACGTTTTGACTACTGTCTTGGGGATTGGATCCCAGAAATTCCTCTTCTTTTCGTCCCCAAGCCTTTCTCTCGTGAACTGATTGAACATTTCCCGACCCTTTTGTGGCACTCCCTACATCGACTCTTCGACCTCTTCTGATGCCACCTGACCACTAGTTATATTAACTAGGGAGGTTGCCACACTTTCCAGGTCAAATGGATCTTGGCATTGTTCCTTGATGTATTCCTTGATGACTTTAACATCATTCTGGTCCTTGGTCACTCGAGCATGTCCAAGTTCTTCATGTGTATTCTTGGACTTGGTAGGTGTATACATTTCTTTGAATCGTTCTGCGTATTCCCCGGTTATGTGGCGGGTCAGCAGCCAGCGAACTAAGGCTCCTTTCCTCAGTGTGTAACCGATGACACCACCTTGGCTTTTAGCCTCGCGATTGATACTCTGTTCGAGAGCCTGATCCGTAGGAACGCAGTTGAAAGTCCTTTCTGAGTGTTTCACAACGAAACCATTTTCCGACATGTGCTGAAACATTCGTGGAGCTGACACCTCCAAGTGACGCATTTCCGCAACATAGACTGGGGTGTAGCGTGCATAGTTGCTGCGGCCTGCCAGGAAGAAGTACGGTATGACTTCAAGGACGGCGGTAGGGTGCATTTCAAAATCAGCCTCACGGTCTGCCCGAAGTAACTTCAAGAGGGTGTCACCAGCATCCAGAAAGCTAATCCAGTAACGGAATGTTGCTGATTGTTCTCTTCCTGTGTCTTTGAACTTCTTCATTGTACTGAGAAGAGAGGATGACAAGCGCATTTCAATCTCCTGACACGCAGCAGTGCAGGCTTCCGGAGATTGCATTTTGAAGGTATTCTCCAGATCTGCAATTAAGTGCGTGGTCTCATCATCCAATCAGGGCAACTTGTTTTTCATTGCAAAGGTTTCGGCAGCTGATAGAAACAAGTGAAAAAGTGCTTCGTGTAACAGTCTGATTCCTCTTAGACCTCTGGCATACTGCTTCCCTTGCAACATCAAACTCACGGACGCATGAGCATACACTTCAGGTACTGTCAGGATGTTGTGGAGACCACCATCACTAAAAAGCTTCCCTATACTGGCTATGAAAGCCATAGTGAGATGCATCCCACCAAGCCTCATCGTCACTCGACCAGCCAAGGGATCTGGCTCTGTCCAGAGAATCTGTTCAGCCTTGCTATATATTGCCAGGTCAGCAGTGACCAGAACATGTTCTTGTCCCACTGCATTTGCAATTTCAACCAATTTCAGGAAAGTCGTGTAGATCGTAGAGAAGTCAGAGGGTGGCGCATTAATGAATGGGAGATACCATATTCGAGTCAGTGGAATTTCTCTCTCGCTAACTAGAGAATTGAATCCACCCCAAGCCGGAATACGTGAAGTTTCAGGGGGACTTGCATGGGCCATTCCCAAATCAAGTCTTTTAGTACCACATCACTAGCAGACTTATCCAGTTCTTTGACTTCCCATTTCACACATGGTTCTGGTTTAGTATGGGGTTTGTTGTAGCGTTTGATTTCCTCCTCATCACAGCTCTGTGCATCTAGGGTTTTTAGGATTGATCTTGGAATGCAAGGTGTTTCTTCTGGCCTAGGAGACCTCTGATACAACACCACAGCCATTAAATGTGTAGTGTCCATTCCATCTATTGTCTGTTCATTTTGATCGAAATTGTCAATTGCGGCATCAACAGTGGTCTTTATAACATTCTCAGGATCATAGACAGAAATGTCACGTAGTATATGAACGTCAGACTTGGTTGACAGCTGGTCCAAAGCAATGGCAGTGAGGAATCTACGCACTTCATCATAAGGTATGCTGTGTCCAAGAGAGGACAGGTCATCTATCAGTTCTCGACTACCATGGTCGTGGTGCAGCTTGACACCTAAACCAAATGTTATTGGGGTATGGATTTTACAAACTAGAGAAATCATGTTGTGACATATTGCAAGAGCTCTCATTTCAATGTTTCCCATGTGAGTCTCAGATTCATAGCTTGTAGCGCTGTCAAAGTCTTTTTTTGAAGTACACCATGCAACGAAATCATACAAAGGATTCGGAGCAAGTCCTTGCACTTTTTGTCTCCATATTCCCACTAGAATCATAATGATCAGATTGAAATGTAATGTTACCGATACATTTCCTGATGATACCAGCTGCCTTATGCAAGACAACAGCGTCCTATTCTGAATTGACATCATCAGAGGATTCGAGTTCACATTCACCAATTTCATTTCCATGCACTTGTAGCCTCACAACGTGTTTCAAGGTCTCGGCAACTGTGATATCCCCTGAGCATACAAGATCAGACCTCCCAGGCTGGACGATGAATGAAATCCTGTCTCCGAAATGCTTCTGTAATTTCTCCTTCAATCTCCATGTAGTACAAGACTCGTTGGTTTTAGAGTTGACCTCTGCTAATATAGCGACCAATCGTTCATTCAGACAGACAAGGTTGTGATAGAGATAGTTTTGGACAGGACAGTCTCTTCAATCTCCTTACACAAACTTTTGAAGGCACACGCATTGTCAGATTTATCAACCTTAGCCCTAGCACTAGCAGCTTTAATATTGGTAAGCGAGATGTAATGCGAATAGCAAGAGCGATGATATTTTGCATCCATTGCAAACAAGTCAGTGTTTGACAGCATTCGCATTTGAATCTCATAGTCGTTTCTCTGAATGGCTGCATCAAGCACTCTTTGCCGTGTGGTGGACCCCGTCCCAGTTCAGACGTTCGACAGTTTCTCCTTCCAGCTATGTGATTTCCCACATATGAAACAGCCTGATCGAATGTCAAATTGCGACGTGTCATATCGCCAGAGACGAGACAGTCCAACCGTAGGCCCACTATCTGTTGCGCCATCGTCAGCGTCTGCACATGTACCAGTGTTTCTTTGGGGTATCTGGATATTCCTCTTGTTCGTATAATTTGCTTTGAACTTTTGGTGAAATTTGATAACAGTATCTCCTTTTAGGATGTCGTTTTTCACTGGAAACAGCCGATCATAGACACCATCTTTACGAAGCTCGGCAGCTTTCAGAATGGATTTTAATCCTTCGACTCCAGGATTCTGGACAACTGGGTTATCAGCTTTGGTTTTGGATAATGAAGTCTTGCAAAATACGCAGCATTCGCAAAGACTCGTTCTTCTCCTCTTCTGAGTGGGTTCTTCTGGTGGTTTCATACTTTCTTCAACCTGCAAGGAAAAAAACATACACAATTAGAAAGTGATAAAGTAACAATGAGTGTAACGTTTTGCGCAAGGGTTTCTTTGTATAACTGAAGACAAAGTAGGAGTCAAAAATGGCCAAAAAATGGGTAAAACCCCTAATTTTGGGGTATTTGGGGGCCCAAAACACCATTAAAGTGGGTTTCAACCCCATATATTGTGAGAGTGTACTTGGCAGAAAGGAATTAATGTGATGTTACCAAGTTTTCAATCTTTGTAAGTGCCAAAATAACAATTTTTAAGATATTAAAAAATTCTCAATTTTGTATGGGTGAAATGGATTAAATGGGTTAAATGGCAATGTTTGAATTAGAATCTGACTGTAAAACATCGTTTTTCACAAAGTAGACATCCTAACGAATCCAACGATACCTAATTTGCCTTGTTCTAAAGTGTGGAGGGGTCAAGCAAATTTTTGGGCCAATGGCCGCTCCACTATTTAGTTCCCTGCCTTCTATGTAAAACTATTTCTAGTGTCACTGGTTTCCTTTACTCTAACCCCAGCGTCTAATGTCTAATCCCTGGCTCTCTATCTTAAAAAAGCCTGCAAAGCACCTACTTCCCTTTCAAGGGATTAAGACAAGATCTGAACCCATTTCCTCGAAAGATTCACCCCATCTCTGTGGTAGAGGCTGTTATGCCCGAAAAAGAGGTCCCAATTGTCGACAAAGGCCCGACCATTGGCTTTGCAATGAAATGCCAGCCGGCAATTCCGAGCAATAGCCCTGGAGTACCACTCATCGTCAACAGAGCGTCTCGAAAGGACACTACACACCACAGGGACCCCACCCCTATCCCTAACCTTACCTACAGCCTCCTTGAACCGTTGTAGCAGTTCCTCACTCCTTAAGGGGACTGTTTACCTGTATGATGTGATTTTCCTCAAAATTATTGAAATTTAGATTTCCGTATCCACAGATGCTAGAACTCATTGCAGTTATGCCAGACGCACGAATTTAGTGTTCCCGGTCCATTTAAATGCCTACGCGCCAGTTTAAAGAGCCTACTATGGCAGCGCGTGAGGGTACAGTGTTGCCATATGACGTTCATTATATTTTTAACTTTTTAAAATTATATATATATGATATTTTTTTTCTTTACAGTACATTATGTTGGGTGGAACGAAACGCCGTCATAGCGCAGGTTTTCACGGCGCTGCAGCTAAGCACAAACGAAACTCGGCATAACAAACTGGGCATAAAAATGTCATAACTTCTTTACTTTTCGTCCAATTTTAATAATTAAAAAACCACCAGAATCTCTATAAAAATTGAAAAATCGTTTTTAAGTATACTTTGTTGTGGGAGAATTTACTGCCTGAGTAAAAGTGTATTGAAACTTTTAAAGCTCAATATCTCGAAACTTGATTTTTCAAAAAGTGCACGTAGAAAAGTGTTAATAACTTCCTTATTTTTCATTTTATATAAAAAATAAATATAGCTATGTGTTCCTGAAGGTTTTGGCTTGAAACTGGATTTTGGAATTTGTGATATCCCTTTTCGTTTCTTTTTAAACTTGGAAAAGGATGAAAAATTGCGTTTTTATGTCAAAAAAATACTTTATTATTGTTTAGTGGTATGACTGACATAAGCAACATTAAGGAAAATCAGAAATCAGTTATCATATAGATGCACTACTCTTCAATAGGAGACAAGAAGTTTTAGAATTTTTTTATTTATGGCGAAGTTATTAAGCCTTTAAAAATGGCCGTAAAATGCATAAAAGTAACTGTAAACAAAAAATGATGGCCAGATTGCCTTCATTTTTGGTCTAGATAGGTTTTTAGATAGCTTTAATATTGTGTACAAATTTCAAGAAAATCCAAGCAGTCTAACATGGTATTAACCAAAAAGGTAAGCAGTCCCCTTAAACAATCAATGTCGTTTCCTCCCGCACTCAGGCAAACGATGGGCTTGTTCCCCTGGTCGACCATGCACTCATTTATCTTATCACAAACATAACCTATATCCTTCCCTTTGAAATACACCCGCTTCCTACGCATCCCGTCTCTGTCGCAAAACTCGCTGTCTAGGTATCTAATCTGACTGTCCTCAACAACCAAAAGTTTACTTTCAGGTAGGGATGTGTCGTCTACCTTTTTATCCTTTACCTCCTCTTCCTCCTCTTGCAGTCCCGAGAGTACCTACAATGAATTCATCATGCACACTACCTGGTCATTGTTCACCTGCCTCTGCTTCTGACGAGCCCCTCCTACCACCTTCCATCCCCCATTCTCTGGTGACTTACTAGGTACGCCACCCTTAATTACTAGTACCACCAGGCACACCACCCTCTGGTACCCTTCCAGGTATACGTCTCCCACATGTGTCTCACCTGGCAATCCACGTGGACCGACACCCTCACATTTAAGAGATCGGATCGCTATCTCCTGCTTCTTCACAACACTTTTCAACTCATTTACTTCACTTGCAAAACACATTTTCAGGTGTTCGATCGCCTCAAGAATAGTCCCGCTTTCCCTCCCCAACCCTGTCTCATGCCCCACCTTCCCCCTTATCACCAATTCTTCTTACAGGCAGAAGGGCCTTCCTCTACCAGGGAATAGGTCGCTATGTGACCTGAAGGAGGCTCTGAAGGTGCAAGAACCCCGGGATCTGACTCATTTTCTTCAGCCCTATGCTGCTATAGTCCTGCCGGCTATTGCGTGAGTTGCAGGACGTCTTAAAAATACGTCAAAGACTTTTCATCACACAGGTTATTTGTTTCATTGTAAAAACCTGTAGATTGAATGACACAATATCTGAATTGCAAAGAATTACTTATTGTCATTATAGCTTTTGTGTGGATATTATCATTATAACTGGATTGGTTTTTTGGTTTTGCTTTGTTTTGTTTTATGTATCCCTTCATTCATTCACCTATTTCTAAAAGACATCGCTCGGGTGTATTACTTTGATCTTATGTATCCATCCTGTCATTATTTATGTATGTTGTTGTCTTTCTACATGCTACATACACACCATACAGCGGAGACGCGGCACTCATAGAAAGGATTGCGTATGAGTTCATAGAGGACCAAGCGAGGGAGTGTGTGGCATACTGCGAGGTGAGGTTTACCCCTCAACTCCTCCTGCCCTCCCATAACCTGACACCTTCAGAGCAAGAAACGCACCTCAATGGCTCAGTCAATGAAGCGAAGGGTGAGAAACTATATTACTCATTTCTCTATCTAACTAGTGTTTCTGACCCTAAGGAACTCTCTCAAGGCTGTGACAGAAGAGTCTCCATTTATCCCTGCCATACATAGTCTCTGAAGTCTTACACTTTCTGCCAACTAGTACACACACATCTTTATCCATAATGTTACTACCTTTAGGCAAACTATAAAATTAAAATAACTATAGCTAGAATGATAATACTAGTTAGAAAAAAATTACTGATATATTAATTTAAAAAATTGCATAAAAAAATACAAATTAAGATTATGCCAAAGAAGACATTGGTCAGTTATAATAATGGATGTTATTTAAAAAATCATCGATGCAATCTTTTCTTTATTTTTTTGGCAGAGATGGTGGTGGATGACGTATTAGATGCAGTGTTAAAAGGCCTTGCTCGAGGGGAACAGCAGTTTGGCACCAAAGTGAGGGTAATCCTGTGCTGCATGAGGGGACGGTCAGGTGAGTTCCCCAAGGTAGATAATTAACACCTTTTTATTCATTCATTTGATTTATTTCAATTTTTTTTCAGATAGCCCAGTTCTTTGGCAGCCTTTTCATATGCTTATCCTTCTTCTGTAATTTTTTTCTCTCTCTCTCCATCTCTCACTCTTTCTCTCTCGCTCTCTCTCTGTCTCCCTGTTATTTGCATATATTTGAACTCTTTTATTTTCCTCTTTTCTGCTTTTATTTAGCTAAGTTCATGTATTTACTGTCCACTCCCTCCTACGTACTCCAGTTTTTGCAAGAATGGCATTCTTCTTACACTCAACCACAGTGGCGGCTCATGATAAAATACAATGGAGGGACTGCAAGCTTCACACAACAGTAGGATACACAAATTTGACCTAACTCAGGTATGAGTTGTAGTTGATGTTTACGGATTTCAGGGCATGGTAGTAGTGGTGGTGGTAGATGGGATGGTGGGGGTGTATCCAGCTTCTTTCCTGTGAATACAGGAGTGAGGCAAGGGTGCGTCCTTGCCCCATCACTTTTCAACACTTGTATGGACTGGGTATTGAGCAAAGTTGTAGATCAAAGTGATTGTGGAGCATCCCTCGGCAACACCAAGATCACTGATCTTGTTTTTGCCGATGATGCAGTAATCTTTGCTGAGTCGCTGCAGGTCCTGGTGATGGCTCTCGAGGCGCTGCACGTGGAGGCAAAGCCCTTGGGACTTGAAGTCTCCTGGCTCAAGACAAATTGGTCCAGGTGTGTGGAGGCTTACTAGATGAAACAGTACAGTCTGTTCATGCCTGCGGCGAGGACATTGATATCTTGGAAAGTTTTACATACCTTGGTAGCAGGGCTTTAAAACGACATTATTTTTCAAACGGTTCGTTCCGATCAGAAACAGTATTATTAACGTTTCGTTTTTCGTTCCTCCTCCAAACATAACGTTCCTGAACCGGTTAGAAAGAAATGAAAACCGGTTAGAACGTTATTCTCAAACCATGTATTAAATAGTCCGAATAAATAATAATGTCTATACATGACTACATTCTTATAGATGGTAATAAAACCATACATTTCATGGTCCCCAGTATCCAACAAAATCAAACCCTTATTAGGGCTTTAGATGTCGTAAGAACTATATTATTATACGACTTAAATAACGCAACACATTTACATGTACAATACAGGAAGAGTAGTGTAGGAGTATGCAATCTCATTTGCCACAAAGACATGAATCACTAACTATTTATTAATATTATATATGGCCAAAAAAATATTAATTCGTGCACTCACACTGAAATTTGGCGCACCAAGCATTAGGCTATGAACACAATTAAAAGTTTAAGCACGTACTCACGATATCGATCTTTTTTTTAATACTGGATATTAATCTAAGCATGTTCTTAAACCCAACTGCAGTATCATAACTCAATAATTGCACGAATGGAAAGTGTAATAAAATAAGGGAACGTGATGCATATCACGAAGACATAAATTCATAATTATAAAAGGAAAAATAATTGTTACTTTTCACAAATCAAATGAAAAGTGGTGCATATGATAATATTTGAAACAAAACCAGATCGTCAATTGCCAAGTGAACAAACACAGTAGACTTAATTGATGTATGTATGTAATACAGATGTATTTACTTAAATCATTTGGCTACTTACTGGAAGTGAAAATAGATTATTAACCAAATATGGCATGGAACTAAAAAAAAATAACGTTATTAACCGGTTACAGGGATTTTTGAATAGCGTTTTTGCTCCGGAACAGTAACTATGATAGCGTTTTCGTTTCCGTTTTTATTCCGAGCATAATTTCGTTCGTTTCGGTTTTCGTTTTCGTTCCCTTAAACCGTTTCAAATCCCTGCTTGGTAGCGCAGTTCATAATGATGGCGGGTCGCGTCAAGAAGTCTTCCGGCGGATTGGTATAGCCCACGGTGTTATGAACTCGCTCAGCACGAGTATTTGGCGTTGTCGGTCCCTGTGCAGGAGGACAAAGATCTGGATCAGTCGTTTGTGATCCCTGCCTTACTGTATGGTTGTGAAACATGGACACTAAATAGCGACTTGAAGAGACGAATCGATGCCTTTGGTAATAAGTGTCTTCGCAAAATCATGGGATATCGATGGGATGATAACGCGTCAAATCAGCGATTGCACCGTGAGACTGAATCGAGACCTATTACCTGCATAGTCCGTCAGCGCCAACTTCGGCTATATGGGCATGTGGCACGCTACCCTGAAACCAATCCTTCCTATCGGGTTGTATCTGTAAGAGACAATCCGACGTGGAGGAGGCCAAGGGGGCGACCACAAGGCTCGTGGCTGGGCAAGTTGATGCTTCCTGTCGAGAGTGCTTGGTATGGGAAGGGAACCTGCATGGGGACTCGCGCGTGGTGACCCCCGAGAGTGGCGTCGGCGAGTAGGGTGGGCGAGGCGACGCGCCCCCGGCGTATACCCTCAATGATTGATTGATTGATTGATTGAAAATAAAGTCGGTACCGCTTGATATCAGTCCTTTCATTTAATGTCAGCTTGGATAAATGGATGTTTTGCAAATACTTCACTCGATTTTCCATCGTCATAGGGTAATTTAAGAAAGGTGCACGATTTAACCACACCGTCTACACGCTCTGTAAACACGAGAGAGACGAGAAATGAGATTTTAGCATAAATGGCATTCTTCTTACACTCAACCAGGCTTTTCCATCCCCTTTTTATCTTCCTCTCAGTTTCCACCAATCCGTGCATTCATAAATTATCAAAACTCTTATACACACACAGTCTTTGAAGGCATATTTATGTCACGCTTATAGATGAAACTGGGTGCATGCAAGTACCATATATACGTCACAATATTTGGCTGAATTTTAGTGAATTAATCCAATGTTTCCCCTTTTTTGCAGAGTGGTCGTGGGAAATTCTCAGACTTTGTGAGGAGTACAAGGAGCGAGGTGTTGTTGGCATCGACCTGGCGGGAGTCGAGGGATCTGAAAGTGAGCTTTATTTCATTCTACTAACCCGTGGGCTGCGGCAAGCCTTCCGGAAGGCTCTGCTGAGCGACTGCGGCAAGCCTTCCGAAAGCGCAATTTTCAATTGCATACAAAAACCGCTCCAACATTCGTAGAAGTCTACAAACTGTGTCACATATACGCCTTGATGTCAGCCCTCGATAACACACACCACCATCTGCCTAACTACGCTGTACGCAGAGATATACCACTCCCTGGGTTTTTTCCCAAGATCTTGGGATTTAGGTCCTGGTGTTGGGATATTTTTTGTCTATCTTGGGACTTTTGGAGGGATTATTCAAGTATTTCTCCAGTAGTTTATCTCAAGATACGGTACAACGGTACCTATGCTTACCTTAATTTGAGATAAACTATTGGAGAAATACTTGAATAATCCCCTCAAAATCTTTGGAAAAATCCCAAGGAGTGGCACCCCTGATCCCACCTCAGCAGTCTCTCGCCAGCGGTTTGGTGCCATTCGCGCCAGAAATTTTAACTCCTGACCACAACCACACCACAACCCCATACGTTTGGTTTAAAAATAGATATATTGCCGGATGCAGATTTTTACTACCTTGACGTTGATGTGATTTTCATCCAATTATGTAATGGTCACTGTTTTACTCATATCCCCGCACTGGTGGCACTAAACAAATCTTAGCGCCCGCAGTTTCCGGGTTAAGAGACTGTGCAAAAATCTTACTCCTAGTCTAGACACACACACTGATCACCATCATCATCATCTTCTTTCTATTCAGCGTCAGATTTTCCCTTATTATCTTATGAGGTTAGACGGCCGATGCTACGCTTCCAACTATCTATATCCATTGTCTCAACCTCTTCAATGCTCAATGCTGCCAGGTCCTCTTCAACACACTGCCTCCATGTCTTTCTTTGCCTGCCCGGTGGATGGTGACTTATTGGCACTTCCACTCCAAAAGCTATACCTAGTCTATACACACACTGATATTCTTGTTAATGTTTTCAGTTGAGAGTTTCACGAAGAGCCATGTGGAATATGCCGTGTTTGAGGCCGCCAAGGAGAAGGGCATTCACAGGACTGTCCATGCATGCGAGGAGGGACCTGCCATTTGTGTTCAGAAAGTGAGCTTGACAAGAACTGATGATCTGTCATGGTATAATATAAGATAAAGCATGGATAACATACATACTAAGCTTGTTTTGTGTATTCCTTGCATCTGTTCTATAAGTTTCTTCATTCTTAAGTCATTTATAAGTCTGCAATTCCTGTCTTGATTCATATTTTCAGTGAAGAACCATTCAACACTCACTCTATCTTCATTGTTCCTCAGAAGGCTATGTCATTGTATAACTTTTCATACCATTACTGCAATAAATAAACCATAATCATCGTATTGCCATCATTTCAGGCAGTAGAGATGTTTGGGGCTGAGAGGATAGGGCATGGCTATCGTGTCTTAGAGGATGAGGAGGTGTACAAGATGTGCCAACAAGAGAATATTCACTTTGAGGTGTGTCCCTATTCCTCCTACCTCACCGGGGATGTACAGTCACTCACCACTCCCTCTAAGAGACATCCCATTCTAAGGTAAAGACACAGAAAGCAGTCATTTCATATTCAAGAGTTTTACTGTGATGACAAGTTAAGGATGTATAGGAGTAGAAATAGGTTTTGGAAGTGTGAGAGTACGACCCCCTGTTGAATGGTGTCATGGGTCACGACTTTTATTGTAGGTATGTAGGCATTTAAGTTCCAGGAGATTTGCGCATCTTTAAACACTTTTGATGAGGACTGCCAGAGGGCGCTAATATGAGAAAATAGTATATGCTAAAATTGCTTCTCAATGAATAGCTGGGTACGCTAGCAGTAATTCTTGATTTAAATTGCATGTAGTGGTCGATAAAAGCATGCCAAATAGTGAGAAAAGGAGATATAGCAAAATCTGATAGCTTACAGCGATGTGGCAACGCCACTAGTCGCCATGTTGTTGGGACCAGTTCCGCTGAGCCTCCAGCCACTCCATCACAACACCTCGCGAGAGCCACACATCTCGCTGCCGGCCACGAGACCCATCGCCACCCCTTCCATTTGCCCGCCTGCCCAGAGCTTGTCTTTCTGACGGAGGTAGGTGAGGAGACGCAGCGCGAGGACAGGAGGAGGGCAATGGACCAGGCAAGGACCGCCGGCAAGCGTGTGAGGTCGAGAGGGCAAGGGAGTGAGGAGCCAGGATTTCCACGTGGTCGAGTGTGGTCTCGACGAGAGGACCACAGCTGTAGGTTCCTCGGTAGAAAGCGTGAGATAACCTGACCTCTTTCTTTTCCCCAGACGAGCGTGCGACAGGGCTATCATAGGTATCTAGGAAAGGTATTTAGGGCGAGTAAGTGCCTGAGTGAAAGCAAGTCCGAAACAGGACATGTAATGGCCTGTTAACACATGGCGTGGTAATTTTTATATTTAATAAATTAGTTAAGGTTAGTTTCACTTGACAAGGCAGCCTTTGAAGACCTTCTCGCAGAGGGTTCAATCTCCGCTATGTGGTATGCAACAGTCACTCGATTTGAACCATTCTTCCCGCCTTCTACGATGGATCCACGCATCGTCACCAGCCTGCATCGCCTTCGCCTGGGTTACCTCGGAACAGCCCAAATGACAAATAAAACGCCAACCCATGCGAACACTGCCTAGAGATGGAGGAATCACAACTATTACACTATGTCCTGCATTGCCCTTCCACCGCCAGGCTGCGCCTCTACCATCACGCAACTTACCCAAGAGAATCGAAACGGCAGCCTCCGTCCTGAGTGCTGTTCCCCTAAATATCCTTGCTGAAATCGTCGCCTCATACCCTCCACCCCGTTAACTACTGTGACATCTAACTGCTTAACACTGACGGGCTCTTAGAAAGCCCGTGCCTTCCTACAATGGAAGTGCATTAATTTCATATATATATAAGGTAGCTTAACCCGCGTCTATTGATTTATCCTTGTAAATGTAATACTCTTGAGCTATCGCTCCAGTGAGTCTCGAACCGTCGGTAATTTTGAGTTGGTGTCAAGTGAAGTAAGGCCTGAAACTTTTTTCAATTTATTTTTCTTTGTACAGGTTGCCCATCACTAATCCGGCAACCACGGGGGCTTAGCACTGCAGAATTTTCAAAATTTCCGGATTATTGATGTTTTCTCCCCTGACTCTATATATGCTATATATATTGTAACATAAAATGACTACAGTACACAGGGCCCCGTCTTTCTGCTCTAGTCTCCTGTCCCACTCCTCTCTGCCTAGGACTGTTACTATTGAAGCTATAAGCCTTTCCCTCTGACTCCTATACTTGTTGCATTCCACAATGACATGTTCTACGGTTTCTTTCTCTCCTACCCTGCAGCTATAATTCTGGTTCTCCAGTTCCCTGTTCCTTCCGTTGACTTCCAGGTGCCTGTTCTTGCTTTATAGAGTAACTTACTCCCCCAGTCTCCTACATGCCAGGTCACCCCCTCTGGTTTCTGTTTCCACCTGTACCACTGCAACGTTGATTTCCTGTCGGAAGGTGAGCATACAGCTGATTCTGTGTACAGTACCATCAAAACAAACGGCGCCAGGGAACAGGCGCCTTCCATTGGCAGGGAAAGAAAGGGCTAAAGTGACAAAGTAGGAAGATATGTGTCAAGCTCGTGCTTGACAGACGACCTACAAAGCGATACTAAGCAGAAAAGGTCACAAGAAGAAGAAGAAGAGAAGAAGCCTCCCGAAAACAGTGGCGCGCCAACCCAAGAAATTTGAAACTGGGCTCCGAAATTCATGCCGGAAAACTGATGGAACCGGAATATTGATTGCCAGATTAGTGATGGTCAACCTGTATGTTAGTGGACCAGGATTAAAAGCTTTAGCCACACACAATTCTTCGAAACCCGACAAATGGGAAGATGTGGGTGAGAGGGAGAGGGGAAACCAGACTAGACAGATGAATAAAACTTCTCAGAGAAGAATATAAATCACATGAGGAGAAGAATTACATAATCTTTGAAAGTCCAGAGAAATAAACTCATTCACTTTGACAGGTTCGCTGAGGATGAGGTGAGTTTCAGCATCAACAGCGATGACCCAACATTGACCCACACGCGACTCAGCGATGAATACAAGTTACTCAACAGTTGGGGACTCACTGAGGCTCATATAACCCGTGCAGTGAGTAGTTATTGTCATAATATTCTTTATTATCACTATCTCTATATCTCTTATATGGGAGATGGATTGTTGTAGGTAGAAAGAGCAGTTGTAAGAAAATTATCATTATGTAATATTTGTATACGTTGTTTAGTTTTACCTATTAATGCCTTAGTAAAAACAAAATAGTAAAAATAAAATGTGTGTATAGATCAAGTATGATCATCGTTATACAGACTTCTTCCCTTCAGAATTCCTAAGCTTAAAGTAATCGTCAAGACCATTTCATCCTTCCTGATTTCATGCAGTCAAAATATAGCCATTATCGATTATATCAACAATATGTTGTCACTTTTTGTATCCAGTCACCCGTTTTTAAATAATCCGCAATGAAAATCTGCAAATTCCCCGAGCAACGCTCCTGACGACAAGAAGACGACGCACCACAGCTCGGTGACGTCACCTGAGGTGGCCTCCCAATCCCGCGGTAATACAAATACACGTCAAACCAGTAAGACGCCTTAATCGGCGAAGGACGAGCGAGCCCGTAGAAACCCGATAGCAAGGAAATTTGTCTGTAGGCGCGAATAGGGTTTGAATGGGGCTATCAGATAGCGAAGACCGCTTGTCAATCGGAAGCGGGATTCCAAAGATATAAGCTCCTGAAAAGCGTAAGCGTCGATCGGGTTGGGTCGGCCGCTAATTGAGAAAAATCCCGTATCCAATGAGGACTCGCGAGCGCTTCGCGCTCGCTCGTAATTATAAATAAATACAGTAAACCCTCTCGTATTCGGACTAATTGGGCCAAGGAGTGGTCCGAGTAATGCAAGGATCCGAATAATGCAGGGATAAAATAATAACAATAAAAAAAAAAAAAAATAAAAATCTAGGTGGATATAGAAAATTTCTAAGTCATTCAAATATCAATAAACATAAGATAAATCATGTAAATAAATAAATCTACAGTAAAAATACACAATACAGGAGTAGTGTATAGTACTATCAGTCCTACGTCTGGCAGCGGCAGCCGGCAGCAGTATCTTGATGGCGAAGATTTCCTCCTCCTTCTTGGTGTTGTCTGTAGGGTTGCGAGGACCCCTTGAAGAGCCCTATGATCCCTGGTGATATCCTATGATGCTATCACAGGCGTTGTAGCTGACCTGTCTTCTTCAGGAAGGCACAGGTGAGGTGGATGACAGCGTGCTGTCCTGAGAGGTAGGCAGGGCGCCAGGCGGGGCAGGTCGCTCGCCAGCAGGGTGGGCAGGGTTTTACGTCATTACAAATTATTATACATCGTAGTGATTATGGTGAGCTGTTATAAACACGCGTCATTATTTAGGTCAGTGTAGTAGCACGTGTCACCTTAAATAAGGGTTATTTAAAGGTGTTGAGGTGGCGGGGTAGCCAGTGACGGGGAAACATCCTTGTCACGGCCACCCGTAATACTAACGGAAAAAGTGTCCGTGTGACATGACCTTTAAAGGCCGTGTCAAACGTCTTGTTGACTTGAGATTGGACGAGAAGTTTTAGAAATAGTTTGTCATTGGCTGGTGACTGATGACACGTTTGATGACGTCATTACTCGTCCAAGCCAATCAGGGCCTTCCTACCTGTTAACTACCTAACGAGGGAGGCTTGCTGGATACGGTAGTAAGGGCAGGTAGTATATAGGCGGTGGGAGAGCGGGTGGAAGCTGGAGATACGACCTCCGTTGCTGAATCTGGGTCCAAGGCTCAATGGCCTCAGATCACTCGTCAATACAACATTTGGAAAGAAAAAGAAAAAAAAATTACAGTATACAAAGTATATGCTTAGTGATGGATCATAAATGCTCTGCCTGGCTGCCTGGGCCTCTAACCTCACTGAATCACATCATGACATGCCTACTTACCCCTAAAAAATATTTTTAAACAATAACAAATGAAATAAAAAGGAGGAGGAGGAGGTCCGAATAATGTCGAAGTCCGAATACTAGAGGTTTACTGTATTGTACTTGAAGAATTTTGGGTGTTTCCGATATATATTTTTTGCGATATGCATATACTTGCATCCTTTATGGGTGTAGCAAGAAAGCTGTGCCTTTCCAGAGAGCGTATCACCTGTTCCCGACCTATACGGCTACGATAAATGTGTAGAGAAGGTGTGTGCGCCGGTGGATCGGCAGGCTGTGCGAAGCAAATTGTCGCCCTCATGTGACGGCATCAGCAAGTTTCGCGCCACGGCCGGAACGGGGATGTTGTTTTTCCCGCTCTTTTTACAAAAGTCGGGGATAACAGAAGGGAGAAGTATCCCCTTCTTTACAAAGAAGGGGATAGGTATTGGAAGCGGGGATGTGGGTGAGAACGGGGGTGGGTGTTGGGGATGAAGTAGGGTGAATAATGGCAGATTCCTGAAGGACATCTCTCTCTCTCTCTCTCTCTCTCTCTCTCTCTCTCTCTCTCTCTCTCTCTCTCTCTCTCTCTCTCTCTCTCTCTCTCTCTCTCTCTCTCTCTCTCTCTCTCTCTCTCTCTCTCTCTCTCGGCGAAACACCTCATATGACGTCATCAGTAATATTCGCGCGGTTTCTGGAACGGTGCAGATTTTTTTCCTGCGCTTTTTACAAAGGTCGTGTTTTTACGGAAATAAGGCGTGGAAATTAAATATTTTATGAGGATTCGGTGTTTTGAAAGAACATTTAACATATTTATGCAAAGAAAAAATGGGTCAGGGCGATTACTTTAGGTATAATTTCCTCCTGTCCAGAATTTCCAAGCTTAAGTGTCATTTTCCTCCTGTTCAGAATTTCCAAGCTTAAGTGTCATTTTCCTCATCTTCAGAATTTCCAAGCTTAAGTGTCATTTTCCTCCTCTTCAGAATTTCAAAGTTAACTGTCATTTTCCTCCTGTTCAGAATTTCCAAGTTTAATTTAGTGTAATTTTCCTCCTGTTCAGAATTTCCAAACTTGTGTTATTTTCCTCCTGTTCAGAATTTCCAAGCTTGTATCATTTTCCTCCTGTTCAGAATTTCAAAGCTTGTGTCTTTTTCCTCCTGTTCAGAATTTCCAAGCTTAATTAAGTGTCATTTTCCTCCTGTTCAGAATTTCCAGACTTAAGTGTCATTATCTTCCTGTTCAGAATTTCCAAGCTTTAGTGTTATTTTCCTCCTGTTCAGAATTTCCAAGCTGCTCTACACTCCTTCCTGCCGCCAGAAGAGAAAAAGCAACTTATAGATCAGCTTCAAGAAGCGTACGGGTTCATTCACTACTCCCTGCACCCCCTCCCTTACTCCTCCTCCTCCTCCACTTCACCATCAGAACTCGTACCTCCACTCCTCCACCTTAACCTAGTATTTCCTTTGGAACCTGGGCTGCATGAGATATCTTAGTGTGTTAGGTAAGGATAGTGTATTGACCTTGTTGTATGTACCTAATTGTACCATAGGGCCTGAGCTATGCTCAAGCGGTCCTGTTGTCATGCCGGGTGCCAGGGGTTAACGTAAAAGGGGAAGACCGCAATGAATC
This sequence comes from Chionoecetes opilio, assembly GCA_016584305.1. Lineage (NCBI taxonomy): Eukaryota > Metazoa > Arthropoda > Malacostraca > Decapoda > Majidae > Chionoecetes > Chionoecetes opilio. The sequence goes on along the minus strand of JACEEZ010009171.1, from coordinate 243,215 downwards.
AATGTTTTTACTCACACAGAAGCTCATGTTTGTCTAGTTTTTGTCAGATAGGTGTAAGCAAAAGGAGTTGTGAGGCCTGATTGTGATGGCCGGGGTTGTGGAGTTTATTGGTTGTGGAGAATGTGCGTATAGGGGCATGCACAACTTTTGGGAGGGGCGGTTGAGTGTACGAGGTACAAACTTAGGTTTAAAGTTCGCGGGCGGAGGGGAGCGGCCGTAAAATATTGGCGGCCAGGGGAGCGGCTGTAAAACTGGCGGGAGAATGTGACGTGGGTTAGTGTAGAGGACCTGCCTGGTGTCCACATGCCCGCCATCATGGCTTGTCGTCGCTGATCCCAAACCCCTCTCTCCTGCAGGATCCAAATGCTCCTCCAAAAAGACCATGTACCCAACACCCATACATAGGTTACAGCTCAGTGATCACGAAATTTGTATCATGCCGTGTCTTGAGACCATGGCTGAATATTTATCAGCCACGTGGCCCTCAGTGGGAAGTTTCTCTTAGTCTTTATGGGTGAATAGATTACTTATCATTCACCACTTACTGTGGGAGGGGGTTTGGTATGTTAGGATCCGATTCGATCACGAACCAGTGTCTTTGTGGATCATCATTATTATTTAGTTGGGTTATTATGTCCTTGGTATAATAATCATGTCTTCTGAAATTATATCCTTTTGGTAAATAGTAAAAATGTAGTATCTTTTCCTTTCCTAATTCGCTGTGAAGTAGTGGGTTGATCAGTGGTGCTCACCCCTTAACCAGGAAACTAACAACCTACTCCACGTTCCCTAGCTTCCGATAGAAACCGGCCTAGAAGTAACATAACTCTACCATTTCATGTTTAATTGGGGATTGAATAATAAAAGGGATTTAAGGCGGAAGCAGCAGGATTTATTCATAAATTCATTAGTATTATGGTTAATTAAACTTCGTGGCATCACACTGGTGGCTTAGCGGTGGGATTTAAGGTGATTGAGCACTATCGGAATAACCACCACAGTGAGTTAGGATGTGGAAAGTTTCTGTTATTGGCTATAGTCAAATTCCAAATAAATTAGAGGTAGATGATGCCGAAATATGCTATGGGTTAAATAATGGGCAGCCTGGGGTTAATCCCTACAGGGGTTTCTGCGTCCCTGGCCTCGGTGAGCATTAAGGCCTATCCCTGACATCGATTGGTTGGGGAGGGGTTTGCGACCCCTCCCTGTAAAAACCAAACCGAGCCACTAACATTATAAGAGGTATAGGCCGGGGGCGTGGTACCCGCGCCCCCGACCCGGTTTTGCCGGGGGAACCGACCATGCAGACCCCTCCAATGCCGACGCAGGGAAGGGGCCTGCCTATGACGAGTGCGGGGCAAAGCCCTCGGGAATCCCGCACTCCAAATCGAGTGGTAGGGCCCCTAGCCCAACTTTTTCTAATGGGGGTGCCGGGGCGGCGCAAAAAGCGGCGCCTGCCTGTCAAATCACTCCTGGGATAAACCTCCGGGGGGTTTTCTTCGTGTGGGCTCGTGGAACGTTCTGAGCCTCTCGGACGATCGTCGACTACCTCCTATCGGGCGAGCTCAGTAGGCTGAGGTGGATATGTGGGACTCTCTGAGACGAGGAGGCCTGGCAGTGGCGAGACTAGCAGTGGGGGGTTACACCTACTACTGGTCCGGGCATGAGCAATGGTCACCAATGAATAGGCATCTCCAGCAAACTGCAGCCGTCAGTTTTGAGGTTACTCCGGTTGATGAGCGTATAATGCGGGTGAGAATGAAACACACTCTGGGTTTTCATGTCTATTGTTGCAGTGTACGTCCTCCCGGGAGGTGCGTAAATGAAGAGAAGGAGATGTTCTACCCAAACTCGACTCTGTATTAGACCGTGTCCTCCTCGGGACACACTTTTGTCTTGGGCGACTTCAATGCTACTACTGGCACTGTGAGAGATGGCTACGAGTTTTGTGCTGGTTCCCCATGGCTCCGGGACCAAAACACCAACAGTTCTCTGCTTCTGAATTTTGCAAGGCCCAGAAGGTTGTGAATTGCAGGTTCTTGGTAGCAAGACCAGAGCTGCACCGCTGGACAAAGGGATAGTAATGCCGGAGGGTTAGCTAAGGAGATCGACCACATCCTCGTTAGTCTCTTTGGGAGGATTCTCCAAACTGCGGGGTTTACCGGAGTGCTGATTTTCTTTGGGAACAGATCACAGACTTGTTGTTGCTAACTTAAGCTTCATGTAAACAGAAATCTCAAAGGTACCATCTGGTTTCTCTTGAAAACTAAGGACGACAGGGCTCATGAGTATGGGGTGGCGTTAAAATCGGTTTGATGGCTCGGTGCCCCGAGGCCCGGGAAACGGGGGGATACCTTAAAAACGTGAAATTACGGGCTCCCAAAGGAGTGTATTGGGAGCGCCCGGGGTCAAGGCTTTGGTTTTTTGTCTCGACGGAACGCTGAAAAAATCGAGGGAGTCGCGCTGCCAGGCTGGCGGGGAAACCAGGACCGCCAGGGCTCAGTCAGGGGCCGGACTAGAACCCTCCTGAGGAGGACAAGGAAGGTATTCAAGCCCCCGCTGGGGATGTTGAGGGTCATTTAAACGCTATGACCCCCCCCGCCTACCGAGCCCTGAAGAAGCTCCTTTCCAAGTTTCCTCCGGGCGAGTGCTATTGAGCAGCAGAGGGGCGCCTCGTTCGGACATGGATGGGCAGATGGCCCCGTTGGGCTGATACTTGGGCAGTTATTCAGGTGGCCCCCTCCAACGAGCAGCTTTCACACCACTGGCTACGGGCAGTGGATTCTTATCCTCCCCTTGACAAAACCGCACCCTCTCTTGACAGTCGAGAGGCTTAGCTAATGGGGGTGGAAAGGCAGCTGGTGTTTGTAATTCAGGGGCGGCTCCCCAAAGCGGGGGTTAGGCCAGGGATCCGCGGGTTGCATGCTGCCCCTGACTGCCATGTGGCAATCAGGGACCATTTTCCCCCTGACTGGAAAAGGGGGGTGGTCGTCCCTATCGGAAAGGGAAAGGGGGTCGTCGGACTGAACAATTCCGCGGTATTACACTGCTCAGCGTGCAAACAAGGTCTTGCCCCATCTATGCGACACGGGTCCGCGTCATCTGCTGACACAGAGACCTCAGCAGTCGGGTTTACGCCTGGTAAATCACAACGGGCCCTACCCCAGCGCTTTGTGTCCTGGTGGAACGCCGACGTGAGTTTCACAGGGGGATGCTTTCAGCCTATGTTGATCTCCAAGGCGTTTGACTCAGTGCATCGGGAGTCACTTTGGGACTTCTGCGGTTCGCGGGGTTCCTGTGGGGCATTGGTTTTTAACTGGCTGTATTTCTGTGACTGAAGTGCTGTAGGTGGGGCAGGTGTACCAGCTTCTTTCCTGTTAATAAGGTGAGGCCAAGGGGTGCGTCCTTGCCCCCCCTTTTCAAAGCTTGATGGACTGGGTATTGGACAAGGTTGTAGACAAAATGATTTTGGGGCATCCGTCGGCTACACCAAGACATGATCTTGTTTTTTGCCGAGTCAAAATCTTTGCTGAGTCCCCGAGGGCCTGGTGTGGCTCTCGGGCGCGCACGAGGAGGCAAAGCCTTTGGGGGCTTGAGGTCTCTTGGTTAAACCAAAATCCCGGTGTTTGGGGACTTACTAATGAAACTAAAAGTCTGTTCATGGCGGCGGCGATACATTTAGATCTTGTAAAGTTTTTCTACCTTGGTAGTCAGTTCATAATGACGGCGCGTCACGTCAAGAATCTTACGGCGGATTGGCATAGCCCCGGTGCTTTGGACTCGCTCACGGAGTTTTTTGGCGTTGTCGGTACCTTCAGGAGGACAAAGATCCGGGTCTTAAATCGCTTGTATCCCTGTCTTACTATATGGTTGTGAGCATGGACACTAAATAATACTTGAAGAGACGAATCAATGCCTTTGGTAATAAGACTTAGTGTCTTCGCAGAATCATGGGGTATCGCTGGGATGATTACGTGTCAAATCAGCGATTGCACCGTGAGACTGAATCGAGGCCTATAGACTACCTTAGTGAGCTCGATCTGTCATCTGGTGGGCGCCTGGGAACTACACGCGGAGCTAGTATGTCGGGTCTCGGGGTGTTGGGCTCGACTTATTTTCTATTATTCCCTACCAAACCAGCTACAATTAAGTGTTGTCATGATCAACATAGGCTTATGCAAAATGGAAATATACGAGTTTTACATTATTCATGGCGTTATAATGAGGATTGTTAGCAAAATTGTTGGCATTCGATCACAGGTGTCCTACAACATTCTACTAAATACTGCAAAGGAATGCTTCAAGGCGGGTGCATGGGTTAATATTACCTCCATGTATGCAAAGAGAAGATAATATTAACCCATGCACCCGCCTTGAAGCATTCCCTTGCAGTATTTAGTAGAATGTTGTAGGACACCTGTGATCGAATGCTTCTATTTTGCCAACAATCCTCATTATAAAGCCATGAATAATGTAAAACTCGTATATTTCCATTTTGCATAAGCCTATGTTGATCATGACAACACTTAATTGTAGCTGGTTTGGTAGGGAATAATAGAAAATAAGTCGAGCCCGACACCCCGAGACCCGACATTCTAGCTCCGCGTGTAGTTCCCAGACGGCCACCAGATGACAGATCGAGCTCACTAAGGTAGTCTATTACCTGCATAGTATGTCAACGCCAACTTCGGCTATATGGGCATGTGCCACGCTACCCTGAAACCGATCCTTCCCATCGAGTTGTATCTGTAAGAGACAATCCGGCATGGAGGAGGACAAAGGGGCGCCCACAAGGCTCGTGGCTGGGGCAAGTTGATGTTTCTTGTCGAGAGCTGCTTGGTATGGGAAAGGAGCCTGCATGGAGACTCGCGCGTGGTGACCCCGCGTATGCCCCCAATGATTGATTGATTGATGCCGAAATAAGAATCTTTCGTGGACCCGGGGGCAGAGCAGACAATTTCAATAATGATGCACGCACGAATGAGGTGTTAAACTGGGAGCATGATTTTTGCATATTATGGTTAGGAAGCAACGACATTGACAACGAGTCGGTACCCAAGGATGTTAGCTTGGATTAAGATAGTTAAGTAAGGTAGTCTGGATTGGGATAGTTAAGTGAGGTAGTCTGGATTAAGAGTACACTTAAAACATCGCTGACTTCGGGGCACCCCAGTCTTTGGTCCACGACAACGGGCTGGAGTTTGTTTCACAGCAGTTCCAGGACCTCTGCCGGAGAGACCACATCACGACGCCATACACGACTCCATACCACCCGGGGGGGGGAGTGGCGCGGCGGAGGGGGTGCGCTCCTCCCTCAAAACTGTTCTGGATATTCTGTGTGCAGGATATCCTCGGAAATGACCACAGTACCTGACGTCCTGCCAGACAGTGTTGAACCACGCTGTCCACCCAGCAGTTAATGAGTTATGTTAGCCGGGTGTTGTGACCCGCCTCCCGGGGTGATGGCCTGGCACCTGCCACGGCGACGAAGTGAAAGGGGGCTACAAGAACAGGTGCACGCCAAAGATCAAGGGTAAAGTGCTGTAACTACTTTGGGAGGGAGTGATGGAATGTATTGTTCGGCTCGGGTGAGAAAAGTCGATTGACTGTCCGCCTTAATTTCCCAGGCCTAGTTTGAGCCCTGATGGTGTATGATATGTTATCATTATTTATTTATTTTTCTCTTAATAGGTTAGGGAGAAGCAAAGGCAACCTTAAAAGGAGGGAATCACACCCTGTAGTAGTGTGGTTAGGCCTCTGGAGTACAGTCTGCCGGTGGTAGGAGCTGAAGGAGACATCAGGACGTGGCTTAAGCTCTGGAAAACGCTTCCTGTTATGACTCTTGCTGCGGAGATGAATGGAGAATGAATGGGAGGTGAATGCGAGAGCAAATGAAGCTGAGTGACTGACTTTATTTTGTTATATGATCAGAGTGACAGGTCAAGAGTCTGGAAGGCTAACTTAACCATCGAGTGTCCGGGATCTAGCCCAGCTGTGGCAAGGTCATTCAGTCTTCTTCTCATGAGTATGCAGACTGGGGTTAGCAACCCCAGTCTTCCCAGGTATTTCTGAAAATATCAGTAAGGCAATTGGTTTGCAAGGAACCACGTTTAAGTTGCCAGTGTATTGGCCATTGGTTTTATGCTGAAGTTTGATGGAGTGATGGAAAAGGCCGAGTTTGTTATCTGCTAGTTGGACCCAAGGTAGTTTATGATATGAATGTACCATGAGATCAAGTTTTGTAGCAAAGGATGGTGGTTGTAGTTGGGTTATTATGTCCTTGGTATAATAATCATGTCTTCAGAAATTATATCCTTTTTGGTAAATACTAAAAATGTAGTATCTTTTCCTTTCCTAATTCACTGTGAAGTGGTGGGTTGATCATTGGTGCTCACACCTTAACCAGGAAATTAACAACTTACTTCACGTTCCTTGGCTTCCGAGAGAATCCGGCCTAAAAGTAACATAACGCTACCATTTCATGTTTAATTGGGGATTAAATAATAAAAGGGATTTAAAGCGGAAGCAGCGGGATTCATTAATTCAGTAAGATATTGACAAATTAAAATAACGTGGCATCACACTGTCTATACATCTTTTTAGGTCCCCTCTAGAGCTAGTGCACTAGCTAACGAGAGAGGATCGATCGCGACCCCAGGGGAATCCCTGGGTAATTCAGCAACCGTATCCCACATCTGGTTAAAAACTTCCACTCACCTCCCTGGGAAGGAAGGCAAAGAGGGCAGGGAAAGTAGTCTTCGTGTAGAAAAAGCTACGAAATGACAATACTCCGGGAGCAGCCACCATCACGGACCCACACCCCCTCCCTGAGCGAGTGCAGAGTTGCGTGAGGAGGGGCCAGGCCAGGACAACTGATTCGTTACACTCCTGCCCCCACGTGGCGAGCCACGAATCACTAAACGCCACGCCCCGCCACACCCTCAGCCGCGAACGGAGAGGGGGAAGGGGAGGGGGGGAGCGAAGCTCCTGGCGCCAAGAATCACCACGCTCCCTCTCTCCTTCCTGGAAAGGAAGGCAAAGAGGGCAGGGAAAGGAGGAGTCGTGTAGCAAAAGCCACGACAGCACACCGGGCGCCGCCCGCCACCAACACTGACCTACTCCTCCTCCCGTAGGGGGGAGGGAGGGGCAGCGTAGCGTGAGAAGGGGCCTGGTAAAGACGTCCGGAAGTAGTCATGAGGAGTACAGAGAGGAACGAAACGCCCCTCACCCCAACCAACACGAGACAAACCTCCGTGGGGGGCAAGAACCCCGCCGATGTCCTGGCAGGCTGTCCATCAACACACAACAAGGCTGAAAAGTGGAGGTACATCTCCGCCCCCGAGACACGGGGAGCACTTTAATGGAAGGGGGAGAATACGCCAGGCCCGGGAAACCAACAGTGGAGTCCCGAAACAAAAGCGAACGGGGAAAAGCAGCTAACCCTACACTCCCCCCGCTAACACACGATAAAATCAAGCAGATGCTCACCATAATAGAGTCGATGACCAGCATGTACGATAGCACGTGTAACAAGGAGAAATTATTGATGTGTAGACTCGACGATGGGCAAAGAAGGAATGGCTGACAGGCTGTTGCCGGTGTTATGCGAAATCCCTGAGTTGCGAGATCCCTGTTCAGTTGGCTTTTTGCATATGTACGGCGGAGCTTCAACATAGCAGCAGTGACCGTAAGGTTAGGAAAAGGTCAGGTTTAGTTATGTACAGAGATACAGGTAAAAGGTCCGTTTAGGTTAGGTCATATATAGAGAAACACAGGTAAAAGCATATTAGCCTAACCAACCTGACCTTTACCTAACATAACGGTCCCTGCTGACCATATTAGGTTAGGTTAAGTATACAGAAACAGCTAAAAGCTTATTAACCTAACCTAATCTGACTTTTACCTAACTTAACGGTCACTGTTGTTGTATTGACGCGGCGCCGCGCATGCCCAGAAGGCCAACTCGACAGGGATCTCGCAACTCAAGGATCTTGCATAACACCGGTGGTGGCGGGGGTGGCGCGGGCCTGCTAGACGTGTTTTTCTCCTTAGTTTGTATATTTCAAAGTCTTCTGCAAAGTCCAGTGCAACCTGGTTCTTCTTTAACCAGTTGTGGGATAAGGTTATCGAATTACCCAGGGATTCCCCTGGAGTCCAATCGATCCTCTCTCGCTAGCTAGTGCACTAGCTCTGTCGTAGACCCAAAAATAGGCTTTTCATACTTCAAAGCCGTCAATATTGTTTTTCCATAAAATTGATGCACATCTCTCGCCGCTGTCACTTCCTCTTTCTAGTCCATGCCATGTATCTCTGTATACTTCTTTGGGGAAAGATATACTTTTTTTGTGTTATTCTAATATCCTCCTCTACTTAGTTGGTTTTTTTCCTCGTGTTATCCTTTAATATCCAGCCTCTTTTATTACTCTTGATAGCAGGACTTTTCTGTGGACCTCTTCAAAGTGTGTGTGTGTGTGTGCGTGTGAGAGATCTGGGGGAGGGCAGGGAAGTAAGATATAAGAGTTGTGCTCCAAGTCTCAATTATGGAAGAAATGAAAAATCTAGTTTTTTAATAACTATCATGGCAAAGACAGCTAGTCACCCTGTCTCAGAATGGAGCATAATGTCCCTCAATTACTATCTCATGATTGTCAAATTTCCGATCTATTTTGTATCATTAATGTCCTTTTGGAAATTCATCCTGAATACCATATTTCAGGGTAATATTTACATTGTTTCATTCACTGTGTCAGAATGATTTGTTGGGATCTGTTTCTACATATAATATTTATGTTAAAGCTTTATATGGTAATTGATGCTTCACCTATTTAATATAACAGTGGCTATACGCTAATTGATGCTCTGGGGTTAATCCACAGCACTTTAAACTTCATAAAAATTATCAACCATAGTAAATGATGTACCATATGTACCATATATGAAGATGTATATTATATATGATGATGAAACAATGTAGTATGATGAGAGTCATGCGACCACTTGAGGCCCCCAATGCTACACAGGAAAAACAGACCAAACTCAAAATCTGCCACGAAACGCAGTTAAAGTTTTGGAAACTTCAAACGTCTGTATCTCAAAGTGTTTTGCAGATATTTTTTTGCTTTATTTGGTATCGTTTTGAAGATCATTGTGTGTACAATATTGAATGAAATTTAACACGCATTAAGAACAAAACAAAAAGATTTATTTCGGTGAAACAAAAAAAAAAAAAATTCAAACATGTTTTGGGGGTTTTACTCATTTTAATTGTGTGTCAGTGTGCCTAAATGACACCACTTGCATGTGCTATTGTGACTGTAAACATTAAAATAATAAAAAATATCATTACACGTGCAATAATTAATTTTTTTATTAGTCCTAGTGTAGTCGTAAGAAGTTTCCAAAGCCATGCCTGCGTATCCTGGCAATTCATTTTTTACGGGAGGGCCAGGGATGTGTGAGGAGGGTCAGGGATGAGCCAGTTTTTCTTTAGCAATGTTTTTCTTCCACTTACCAGGAATACGTTGCCTTTGCTTGTCTTTCTTTTTGGTGTCTTCACCCACAACACCAACAACTTCATCCCCATTTTAATGAGCACTCTCACGCTTCACTTTACCGGGGTCAGCACGTTGTCTTTCATCAATCAATACACTGTGGTCATTAGCATTTCAAAACACCACTGGGGTCATCAGCATTTTCATCTGAATTTGAATAATTAAAATTTCCGTGTACCCACCACCGTAACTGCCTGATACGTGTTGCGCCATAGAAGAAGTCACTAGAAGTGAGACCACCCTATTCACCACTAATGTCTTGCAAATCAGAGGTCCCAGGAACCGCCGTGGGTGACTCGATCACGAGCACTCTCACTATTCATTGACATTTTGTTGTGATTCGAAATGTTCAACACTGCACTCACGCGCCTGAATTACAGCAAAAATCTCCAGAGCATCAACTACTCGTGTTTAAGATAAAACAAAACAATAGGCTGCGAAGGGGCTGGGGCCTGGGATCTGGCTTGGCTCACTTCCCCAGAGGGAGGTGAGGCACGCCAGCCGCCTCTTCACAGCTCAGAAAAGCGGCAACGCCTATGGTTGCGATTTTCAGAATCACCGCGCAGTGTTTACGGGATATTCATCCCTTTAGTCAGGCAGATAGGTGTATCCATCATAAGAATTGTGGGTTTAGACGTACAAGCATGAAATTTGGCACAGTCATAGATAATAATCTAATGAATAATTTCAAATATGGACCCACCGCGAAAACGTTCGTGGCGGCCGTTTTACAAAATGACCGTTTTGACCGCGATTATTTTTAACCGACCGACACAACTGCTTCTTTATGTTCTAATGAAATGACTCTAGATACACATATATGCCATAATTGTATTCTCCAAATGACCACAATTTGCATTTGTGTTGCCAGCAATGTCAATTAACCCACCAGGGAGCGTAATAAGTGCTGACTCATCAAATTTCGGAACCTCCGCGTTCAGGAGTCAATGTTTCAATGAAATTACAGGACCAAATTAACTATTTGACAGGTAAGTACATATTTATTTACATTTACTCATGGTATAACAATAATGTTATTACATCACGTTCTTATGGCATGGTATTATGTTAGAATGTTATAAGTACTCAGCCATACTCTTGGTGCAATGCCTGGGTGATCTCCTGCCCATCACTCTTCAATGGACCATCAGCCTTTGGGAGTGGAGGATCCTTCCGAGGTAACACCAGCGGACGAACACAGGTGTAGGACTCTGGGAGCTCTGACAGTGTAGTGGTAGTAGATGGCTGTTCAAGGACGCTGTGTTCCCTGCGGTCCGTCCCATTATTTTGCAGACTGGGGTGCTGGAAAAGGGATATTCCAGTACCGTGAAAGGAATCTGTCGCCGTTGTGGAGCTCGGATTGTGGTCGATATTATCAACCGCTGCCGTTGTGAATAAGCCCTCGCGTAGATTGGGTGGACACACTACCTCATCTCGGTGATACTGCTCACACACTCTGTTTCCCATGGATGTGGAGATTGCCATCACTCGGTCATAGGAGATGGACAGTCCGAGATCAAACAGCATCTCAATTTGGTCACGTTTCCGAGTCCTTGCATGAACTGTGAGTCCCACGTAGATGGGCAATGGGGTTTCTCTGTCTTTGTTTGCGACGGATGGAGCTATTGTACTGCAACAACTGAGCTGTGCTGAGGGTTGCTTGGGTTACACCATCACCTGATTGAGACTTGATGTTGGGGCCGTTGAGGATCATGGCCACCAAAGTCAACAGTGACTGAGGTACTGATTTTACTTGGCAGTCCTCATCAAATGAACCTGTGAATGTAGCTGCAACTTGGAACATTTCTCTACGTACTATCTTCGCTGCCCTTGCAAGACATATGGCTTCGTCATCGTAGTCTTTTTTGCAGACTTTACGGAGGGCAGGTTCTACATCTTTATCAAATGCAAGTAGTATATCATGCCCTTCCTTATGAGCCGTAAGGTATGGGATTTGGGCCAGGATACGATTTTTTAACTCTGTGCTATGTTGTCTGACATGCTGCTCCACTCCAAGTTGTTCTAGACGATTAAAATAAAGTTTGACGAGATCTGCAAGTTTAAAGACAGGGGCATGCTCTTCATCTATTCTTGTTTCATCGATAAATGACAGCAACTCGGCTAGTGCAATCCCATGGTTGACTTTATCAGTTGTTTCCATCTTCTGTTTATCTTGTAATGATTTAGTTTTGTTGTAAAGTGAAACAAGACACCTTGGATGATATTTTGAATCTTGTGCGACCATGTCCCCAGCACTCAATTTTGCAAGTAGCCTCTCGTCCTGCAGGTCTAATGCACATCTTCGTACGCGGGAGTCTAGACGAAAAGTTGATGCCTCACGGAGTGGTTCGGAAGTTGACACATCTTCGCATAACAAACAGACATCCGATGCTGCCACTTCATGATGAGCGACTTGACGAGTGTATTTCTTGGATGTAGTAGCATCAGGGTCGCAAACCTGTGTGCATTTCCTTTTTTCTGCTCGTTGTAGTTTTATATTATTGTATTTTGTATGGCAGGATTTGTGCCACTTGGCATTGTTCTCCAGAAACGTAGCTTCAATTCCATTCCCGTCATCAAGGCGTCCTAATTCTAGTGGCATCGGTAATTCGTGAAGTTCATTGAAACGTCTGATGTTGAAGGCAATGGTAGAATAACCAACTCCAACATCGTGCCATTTTGATTCTGCTGGGCATTGCAAACTTTCCCGTGTGATTTTTTGGCACAAAACGCACTTGTTCCAATCCGTCTGTACCTGCGCCTTTGATTGTCCAGGTTGCAGTGGATCCACTAGCTGATAACTCTTAGACATTTCGCTGTTCGAAACACCAACTGAAAAAAAAGATATGATAAGATATGAGGACAAATAGGATACGATAACAAGTTGCAATAAATAAATAAAAACTTTATTATCACTCACTACATGGACACTAATAAATGTATTTCTAAAGGTTCATATGCAAAACTCTTTGGTGTAAACAGATCACATTTTAAATGGTTTTATATAAATCCTTGTCCCTCAAAACATAGGTCTAGACACCTTGTTTGCTCAGTTATCTGCAATATTGGCCGAGATATAGGCGAATATAGAGTTTTTGGTAATGGCGGCACTAATTTGCATAAAAATGATACGTGGGACATTTTTTCAACTATTTAACATAGCAAATCATGTTCTACGCATTGTCTCCTATCTATAGACACCAATGAGAAGTATATTTCGGGGGGGGTGCACGAGACCCCTATCTAGCCACTAGACTAAAAGCGGCCATTTTGTAAAATGGCCGCCACGGCTACCATAGGACGTTTTCGCGGTGGGTCCATATCTGGAATTATTCATTAGACTATTATCTATGACTGTGCCAAATTTCATGCTTGTACGTATAAACCCACAATTGTTACACCTATCTGCCTGACTACTTGTAGCAAATTATAACGGGTAAATTTGGCCTCCGTGAATCGAGTAGACGAATGAATGTTCACAAACCCAAGGCTTTTCGACCTAATAATCTTCACGTGATGGGCTAAACATCCACTCTGGCTAAAAGTTGAAGGGTTTGGGAAAAAGATTTTGCAATAAAACGATTTCTTGAGACCTGGTACCATTGGGGGTCTCACTTAATGTTGTAGATAATATAATGTAATGGTATATCATCATGAAAAAACAATCCCGATAGTAAGAGGTGGGGGCATATGCTATGTGTGACATCCGGGATACCACAGTTACCCTCCCCAGGTTTACCCAGGTACCTATTTATCAACCACGAAAGGGAGGATGAACAGCTGTTTGGGCTGGCCGCCGACTGCCCTGGCCTGGATTCGAACCAGGGCCCGCATATTCGTAGCTAGGCGCGCTAGCCGCTACACTCGGAGGCGATGGCCTGGGTATAATATCAAGACTTACCTATATTTGTATCTTTTTCAAATTTCCCACATTATGTATACTTTTATGTAGTAGCCAATACTAGTCATTCCCATGAGTTACCGTAGATAACACTGGGGAACAAATTTTTGTTGAGTTAGGTCTGACACTTGTTATTAAGTAATTTTTGGGTGCTGAATCCAAAACTGATTTCAGTTTTTCTCTATCACGTCAAGTTTTTGAACTGTAGGATTTTCGTTTTCCTAAAAAATATGAAAAATACTGTACATAACAGTAACAGTGCTTATTTTATAAAAAGTTGCAGATGTTAACATACAATGAAAAATGAAAGAAATAGGCATGAATAGAATGTTTATTTAACATTATCATGTTTTTAGAAAGGATAAGGCTATAATTGTGTGCAGGTTAAGGTAAACATTTACGTGTGTAGCTTTGTCTGGAGTGTTCAACTTGAGGACTATCGCGTTTGATGCTCCAACAATAGTCAGCCATCATATGCACATCCCATCTACCCTGGTAACGTTCTTCCATAACCTTCAAATCTTGGTGAAATCGTTCACCTTGCTCGTCGCTAGCAGCACCAAGATTTTCCGGAAAGTTGGCAAGATGGCTATGCAAAAAATGTACTTTAATACTCATGTTGCAACCAAGCGCTTTGTAGCTCTCCAATAGTTTCTGAACAATTTCTGTGTAATTACTCGCACGTGTATTTCCAAGAAAGTTCTTGACGACGTCTTTGAATGCCAAGCATTCTTTTCAAGGTACCGTTGAAATGTTCATCTTTGATGAGCTGTCGAATTTGTGGACCATCAAACACACCGGCCTTGATTTTTTCAATTGACAGTCCAGGAAATGCCAAGATGATGTACTTCAAACAGTCGCCATCAGTTGACAATGCTTTTACAAATTGTTTCATGAGACCTAGTTTTATGTGCAGAGGTGGGAATATTATTTTCTTCCTGCCAACAAGTGGCTCATGTACAATGTTAGGATCTCCAGGTTTAAAATCAGATCTCGGAGGCCAATTCGTCTGAACCCAATGCTTCTCTCGAGCTCTGCTATCCCACATACAGAGAAAGCAGGGATACTTTGTGTATCCACGTTGTTGACCAAGAAGGAAGGACACCATTTTAAGGTCAACACAGATGATCCAATTGTGTTTGTCATATTGCAATAACTCAATGACTCTCTTTACATCTCCATATTCTTCACGAAGACAGACCGAATGCCCAATAGGGACTGCGCCAAACAAATTGCCATTGTGTAGAAGGACACACTTCAGCTCACAAGTGGAATTTTGCTTATCTGGAGGGTAAGCTGTGGAGAAAAAACTTGACGTGCTAGAAAAAAACTGACTACAGATTTGGAATCAGCATGCCAATTTTAGTGTAAATAAGCTCAAAAATCTTACTCAACAATTTTTTTTTTTCAAATTGTTCCCCAGTGTAATACTAAAGTCGCCAGGACAACGTTATTTTGCTTTACAGACGTCTGGTGGCGTTAATACTTACATTTCTACATTCATGATTTCAGGAAAGTTAGAAGGAGCTATCTGAACAGTCTGTGTCATTGTGTGTCTTCATAAGTGTCATATTATAGCTATAAGTGAACAAACTACTAAAGTATCACCCGAGTGGCGACCTACACTAAGATCGCCAGCTAGTGTTTATGTTCTGAGAGTCCTCCCGCCGTCGTCGTCGCCCCCCAAAAAAACGAGTAGCGAGATTTGAAACCGTATATACTTGCAGATACAGAGCAAACAAGGCTGAAACAGGGTAGATTGTACAGTCATGATATAAACTACTGTGTATCATCTTGAGTGGCACATAAAAATCAGTAGTGATGCTTTAATTCGTAATATATGGCGCCTGGCGACACTAGTGCACCGTGGCGAATATCGTGTTATCTACGGTTGAGAGAAGGCATTTTTGTGAAAAAAAAAGTATGCATCATGAATTTGTTCAGTTGTTCTAAGGTCATTGCTGTTCTTTATTTAGGGTTATTTTTGTTGACTAATATGCTGAGCGATGTTATAATATTGTTATTGTTCAAATAATTGTTGTTTTCAGAAAGTGTTGATACTGAAACGTATCACAGTTAATAAAATTACTGTTCATTGAAATCTATTGTTTAGACCTTGATTTCCCCAGGTGACACAGACCCTAGACCTAGAGGCATAAGAGTGTATGAGTCACTAAAGTCATTCCCTCTGTCATTGGTGATATAATAAGGGTGAGTTAAGACCCCTTCCCATGGAACTGTCACTTCTAGAAAAACAAAAGTTAGAAAACATCTGTCTTTTGTTAAGTGCCAATCCACTCACGTAGGTAGAAAGTCAGTTGCATGATGGGAAAAAATATGTTGTGAATATAAAAAAAAATATTAGTTTTTCATCCAATTTATTTTATTAGCATTATTGCCAAGGATGAGTTAGGTCAGCATATATAATACATTCATACAGATACGTACATGGTGATTGTAATGTTTACAGATATAATGCAGCTTAAAGAAGATAAGACTAGTTAAAGTTGTGAGAATTATTAACTCTGAAGGCAGTGCCGAGGTCCCGTGTTTAGATAAGGATACAAAGGTTGTAACAACATTACTTAGACGTCAACACCGCTGCCACCAACTTTATTTCAGCTCCTATTTACAGGGAAGTTACTGTATTTAAAGAGTTATCTATTTTTTTGCATGAAACGACATGCACACGATATCGAGTGAATGATGTATGAACTATAGATAGCTTGATACATGTAGCACTTTAATGTAGCAGCCACCTGATACGTAGGCTACTGTACTGTAGATAGCTGTGAAACATGTAGCAGCCTCCTGATACGTACTGTATGTACTGTAGATAGCTGTGAAACATGTAGCAGCCTCCTGATACGGCTGTATGTACTGTAGATAGCTGTGAAACAAGTACAACCTCCTAATACGTACTGTACTGTAGATAGCTGTGAAACATGTTAGCAGCCTCCTGATACGTACTGTACTGTAATGCTGTGAAACATGTAGCAGCCCCTGATACGTACTGTACTGTAGATAGCTGTGAAACATGTAGCAGCCTCCTGATACGTACTGTACTGTAGATAGCTGTGGGAAAAATGTAGCAGCCCCTGAACGTACTGTTTCTGTAGATAGCTGTGAAACTGGTAGCATCCTCCTGATACGTACTGTACTGTAGATAGCTGTGAAACATGTAGAAACCTCCTGATACATATTGTATGTACTGTAGATAGCTGTGAAATTTTGTAGCAGCCTCCTGGTACGTACTGTACTGTAGATAGCTGTGAAACATGTAGCATTGTACAGCCTCCGATACGTACTGTACTGTAGATAGCTGTGAAACATGTAGCAGCTTCCTGATACGTACTGTACTGTAGATAGCTGTGAAACATGTAGCAGCCTCCTGATACGTACTGTATGTACTGTAATAGCTGTGAAGCATGTAGAAGCTACTGATACCATATTGTATGTACTGTAGATAGCTGTGAAATATGTAGCAGCCTCCTGATACGTACTGTACTGTAGATAGCTGTGAAATTAAAGTACATTGTAGCAGCCCCTGATACGTACTGTACTGTAGATAGCTGTGAAACATGTAGCAGCTTCCTGATACGTACTGTACTGTAGATAGCTGTGCAAAATGTAGCAGCCTCCTGATACGTACTGTACTAGATAGCTGTGAAACATGTAGAAGCCTCCTGCTATGTACTGTACTGTAGATAGCTGTGAAACATGTAGAAGCCTCCTGGTACGTACTGTACTGTAGATAGCTGTGAAACATGTAGCAGCTTCCTGATACGTCTGTACTGTAGATAGCTGTGAAACATGTAGCATTTTCCTGATAAAGTACTGTACTGTAGATAGTTGTGAAACATGTAGCAGCTTCCTGATACGTACTGTACTGTAGATAGTTGTGAAACATGTAGCAGCTTCCTGATGCGTACTGTAGGGGAGAGCGGTCATGATTCGGACGGTTGGATGGTCCGGACATTGCATTTCCTGAAAAATGTATGGGACCTAGCGCCGCGAGATCTGGCGTGAAAATGCAAGACTTTGTTTACCAGGACCACGCGGGACAACGAAGCCGCCGGCGCCATACTTTTTGATGCAGGTAAGTTTTATGGTTTTTTTCACCTTCTATGTTATATTTTGCATGTGTCGTAAGCTATACCTCCATGAATATGACAAGTATCAGACTGTGTATTATTATGGTGAAACAGTGATGCCTAACGAAGATATTACCGTTAAATACGAATGCTTACCTCTCGTGTTTGGAAGTCGAGTGTAGCCATCTATATGTTTTATAGTGTTGGGATGATTCGGACATTTGATGGTTCGTCATTGTCCGAACCATCACTAAGCAATTACATCATGAAATTATTCTTTGAAGCATGTATGTTATGAACACTTAATTAAGTGAAACAGAATGGTTATTATTAACCTAGAAGTACATATTTATCATTTTTATGTTTAAATGTGTTTTGCAGTACAGTAGCTATAATGTCTTTAGATATTAAATATTATTAATAATATAACGTTGATTTCTAATTTGAGTATAACATATTAATGATTCTACATTTAAAACAACTTGTTTCCTTTGTTTCAGACACCCACCAGCCATCATGGGGAGGAAATATAAGAAGAAAACGAACAGGGAGAGAGATGAAGCTGCTCTGCAGTCTGCTTTTACTGAAGTAAAGGAAAGTGGAAACTCTATGAGGAAAGCTGCTGATAAATATGGGGCTCCAAGAAACACACTTCACGACAATTTGTCAAAGGGACAAGAAAGAAAACCAGTGATTTCAGTTAGGCAATTACGCAGTACGGCAAGTCCTCACACAAAATATGGAAGACGAAGTGGCTGATTATATAATTATCTAATGCTTGCTCTAACATACTTCATGGTTTAACTACCAAGGTACAAGGCGGCTTGCCTATGAATATGCAGTTACTAACAACATGGCTGTGCCTGTAATCATGAAAAAGGGATAAGTCAGCAGGGAGAGACTGGCTCACTGGTTTCACGGAGAGGAATAGCAAGCTCTCTCTTAGAAGCCCTGAAGCCACAAGTCAAGTCTGTTATATTCAGAAAAGAGAGAGAGAGAGAGAGAGAGGAGAGAGAAGAGAGAGAGAGAGAGAGAGAGAGAGAGAGAGAAGAGAGAGAGAGAGAGAGAGAGAGAGAGAGAGGGAGAGAGAGAGAGAGAGAGAGAGAGCGAGCGAGCGAGCGAGCGAGCGAGAGAGAGAGAGAGAGAGAGAGAGAGAGAGAGGAGAGAGAGAGAGAGAGAGAGAGAGAGAGAGAGAGAGGGAGAAAGAGAGAGAGAGAGAGAGAGAGAGAGAGAGAGAGAGAGAGAGAGAGAGAGAGAGAGAGAGAGTGTGTGTGGGTGTGTTGTTTGAGGGAGATAAAGGAAACCAATTGTCCATAGTTCTGAATAAATTTGGTTTAAATATACATTTTATTTTTCTCCAAAATATACAGGCTATTTTTTTGTACTTGAGTACTACTATAATAAAAATGTTTTGAACTGATAATTTCTTGTTTTTTAGCCAATCCAGCTCACATTATCTTAAGATTTGCCGAGTAATACATGAGTCCGTACCATCCCACCCTCTGGCCGGACCATCACCACGGGTTAGGATGGTTCGAACGATTTAGAAACTTGTGTTTCGTCATTCACTGGTAAAAATCGAAAACAGCTATGGGTCTGATATCACCAGGCTAAAGAGCCAAATGATGAGGGAGCATTTTGAGATAAACAAAATTACACTGCTTCCTAAACTTTTTTTTCTATAAATATTTTTGAAAACAGTGTCCGAATCATCGCCGCTCTCCCCTACTGTAGATAGCTGTGAAACATGTAGCAGCTTCCTGATACGTACTGTACTGTAGATAGCTGTGAAACATGTAGCAGCCTCCTGATACGTACTGTATGTACTGTTGATAGCTGTGAAACATGTAGAAGCCTCCTGGTACATACTGTATGTACTGTAGATAGCTGTGAAACATGTAGACGCCTCCTGATACATACTGTATGTACTGTAGATAGCTGTGAAACATGTAGCAGCCTCCTGATACGTACTGTACTGTAGATAGCTGTGAAACATGTAGCAGCCTCCTGATACATACTGTATGTACTGTAGATAGCTGTGAAACATGTAGAAGCCTCCTGGTACATACTGTATGTCCTGTAGATAGCTTTGAAACATGTAGCAGCCTCCTGGTACGTACTGTATGTCCTGTAGATAGCTTTGAAACATGTAGCAGCCTCCTGGTACGTACTGTACTGTAGATAGCTGTGAAACATGTAGAAGCCTCCTGATACATACTGTATGTACTGTAGATAGCAGTGAAACATGTAGAAGCCTCCTGGTACATACTGTACGTACTGTAGATAGCTGTGAAACATGTAGCAGCCTCCTGATACGTACTGTACTCAGAGCTGGACACTAAATACATTGAATGTATTTAAATACTAAATTCTAAACACATGGGAGGAATGTATTTAAATAATAAATACTAAATACATTTTACGAATGTATTCAAATACTAAGTACTCAATACATCAATTGTATTTAAATACATTTGTAAATACATTTTAAATATACACAAATTTTAACATGTCCGAAAAAAATGGATTTCCTTAGGATTTCCTTAGTATTTCCTTAGATTTTGTGTTTCCTTAGAAATTTCCTTCTCAGGCCTAAATTTCCTAAAAATACGGAAATTTCCTTGAAAGCGGAAACACTGGTTCACTGTAACATCAGGGTTGTTTGATAGTTGGGCGGGTTTATGACCAAATTAACTGATAAACAAGTATTTACATTTTTATATTATGAATATTTAAATACAATGTATTTAAATACTCATAAAAGTATTCAAATACTGTATTTAAATACATGACAACCAATGTATTTATAAATTCATCTCTCAATACACAAATGTATTTAAATACGTATTTAAATAAAAAAATATTTCAATACTGCCCAGCTCTGACTGTACTGTAGATAGCTGTGAAACATGTAGCATCCTCCTGATACGTTCTGTATAGCTGTGAAACATGTAGAAGCCTCCTGATACATACTGTATGTACTGTAGATAGCTTTGAAACATGTAGCAGCCTCCTGATACGTACTGTACTGTAGATAGCTGTGAAACATGTAGCAGCTTCCTGATATGTACTGTACTGTAGATAGCTGTGAAACATGTAGCAGCTTCCTGATATGTACTGTACTGTAGATAGCTGTGAAACATGTAGCAGCTTCCTGATACGCTTCCTGATACGACATTTCGAAAATTAAAAAAATTCCCTCCGGACGCCGATTTTGACACCTAAATTCCGGACATGTCCGGGAAAATCCAGACGTATGACAAACCTAGTGTACTGTAGATAACGATGAAAGTTATAGCAGCCTTGTGGATTAGGTGACTTGGGCAGGTAACGTATACAAACATTGTCTAATGTTTGGACCTAATCATTCATGGTTAATGATATAGCGGCAATGCCATGGTTAATGATATAGCGGCAATGCCAAAACTGTTGCCATGGCAACCAATTGAAAATCCGATTTTCCCTATCCTTTAACATGGTGAATGGAATATTCGGGCGGAGATATGCGCTCTACTGAGTGCCCCCCCCACCCCCCCTAGATCATGAACTGTTATCAATAATAGTGGCGAGGCTTGATTAAATATTTCACAGCATTATGATGAGTTGATAGTTTTGACACCTCTGCTAGAATGTAATCTCATTTCAACAATACACAAGCTTTGAGTGTGTGAGTTTAATTCAGAAATTTGACTTCACCTGTCACCATGTTGCATCTTACCAGATTTATTCTAAACCATGGAAAAAATGGATGGCATAATTTGGAGAAGATTAGTCATGTAGCCTACACAATGGAATGTACCTATCTGTGTACGACAGTTCAGTACATGTATTACATAAATACTTGCAAGTTGCTTGTGTACCATTTGGATAAAGGTACATCAAAGACCCTATACAACAAGATACCTCACTCTGGGGTGCCCTGTGGTGCGCGTGCAATCGACGCGACACCGTGCGGTTGGAGGTCGTGCGTGTAGATTTTACATTCGTGTCCTTTCACAACGATGGCAGCAAGAGTGCAAGGCAGCTTGTTTTGTTCGGCGTTTGGTTGTAATAACAACAAGAAACAGAGGGACCATTTGATTGGCCTGTTTATTATAGTTCGGAGGAGGGAGGAAGGGGATAGGGGTAGAGAGGCTAGAGGAGGGGAAGGGGTAGAGTGAGAGAGGAGGCAGGGGGGAAGGTTTGGTTATGAATGAGAGAGGGAAGGAAGGAGAGGAGAGGAGGAAAAATGAAGGAATAGAAGAGAGAGAGTGAGTTTTTTTTTTTTTTTTTTTTTTTTTTACATTGTGCCTATAGCGCCTGTAGGCAGTGGTGATCCGGGGATCGGATGGTAGTCTCTGGAGGTTCACTTGAGAGGTGTGATGGTTGGTCCTCGCCCGTGGTGGTGCAGGCAGGTTTTTATAGTGATGCCTGTGATTAGAGGCTCATGCCGCCCCCCTGTGTCCTCCGATGCACGTTGGTAGAAAGTTACCTTCTACCGGAGGTAGAAGGTAAAAGCATAAAAAATGAGGAAAGATGTTATGGAAAACTGAATAATAGAAAGTAAGATAAATATTGCCAGTAAAGAACAAGGAAGCACAAGGAAGAAGAGGAAGAGAGAGATAAATGAAAAATGAAATTATACGAATCAATATGAAAAATAAAGAGGAAAGATCAGAAGGTGGAGGAAGAAAAATAAAGTGGGTACGGGAGCAGGAGTAGCAAGATGTTATATATAATTATTTTAGTACTGTGTGTGTGTGTGTGTGTGTGTGTGTGTGTGTGTGTGTGTGTGTGTGTGTGTGTGTGTGTGTGTGTGTGTGTGTGTGTGTGTGTGTGTGTACTTAAACAAACAAACAAATATCCCATTCACAAATTTAATTACACAGAGAGAGAGAGAGAGAGAGAGAGAGAGAGAGAGAGAGAGAGAGAGAGAGAGAGAGAGAGAGAGAGAGAGAGAGAGAGAGAGAGAGAGAGAGAGAGAGAGAGAGAGAGAGAGAACCAGTTAATAAAATATTATAATATAACATAAAGAGAACAAAGAGGAGGAATAGTAGCATTGAGCAAATAATATGTAACAAGGCTGTCTACGTAACACATGAAGAGGTGTGGTATTGTACTGTACGATGTCGTATAGGTAGGTTATATATGGCAACTCTATATGGCAACTCTCCTTGACCTCTCCATAAATATGATTGACGCGTGACCTCGCCCTCCCCTCCGAGAGAACGCGGCTCTCTCGGTTGGTTACTTCCCGGATCGCTTCAAGGAAGCGGAGATGAGGATGTTGGTCAAGTCTGGGAAGGCTCCTCCCCGTCCAGACAGCTATCGCCCCATCTCCCTCCTGGAGGTTCCGGGAAAGCTGTTTGAGAGAGTCATCGTTGGGAGACTCCGCAACTACCTGGATGAAGACGGCCTGTACAATGAGGCGCAGTACGGGTTTCGCCGTGAAAGGGGCACCACTCACACCATTGCGGAGGCCACGGAGGCCCTCTCCATCCACCACGCCTACAGGAATGGCGTGACTGGATGTTAGCAAGGCGTTCGACAAGGTGTGGCACCTTGGACTCGAGTACAAGCTGCTTCACCTTGGGCTCCCAGGCCCGGTCAAACGTTTACTCTACGACTTCCTGGAGGATCGGACGGACAGAATCAAGATCGGCACCCAGGTTGGCCCCCCCCTTCCCACTGGAGACAGGAGTACCGCAGGGGAGTGTTCTCTCTCCAACCCTGTACGTCCTGTACACCAGTGACTGCCCGTCGTCGGTAGCGGGCATGAACTTCCTGTACGCCGACGACGTGTCCCAGGTCGTTTTCCATCCGGGACGATCCAGCGCCATGCTCAACGCCCGTACTGAGAGAGAGATAGCCAGGATCAGCGCCTTCGAGGATGAGTGGAGGATCAAGACCATCCTCGCCAAGTTCAGCGTCATCCCGATGGCGACCCGGAATCCCACACCGCTCTTGGTGGACGGTAGAGCGGTGGACTTCCAGGCTAGCGGCACCGTCCTCGGCCTACAAGTCTCATCCTGAGGGTACGCCAAGGCCGCCCTGTTCACCCTGTACCGGTTCCGGGACCTCGACGCTGGGCTGAAGCTCCACCTCGTCAAGGCGCTGGTCCTCTCCGTCCTCACCTACCCCCCGATACCGCTGCACGTCCTGAGCAGGACAGCAATCAGCAAGCTGCAACGGGTGCAGAACGCTGCTCTCAGGTTCGTGGTGAACCACAGGTGGGACGACTTCGTGACAATGGAGTCGCTGCACGATTCCGTTGCCCTCCCAGCCATCAACGTCCGCCTGCACCACATGGCCTCGCAAGTGTGGCTCCGGATGCAGGAGGAAGGCTGGGAACAGTTTCTGGCCCTGCAGGAATTCAGCGACGCGGCCTGGGATCGTTCCCACGGGTGGCTCTCCAGGAGCCTGAGGGCCTTGCGTGATGACCCCGATCCCGCCCCACGTTACACTTAGCTCTGCTTCTTGTCTTCACGTTTTTTTCATTATACAAAAAAAAAAAAAAAAAAAAAAAAAAAGCCACGTTAATCTGTTAACTTTGTTGGTCATTATTTCTTTTCCATGTCTGTATGTGGTTTTTTTTATCCCCCTTGTTATATTCTCATCCCCACTTTTTAGTCAGACTGTTGTATGTTTTTCTGTAACTTCAAACTTACTTCTCCATTTTCTATTTTGGACTCAGTTTTTTACTCATTTTTGTTTTCTTTTCTGTGTATCTTGTCTTATTTTTTATATGTATATACTTATGTCTTTTGACTGAACTGCGCACTTCATGCTATACTTATTATGTGTTTCTGATCCTGATTTGTTTTTTATGTTACTTTAAAAATATTTCGATTTCTCACCTCCTTTCACATCTTTTTTTCACCTTTCTTTCGACCATCACAGCCCTCAAGTGAACCTCCAGGGCCTACCATCCGAGAACATTAGAAGTCACTGCCTACAGGCGTTATAGGCACAAATGTTTAAAAAAAAATAGAAAATTAAATAAATAAATACAAAATAAAAATGATAAATAAATAAATAAAAAGTTTCTAGTATTATTTACCTTTTTTACTTCAGGGGAGCGTCACACCATTCCTTAATTATCAGTGTACATTGTGTATCAGTGTGTATTGTTATAATTTTTTTTTGTCAAAAGTATGCTAATGCCGAAATAATCCTAGCTCATTTTCAAATCCATAGCTCGATACATAGGTGGAAAAAAAAATCTATTTTTCTAAAAGAAATTCAACTCTTAATAACGTTCTTATCCAATGACTTGCACTGAAGAAAAAATGACCAAATATGCTTTACAAAATATCAAAACGATTAATCTTTTAAGAATTTTGAATTTCATTCTTCTAAAGTGTTAAAAAAAAAATTGTTCATGTGGATCTCGTAAATGTATTTACTATTATTTGCAATTATTTACCCAAATTGAAAAAAAAAAAAAAATGAGAAAATCACATCTTCATTCCTCTTTCCAATGATATATTGTTTATTAAATTCGGTACAATAGTGGCGAAGTTATTAAAGGAAAAGTGGAAAAAATCTAGTGTTTCAGTAGGAAGGCTAAAAGGCGCGCGGTTTAAAAAGCCGTGCACCCTTTAAACCTCGAGGCTCAGTGAGGCTGAGCAGATGCTGGTTTGTTTGTTTACTCTCGCAGCCACGCTCTCTATCACTCTTGAAGTGTTATATGAAAAAGCTGGTATCTCCCCTTTTGCAAAAGGTACTTGTCACAAAAGGGTGATAGCTGTCAGACGCGCATGGACAGTTTGCTGAACTACAGCCAGCATTCTCTCTCTCTGAGCCCCTTTATGCCTTGATGTCCTCGGCATGGTGGTGGAGGAGGTAGAGAGCGTGAGGTAGATCAATCCTGCGCTGAATAAATGGTAAATGTTCTGGAGGGAGCAAGAATGGTGGAAGGCTGAGAGACGAGCAGCGACACCCTCCCTTTACTCCCTCATTACTGAGGCCTTGAGATGACCCTCTGTCTCACAGAGAGGGACTGAGAGGTGCCAGTTTGCCTATGCCAGTGAATATCATAAATTTTCTTTACGGATATTTTTCGGGAGGGGCGGGGGAAGAAAATCAGCAATAACTTAAATTTTGTCTGCTTTCTTTATAATACATTGTCACAAGCTTGCTCAAGTGTTCAACTACGCATGGAAATATTTTCGAATATTTCGATTTGTTTCCGGAAATATTCTTGTGTGAAGCTCCCCTTAAAGTAATCGTCCAGACCCATTTTTTCTTTGCATAATTATGTTGAATTTTCATTCAAAATGAAAAGACACTTTCACAATCCACAAAAAAATATTCATTTCCACGACTTATTTCCCTAAAAACATGACTATTGTAAAAAGCGCGGGAAAAACAACCGCCTCATTCCAGCCGTGGCGCGAAACATGCTGGTGACGTCACATCAGGAAGCCACCCAGCCCTGCCTGATACAGATACACGGAGACTCAGAAAAAAACATAGTACTTGAAGAATTTTGGGTGTTTCTGATAGATTTTTTTTGCGATATGGCATACACTTGTATCCTTCATGGGCACAGCAAAAAAGCTGTACCTTTCCAGAGAGCTTAGCACCCATTTCCGACCTATTTGGCCAGGTTATGTGTGTGCAGCGCCGTAAGAGGCGGGTGAGAGCCGCGCGGTGTGAAACACATTGTCTTGCCGCGCAGCTCTCACCCGCCTCTTACCGGCGCTGCACACACATAACTTGGCAAAATAGGTCGGAAATGGAGGCTAAGCTCTCTGGAAAGGTACAGCTTTCTTGCTGTACCCATGAAGGATACGAGTATATGCCATATCGCAAAAAAAATCTATCAGAAACACCCAACATTCTTCAAGTACTATGTTTTTTTTCTGAGTCTCCGTGTATCTGTATCAGGCAGGGCTGGGAGGCTTCCTGATGTGACGTCACCGAGCCATGGTCCGTCGTCTGCTGGTCATCAGTTGTGTTTTGAGAACTCGGGGAATTCTCAGATTTTGAATGCGGATCATTTAAAAACGGGTGACTGGATGCAAAAAGTGACAACATATTGTTGATATACTCTATCATGGCTATATTTGGACTGCATTAAATCAGGAATGATGAAATGGTCTGGACGATTACTTTAAGATACTTGTGAGTGATCTGTGGCAAGATTTTGTGCAGGCTTTGGGGAAACACTGCACATGATGTAGGAAGCATTGCAACCATACCAGATGTTTGCTTTATCACTGAAGTTATGAAGTCTTATGTTTTCGAAAAATGTGGTATTATAATGTGTGCTCCATTATAATATGTAATATGTGCTCCTGCACCAACCCAGAAAGGTCCAACATAAAATATTATTTCCAATAGTTTTGTCAAACATTTCTTTGAGATTGCTGACACTCTCCAAATTGTCATACATCATCATCTTTCTGCTTAGCGTCATATATTTTGTTAGATGGTATTAGATGTATGTTCTTTGGACCTCTCTGGGTGCCTCCATACACACACACACACACCGCTACGATGGGCAGGTAGATAAGGCCGTTGGCGCGCCATTCTGTGGTTAACCGGTTCAAAAACTCCAAGGCGAATCCTATAATAAGTATAAATAGGCGCAACTCCACCGTCGCCATCAGCACAGTCTAGACCGCGGGACGGGCGCGTCTCCCAGCCCTCCCTTATGGACAGCAGCTAGGCTAGGTTAAGGTTAGGTTTAGCTTTATTAGTTTAGCTTTATTCTAAACTAAACCTAACCTTAACCTAATCTAGCCTGGCTGCTGTACTTGAGGGAGGGGTTTGCCCGCAGTCTCTGACTGTCCTGATGGCGACGGCTGAGTTGCACCCATTTATTCTTATCAGATCATTTTTGTCCGTGATTTTGACCAAAGTAACAACTTGCCAAGAGGTTTGAAGGTCAGTAGAAGACGTGTATGACGAAAGATTAGTCCTTTATAAGGTGGTAAGCGACATATGGCAGGGTTGATAAAACAAATCTTCACGGGAAGCAGAACTAGGAGTTTCATTTTGCCCTCCTTCCTCTCCTAGCATCACATTCATACGGAGTCCCCCATCACTGAGGGACTCCGATCTCTCATTCTCTCTCATACGGGCTCTCCAAGAATTCTTTAACACTTTCAGCTACACGACAGTCGCTCCTCCACTCAGCACGCCTTAATTAAAGTAATCGTCCAGACCAATTTTTGACCAATTTTTGTTTTGCATAAATATGTTGAATGTTCATTCAAAACACCTAATCCACAAAAAATAATTAATTTCCACGCCTTATTTCCGTAAAAACACGACTTGAATAAAAAGCGCGGGAAAATATTCATCCCTCCAACAGGCCCGCGAATATTATTGATGACGTCACTTTAGGTGTTCACCGAAAAGAGAGAGAGAGAGAGAGGGGAATGCTGGAGTCCTTCAAGAATCTGCTATTATTCACTCTACCCTCATCCCCAACACCCACCCACCCACATCCCACAACACCCATCCCTGTTCCCACCCACATCCCCACTTCCAACACCCATCCCCTTCCCCAACCAACATCTCTTAACACCCATCCCCGTTCCCACCCACATATCCAGTTCCAACACCCATCCCCTTCCCCAACACCCACCCCCGTTCCCACTCACATATACAGTTCCAACACCCATCCCCTTCCCCAACCACCAACACCCATCCCCTTCCCCAACCACTAACACTCACCCCCTTCCCCAACACCCACCCCCGTTCCCACCCACATATACAGTTCCAACACCCATCCCCTTCCCCAACCACCAACACCCATCCCCTTCCCCAACCACTAACACCCACCCCCTTCCCCAACCACCAAACCCACCCACTTTCCCAACCACCAACACCAACCCCCTTCCCCATCCACCAACACCCGCCCCCTTCCCCAACCACAAACACTCACCCACTTCCCCCACCACCAACACCCATCCCCTTCCCCAACCATCAACACCCACCCCCTTCCCCCACCACCAACACCCACCCCCTTCCCCAACCACCAACATTCACCCCTTTCCCCAACCACCAACACCCACCCACTTCCCCCTCCACCCACTTCCCCCACCACTAACATCCACCCCCTTCCCCAACCACCAACACCCACCCACTTCCCCAACCACCAACACCCACCCACTTCCCCCTCCACCAACACCCACCCACTTCCTCCTCCACCAACATCCACCCACTTAACCCACCACTAACACCACCCCCTTCCCCTACCACCAACACCCACCCACTTCCCCAACCACCAACACTCACCCACTTCCCCAACCACCAACACCCACCCACTTCCCCTTCCACCAACACCCACCCACTTCCCCTTCCACCAACATCCACCCACTTCCCCCCCCACTAACACCCACCCCCTTCCCCAACCATCAACACCCACCCACTTCCCCAACCATCAACACCCACCCACTTCCCCCTCCATCAACATCCACCCAGTTCCCCCTCCACCAATACCCACCCACTTCCCCTCCACCAACATCCACCCACTTCCCCCACCACTAACACCCACCCCCTTCCCCAACCACCAACACCCAGCCCCGTTTCCCTACCTTCACCCCAACGCACTAACGTCCGTCCGACTCACAATTTGTTTTACACTTTTCTCACCTATTGGTCTGATACGTGTGCAAACTTCTCTGGAAAGGCTCAGCTTTCTTGCTGCACCCATCAAGGATGCATGTGTATACCATATCGCAAAAAAAATCTATCAGAAACACCCAAAATTCTTCAAGTACTATATTTATCTCTTGTGTTAACGTGCTTGTGGATTAGCGCGGGAAGAGGAGACCACCTAAAGTGACGTCACCGAGCCGTGGCGCATCGTCTGCCAGTTGACAGTAGCGCTTTCGAAGCTTGGGAAATTTACACATTTTGATTGCGGATTATTAAAAAACGGCTGACTGGATGCAAAAAGTGACAACATATTGTTCATACACTCGATAATGGCTATACTCTAACTACATCAAATCAGGAATGATGAAATGGTCTGGACGATTACTTTAAAGTAATCGTCCAGACCCATTTTTTTTTTGCCTAATTATGTTGAATTCAAAACACCTACCTAATCCACCAAAAATAATTGATTTCCAGGCCTTATTTCCGTAAAAACACGACTTTTGTAAAAAGCGCGCGTAAAAAAAAATCTTCCCTCCGACAGGGCTACGAAAGTTATTGATGACGTCAGAGGAGGAACGCTCCTAGGTAAACATCTGTCTGACACCTGTCGGCAAATGTTATGATGAGCGATTGTACTTCGGTGTCAGACAGTGAATCTGTCGCTGTGACAGATCTAGAGTATGATGCTCAATCTGAGACCGAAATAAAGGACGCTGCTCGCGTATACTATGAGGAAAACGAACCTCAGATTGTGTTGGGAACCCAAACCTATATGTTTGAGCCAGAATACGAGGCGGACGAACAGATGTTGGCGGCAACAACAACCCCTTACACACAACAACCCCTTACACACAACAGCCCCCTTACACACAACAACCCCTTACACACAACAACCCCTTACACACAACAACCCCTTACACACAACAACCCCTTACACACAACAGCCCCCTTACACACAACAACCCCTTACACACAACAACCCCCTTACACACAACAACCCCTTACACACAACAACCCCTTACACACAACAACCCTTTACACACAACAACCCTTTACACACAACAGCCCCCTTACACACAACAACCCCTTACACACAACAACCCCCTTACACACAACAACCCTTTACTCACAACAACCCCTTACACACAACAACCCCTTACACACAACAACCCCTTACACACAACAACCCCTTACACACAACAACCCCTTACACACAACAACCCCCTTACACACAACAATTGGTGATAGTGATGGTGGTGACACACAGCAACACAACAGCATCCGGTGAGTGAGTGAGTGAGTGTGTGTGTGAGTGTGTGGTGTGTGTGTGTGTGTGTGTGTGTGTGTGTGTGTGGTGTGTGTGTGGTTGTGTCTGTGTGTGTGTGTGTGTGTGTGTGTGTGTGTGTGTGTGTGTGTGTGTGGTGAGTGTATCACTACAAATCCTTGCAAATTTCAACTTCCCGTTCCAATCTGCCCTAGTCCGCCGCACTAATCTTTTCAACACATTTAACGTTGTCGTATCAGTCGGAAACGTGTGCAAACTTTTCTCGAAAGTCACAGCTGTCTTGCTGCACCCATAAAGGATGCATGCATGTGGCATATCGCAAAAAAAATATAACAGGAACACCCACAAATCTTCAAGTACTATATTTATCTCTTGTGTTTACGTGCTTCTGATCAGCGCGGGGAGAGGAGGCCTTCCTCCTGTTACGTCACTGAGCTGTGGCGCATCGTCTTACAGTTGCCAGCAGCGTTTTCGAAGCTCGGGGAATTTACAGATTTTGATTGCGGATTATTAAAAAACGGCTGACTGGATGCAAAAAGTGACAACATATTGTTGATACACTCGATAACGGCTATACTCTAACTACATCAAATCAGGAATGATGAAATGGTCTGGACGATTACTTTAACAACATACGGCCTAAATAATCAAACTGTTATTTCACATGTATTTCACCATATATGTATAGTACCAGTTTTTCAGATTTTTCTGATATATATATATATCTATAATAATATAAGCGAAAGCGTGTGTGTGTGTGTGTGTGTGTGTATGTGTGTGTGTGTGTGTGTGTGTGTGTGTCCGCTCCAGGTGCCGCCCACTGGGGCGGAATCCCCTCATATGGCACATTTTTGGAACCGGCTCGAGCAGGGGAAGGTTTTAAGCCCATTTATGAGATGATCCGATCACTTGTTTTTTCTTCTTTTTTTTTAGCAGCCTATTAGCGAGAATTGTGAAAAAAAATGGGTTGCGAGAATTGAGGAAACCTTGAAGTAGGGTGATGGGTAATGGGTGAGTGAATGGGTGGGGTGATGGGTAATGGGTGTGGGGTGATGGGTGAGTGAATGGGTGGGGGGTGATGGGTTATGGGTGAGAGAATAGGTGGGGGGTGATGGGTAATGGGTGAGTGAATGGGTGTGTGGTGATGGGTAATGGGTGAGTGAATGGGTGGGGGGTGATGGGTAATGGGTGAATGAATGGGTGGGGGATGATGGGTAAGGCGTTAATACATACATTTCTACATTCATGATTTCAGGAAAGTTAGAAGGGGCTATCTGGAGAGTCTGTTTGGTGGGCCTTCGGCCCACCAAACACACTCTCCAGAAAGCTGTGTTTGGTGGGCCGAAGGCCCACCAATAGCCTTCCGTAGAAGCTAGCCAAAAAGTCCGCCCGGAGGGCGGCTTTGCGGCTACCAAACACACTCTCCAGAAAGCTGTGTTTGGTAGGCCGCGGGCCGAAGGCCAACCAAACACAGGTGCCCTCCGCAATACAATAGCCCTCCGCAGGAGCTAGCCAAAAAGGCCGCCCAGAGGGCGGCTTTGCGGCTAGTATATATATATATAGCAGGGTTGTTTATTTTATTATATTTTTTTATCAAAAAAATCCGATTTATTTGATTTAAATCAGATTTATTTGATTGAAATCGATTTTTTTTTATTAGATTGATGTTCTACATGAAATCTAACTACTACAGGATATTATTTAGCATATTTATAACTAAAAAGAGAAAGAATAAGTGAATAAAAAATGCATATAACATGAAATACAGATGAATTTACATATTTTTTATTTGTGTGATGGACGTTTTCACATCAATAGGGCTATGTCTATAAGCGCGTTTTCGCGATATTTGCCAGGCCGGTCCAGACCGGTCTAGGTTGGCCCAGGCTGTACTGATGCTCGCGAAAACACAACCAGACTGGGCCTGTCCCATTATGGTTCCTATTGGCTGGAGGATCGAGTAGGCGGTCTTTACCGTCCTGCAAGCTTTACCCCCCCCCCCCAAGACACACCAAATGATTATTAATTTGACCTCCGGTAATAACCTCCTAGCTGGCATATGCATGATCATCATTCTGTTTGTGATGAGAGTCAGCTACACAAAATATTGCCTGATTTTGCTATATCATACGGTTCGGCCTAGTTTTTCATAGTCAATCCTTGCTACTTGACTTTCCAATGGGAAGTCAATTGGATTCAATGGGATTTTTGTTGTAGTAATAATTACTTCGGCAGTTAAACAGAGAGTTATACTTTTTGTTCGATAAGTAATCATAATCCAAATTAAGCCTTGGGTAATATCACTTATGGCATTTTATAAACAAAAGTAACATGCACATTTAACTTTTGGTTACAGTAGTGTGGCTTTTTGTGCAGTACAACAAAAATATATGTATAATTGAGAAAAAAATATTTCTGCTGTGAAAGCAGCGACATGGCAATTTGGTATCTAAAAGTGCCACAGTGGATTCCCCTGCACCACTCATTGTGCCTCATGATATAATTATGCTACAATGATGAAATTGGTGTTCAAAAAGCCCATTTGCTTAATTTTCCTTACCCACCAGGTTGGTCTGGTGGTAGAGCGCGCGGCCCGAGTGTAGAGTCCCTGCATTTGGTCAGCGGTTCGAGTCCACCAGGTTCGTCCTGGCGTGGTAGCGCTTTGTATAGTAAATAACCTTGTAGTTGGTACTTGCAAAGTGTCTAGATAGGATCAAAGTATCTTATCTTATCTTAATTTTCCTTCTTTCCCCTATCGTTTTCAAATAATGATTTAACTCAATGATTTTTTTTTTTAATAATTTGATTTAAATCATGATTTAAATCATGATTTCATTAAAATCAACTTGATTTAAATCAAACAACCCTAATATATAGTTTATACGTAGTGCTTTTAATTCACAACAACTATGAAATAAAGATTTATTTTTACTTCCTGACTAAGTTAGATTTTTTTTTTTTTTTACATCAGAAAGGCCAAGGACGCAACAAAAAGAGGTAACACAAAGTCGCTTAGTTGCCAGTCCCTATAAAGAAGACAGTAAGAGAGAAAAAAAAGGGGGGTGGGCCAATTTAGTACAGGAGGTGTCTTGTCACTCTTCTCTTGAAAAGATTTAAGTCGTAGGAAGGTGGAAATATAGAAACAGGATGAGCGTTCCAGAGTTTCCCAGTGAAAGGTATGAAAGAGTAAAGATACTGATTAACTCTTGCATTAGGAAGATGGACAGAATAGGGATAAGAATGAGTAGAAAGTCTTGTGCAGCGAGGCCGCAGGAGGGGGGAGGCATGCAGTTAGCAAGTTCAGAAGAGCAGTGAGCATGAAAATAACGGTAGAAGATAGCAAGAGAAGCAGCATTGCGGCGGTGATTTAAAGATTGAAGACAGTCAGTCAGAGGAGGGGAGTTGATGAGACGAAAAGCTTTTGATTCAACCCTGTTTAGGAGAGCGGTATGAGTGGATCCCCCAAAACATACTAGTGATAGTACTACGCATAATAGTATGATGTGACACATTATGTTATGTGGTGTGAAGCCTGAATTCAATGAAATATAAAGTCATTTAGTGAATACAGTATTTTACCTAAGGTTGTACCGCATTTTACTGCTTATAAGACGCTGCATCTTGGAAGACGCACCCTGATTTTGGAAATAAATTTCTAAAAAAATAAGAATCAGTAGGCGGTGACGAAAATCTATAGGCAGTGGCGAAAATCGGTAGGCGGTGGTCTGAAGTGTCTTTCTGGTGCTCTGTTCCCATGTTCTTTGGCGTATCGTACAACTCTTAGCTTGTTTGCGATAGTATAAGTAAATAATTTTGATGAATTCGTCATGGGTGATAATTTCTAGGACTGAAAAGACCTTGTGATACGTGTGACAGCCTGGTGGTAAATGCTGCATCAACACTAGCAGACGATAGGTGGTGCTGTTGGCGCCAATCTGCCGAGGCGGATATAAGATACTTTGATCCTATATAGACACTTTGCAAGTACCAACTACAGGGAAGTCCCGAAGATACGAGCAGTTAGGTTCCCCCTGGCATACTCGTAAAGCAAAATCTCGTATAGCGAAATACATAACTAATGGTACAATATAGGTTTGGTTCCAGGACCCATCAAAGACATGTTTTTCAAGCTATAATAAACTATACGAACCACAACAAACGCACAGCGTCTATATTCTATATAGACCGCCTCCCCTCTATACAGCGAGGGGAGGCGGTGGCCAAGTGGTTAGCGTCTTGGAGTGCTGAACTCAATGTCCCGAGTTCAAATCCTGCCGGGGGCAACTCTTTCAAGAGCCTGGTAGGGGAGCAGAAGGTCCCGAGTTCAAGTCTCACCAAGAAGCAACTGTCAAAGCCATCGTCGAGTGACCGAAGCAACCCACATGCGGCGTATACCTGTCTGCCGATTGCGTGTGTGACGGTGGACTCTAGGGGCTGCATGCGCCTAACTTGGAGATCAAGACCATCATAGAAAATGAGATCTTCACCTGAGACCACAGGTGTCACTATAAAAATCCAGCCTGCGTCACCAACGGGCGAGTTCGACCAACATAAAGACTCTCCATATGCCTACAGGCGCTATAGGCTACAACGTAAAAAAAAAAAAAATTAAATACAAAAATATTACCCACACTATTAGTACACTCAAGCTGCATATTCCTGAACCCCAAACCTGTCCTTTTTGCATTCAACTTTCCACCTTCTTCTGATCCCAGCTGGATTAACCTAGCGGCATTTTGAGGGTGGTGGTGGGATTAGTGGAAGGAGATTAACTCCACCCAATTAACCCACCTGCTATACTCTCTCTCTCTCTCTCTCTCTCTCTCTCTCTCTCTCTCCTCTCTCTCTCTCTCTCCTCTCTCTCTCTCTCTCTCTCTCTCTCTCTCTCTCTCTCTCTCTCTCTCTTCTCTCTTCTCTCTTCTTCCTTTCTCTCTCTCTCTCTTCTTTCTTTCTCTCTCTTCTCTTCTCTCTCTCTCCTTCCTCTCCTTCATCTCTCTTTCTCTCTCTCTCTCTCTCTTCTCTCTCTCTCTCTTCTCTCTCTCTCTCTCCTCTCTCTCTCTCTCTCTCCTCTTCTCTCTCCTCTCTCTCTCTCTCTTCCTCTCTCTCTCTCTCCTCCTCTCTCATTACTTTATATATATATATATATATATATATTATTTTATATATATATATATATATTATAATGTATATATATGTATAATATTTATAATATAATATTATATATATTATATATAATATCATATATAGGCTATGTATATTATATATATATATATATAATATATATATCTCACTATCTCTCTTTCTCTCTCTGGAGAGAGAGATAGTGAGAGAGAGTAGGGAAAGGAAGCGGAGAGAGCGAGTAGGGAAAGGAAGCGGAGAGAGAGAAGAGAGAGAGGAGAGAGAGAGAGAGAGAGAGAGAGAGAGAGAGGGGAGGAGGAAAGATCTCACCTGACGTTGTAATTAGGGACAAACACAAGCGGCAAGACAAACCCCCAGAGTTCTGTAATTGTGTGCAGAGTTGGGCACAAAAACATTGTGTTTTAGATACAATACTAAATACATGGAAATGTTTTTAAATACTAAATACTAAATACATTTACGAATGTATTTAAATACTAAATACTAAATACATTTTTGAAACAATGTCATTTTAAATATACAATTATAAATACACATGGAGAAGAAGAATACAGCTGATGGTGAAATTAAAAAATACGAGAGAAGAATGAAGAGAAGAGTAGGAGAGAGAGAGAGAGAAAGAGAGGAGAGAGAGAGAGGAGAGAATGAAAAAGGAGAGAGAGAAGAGAGAGAGAGAGAGAGAGAGAGAGAGGAGAGAGAGAGAGAGAGAGAGAGGAGAGAGAGAGAGAGAGAGAGAGAGAGAGAGAGAGAAAGGAAGAAGAGAGAGAGAGGAAGGAAGAAGAGAGAGATAGAGAGAGAGAGAGAGAGAGAGAGAGAGAGAGAGAGAGAGAGAGAGAGAGAGAGAGAGAGAGAGAGAGAGAGAGAGAGAGAGAGAGAGAGAGAGAGAGAGAGAGAGAGAGAGAGAGAGAGAGAGAGAGAGAGAGAGAGAGGAGAGAAGAGAGAGAGAGAAGGAGAAGAGAGAGAAGAGAGAGAGAGAGAGAGAAGAGAGAGAGAGAGAGAGAAGAGAGAGAGAGAGAGAGAGAGAGAGAGAGAGAGAGAGAAGAGAGAGAGGAGAGAGAGAGAGAGAGAGAAGAGAGAGAGAGAGAGAGAGAGAGAGAGGAGAGAGAGAGAGAGAGAGAGAGAGAGAGAGAGAGAGAGAGAGAGAGAGAGAGAGAGAGTATAGCAGGTGAGAAATATTTGAGTTAATCTCCTTCCACTAATCCCACCACCACCCTCAAAATGCCGCTAGGTTGATCCAACTGGGATCAGAAGAAGGTGGCAAGTTGAGTGCAAAAAGGACAGGTTTGGGGTTCAGGAATATGCAGCTTGAGTGTACTACCTATTCTGTAGAAAAAGCATTCTAAAAGAGAAAATAGCACACAAAAACACAAAAGGTTGTACTGTAGAGGGACGGGGTTGTACAAGACGTTGTACTGTAGGGGACGCCGCGTGATACAAGAGAGGGTAGTGTAGCGGTCCCAAGGTTGGGGCCGCACACCTGTCTAATTACCCCTAAAGGTCAGGCCGCGCCATATGTTTAATTACCCTTCAGGTCACGCCATGCTAGGGGTGACCTGACTGGGGTCAACCAAATCCCCCTTTGTCCAGCCCGGGAGTCCTGTATTCAGGCAGTTACCTACCTACCACGACAGAGGCAACACATCACTACTCTCCCTGTGTTCCCCGTGTCATCACTTCGCTATACTTACCTACATGCCCGCCGTAATAAACTTGTGTGTGAACGCTGTGTTAGGTAGGTAAGGGACAAGGGAGGGGTGCGCAGACCTCTTCCACTGCCCACAAACTCGTCTCTGCACATCTGAATCATTATACATTGTTGTGTACACTTTAGCTAGACACGGGTTACACCAAACACAGAGTTCACACAGGTTTACTTCGGCGGGAATATGTAGGTACAGCGGAGGATTGCCACGAGGAACAGAGAGAGGAGGAGTGGTGTCCTCTCACTGTGGTGGTAGGTAGGCAACTGCCAGAAGCTGGTCTAGGAAGCCAGGGCGGGAACCCAGCAACGGAAGTGCAGGAGGAATTTGGGTCACGAGCGAGTCAGGTCCACGCCAGGTGTTGACTTTATCTTTAGGGGTAAGTAGCCAGGTGTGAGGCCCCAAGCTTGGGGCAACCACAACATCATCATACAGCCCAGATGCATACGTGATAGGGTC
The DNA here is from genome assembly GCA_016584305.1 of Chionoecetes opilio. NCBI lineage: Eukaryota > Metazoa > Arthropoda > Malacostraca > Decapoda > Majidae > Chionoecetes > Chionoecetes opilio. Next base: position 205,488 of record JACEEZ010009171.1, on the reverse strand, counting down.
GCATTTTGAACTTGGTAATTTTACTCACCCCAGTTTGAATGTCGTAGCATTGGATTTTCGATCTCGTATATTGAAAATAGACCCTAATTTACTCAGCTCGTATCATTGATTTCTCGTATACCGAATGCTCGTATAACGGACTTCCCATACAAGGTTATTGACAATGCAAAGCGCCACCACGCCAGGACGAACTTTGCCGAGGCGGAAGTTGCCGCGGAACGGCTCCCGCCAGTCTTGGTGGCAGACTCATATAGAGTCTTACCATGTGATACGTGTGACAGCCTGGTGATAAATGATACATCAACACTAGCAGACGATAGTTGGCGCTGTTGGGTGCCATAAACATCACAGCGTGAGGACAGATTAGTTGATTTGAATGTCTTATGGTATTTGAAATACTTGTAACTATAAATACTGAGGTTACATCATATAAGAGGCTGAATTGAATAGCTACCTAAGCTAACCTCCTACAACATTCATCTTGGAAGACGCATGAGTATTATTCTGGGTATTATTTTAGGGGGAAAAGTGCGTCTTATAAGCCGTAAAATACGGCACTTATCGGTCGTATTTATCGAAAAAATACGATTATTCTGGTGGCTCGGTACGACAATGTTGGCTACAAAAGTTCACATCCCTGCACCGGTCCCTTCGACCTAAACATCTCACGGCCTAAAGGTTCCTGGGGCCTAAACATCTTACGGCCTAAACGTCTTACGGCTTAAACGTCTTACGGCCATAACGTCTCACGGCCTAAACGTCTCACAGCCTAAATGGTTCACGGCTGAAAGAATACGGCCTAATAGACCAAAACTCACTATAACCCTTAAAAGTAACTACCTAACCTCACTATAACCCCTTAAAAGTAACTAACCTAACCTCACTATAACCCCTTAAAAGTAAGTAATCTAACCTCACTCTAACCCCTTACATGTTACCCACCTAACCTCACTATAACCCCTTAAAAGTAACTAACCTAACCTCATTATAACCCCTTAAAAGTAATTAACCTAACCTCACTATAACAGCTTAAAAGTAACTAACCTAACCTCACGATAACCCCTTAAAAGTAACTAACCTAACCTCACTCTAACCCCCTAAAAGTTACCAACCTAACCTCACCATAACCCCTTAAAAGTAACTAACCTAACCTTACTATATCCCCCTACAAGTTGCTAACCTAACCTCATTATAACTCCCTAAAAGCTAGTTAACCTCACCATAACATACTGGCTACTTTGGCATCTTGACGCGGATGTAAGTACTTCTTCCTTACAGCCTGAACACGGGTAAGCAGATGCCATATCTACATGCAATCAGACGAATTAGCGGTGCGTCGAGCAGCCTGAGGGCTTTGTACAAGGGCTTTGTTACTTAATAAGATGCTTCGTAAGAAATTCGAGTCATGAAATTAAACCATCAATGAACGAAGCGCCACGTATATTAATCCCTTATTATAAGCGTTATTCCACTCTACTATGTTTCTTCATAATGTTGTTAATATATTGTTCCCTCAAACCAAAAAATATAAGAATTATATGTCTTTGAGCAAAAAATAGGTTGAGTATTACTATAGTAATAGTAGTTCTACTTAAATATGGAGTATTGATTAAATATATCCATTGCAAAGTAACCAAGATAACACATGACTGTTGAACGCCAAATCCTTGGCCAGAGGCAGCACGTAATAGGATAGAATAGTGAGCGGATTTGCCATCTGGTGGCAGTCTGGGAACTTCCCTTCAGCTCCAGGACATAGGGTCACGGAGGTCAGGCTAGCCTTATTTGCCATTATTCCCTACCAAACCAGCTATAATTAAGTGTTGACATGGTCAACAAAGGTTATTGCAAAGGAAATATAAGGGTTTTACATTATTCTTGAGGATATAATGAGGATTGTTGGCAAAATATAAGTATTCGACCATATGTCCTACAACACTCTATCCAATGATTTAGAGGAATGCAAGATTTTGCTCATCAAGTCTGGTGTATGGGTAAATATTGTCTTCATGTATGCAGAGAGAAGGTAAACGAACCAAATAATGGTGACATGACTTCAATTTTGTGCAATCAATCGTGATAAATATTGATTATTTCGCCATTCAACATTTCTTTCTGGTACACTGCCAAACGTACGACGTTCCGATGCATTGTATAAACAACACCAGAGTGTTGTGCGAAATATTATCAATGCGCGAAAGCCTGTCGACCCCTCCATTTATCGCTCTTATTTCACTGGTTTTACAGGTTAACTGCTGCCCTAATACATGTTACAGGCAACATTGAGTCACTAGCTTCCCATGAGAACACTTACAAGTAATAATAGGTACTCAAAAGCTTAAAATGTCCACGTTCAAAACAGTCAGGTTGTGGGAACAGGAGTATGGATTTTATCATGTATTATTTTATCAACTATTATTAATTGTAAGTGTTCTCATGGAAAGCTAGTGACTCGATGTTGCCTGTTACGTGTATCGGGGTAGCAGTTAAGCTGCAAAATTAGTGAAATAAGATAGATGAATGGAGGAGTCTACAGGATTTCGCACTGACAAGATTTCGCGCAACGAATGTTGTCATCCTCCTTACCTGTGTCTTCCTGAAGAAGAATGATAACCTACCACGCCTGTGATAACCTCATAGGACATCACCAGGGCTCATATGGTTCCACAACAGATCCTCGCAGCCCTAAACAACACCAAGAACCAAGAGTTAACATGACGAGGTATGTCTGTGCTGTCGCTGATTGCAAGTCAAATTCAACCTTCAACACAGACCAACACCCATTCATGAAAGATGTGAAAGGATGGGACAGATTTCCACCTACTAAAAAGGATGGGAAATGACGTAGGTTGTGGGAGAGAAGGTGTAGAAGAGGTGACAGTTGGTTTGGGCTACCATTGAGAGTGACGAAACTTAAAAGTTTGTTTATGTTCTCTATGCGGTCAGCTGCCAGTAAAATCTCGTACAGCAGCCGGCAGCAAATTTTACTACTATTTTGTAATTCTGAATGAAAGCACAACCTACAAATGTTTACCATTTAATTGTATTCCATTTATTATACTGGACTTAAACCAAGCAATAAGTATTATATAATGATTGTTTCCTTGGAAAAGATTGTAGTTTTCAGGGGGTTTCATCGTTTTTTAATTACCGCATTATATGAATTGTATGTAAACCGTAGCTATGAGAAAAGTATTGCGATTTCAAAACACCATTTGAAAACGTGTAAGAAAAATAATCTAATGAAACCCGTTATACATTAATTTGGATGAAGTTTCAGAACTGCCACCAGATAGCGAATCCGCTCACTATGCTATCTTATTACCCACAATGGCAGTGCCAACTTTTGTTGTCCCTCGAACATAGCGCAGACGGACAGACCATATTGTAGGATACTATTCTATGTACTGCATTCCATGTATTCCTTATGCCATGTATAATGCCTAACCAGCAACTTAAGCTTCACTCCTTGCCGCAGGCCGCGAGTAATATTCAGTTCGCCTCGGGCCATAAGCTTGTAACCACACACTCACGTTGTTACTTTGTAAACTCCCTTAAGTGTACTGTATTAAAGGAACTACATTTACTTCGGTGTATCCCTCGTCCCCAAGCCTACGATAAGGACGTCAGGATCCCTCACATAGCGCAGTGAGTAGAATACAGTGTACTAGCAAGAAAAGGGAGCAGTGAGAAGATTGTGTCGGCCCCGCGGCGTGCTAAAAACCCTTGTCCGCCTTTCCGCCAGCCCACCCGCCAGGATTTTTTTAGTGGTGCAGTATAGTGCGTGTTTAGTGCAGTGCAGCGATATAGTGTGGTGCTACGAGTGGTGTAGTGTAGTGTCTGTGGCGTTCGCGAACGTGATACTGCTACTGTGTTCAGCACTGACGAGGCTTTGAGTCCGGCAAGCAAGAGCGCGGAGCATAACACCCCCGCCTCGTTTGAAAGTCGCGCAGACACTGCCGTCACGCTGTGTCTAGCCCAGGTGCTCGCCCAGCGGCAACCTACCACCACCACCACCACCACCTCAAACGCATGCACGCACCCTAATATACTGCACACACCTTGGCGAAGCAGACTCGCATACCTTACTCCTTCTGGTTATGTCGAGTTGTTAAGGCGCAGTTCATACGTCAGTGAACTACAGCACGCCTAGACATGCCGAAAGGAAAAGGAAAGAAGGGTACTTCATCACATTCCTTGCGAGAGGTAGAAGAGGAAATGGCAACGGGTGACTCGTCGCCTTCTAGTCGGGAAACATCAATCCCGCCCCCGCAGATGGACCTGTGCGCCCTTCTTACTTGGATGACGAACCGAGACGATGCGGCGCGCATCGAACGCGAGGTAGAAGCGGCACGTCGTAGGGCGGAGGAAGCAGCTGCTCGCGATGAGAGGAAGGAACACAGGCGTGAGGAGGCTGCGCGGTTCGATGCCTTGCTGTCGAGGCTTGCCAGTCCCGGCGCCCTCTCTTCACCTTCACCCACGGCACTGTTGGCTGGGGCCGTGCCGGGTTCCAGTACACCGGGGGTTGGGTCGTCAAACACCTCAGCCGCCCCGTCGGCACCCAAAGCAGCTGTTCAGCCCCCTCCCCCCCCTCTCCCCTGATGTCACTTTCCAGAATTTCAGAGAGTGGCGACGACGGTGGAAGGATTATGTGACAATGGTGGACTTAACCAGCCTGCCCGGCCCCAAGCAACTGATCCAGCTAATGATGTGCTTATTGCTGGAGACCCAGAGAGTGCTGGAGTACACTCTACAAGTGCCCCCAGACTCTACCTCTTCTGTCGACGCCGTGCTTGACATCCTCCAACAGCACATCAAGGATTCTAGCAACGAGGCCCTCCGACGACGAGCATTTACCAGTTGCAAGCAGGCTGCTGGCGAGTCCTTTCCCGAATTTTTTGACAGGTTGAAGGGCCTTTCAGAGGAAATCGACATCTGTAAAGCCCACGACGTCGCCTGTGAGGAGGCCTGGACCAAGCACGGCATCCTCACAGGCGTCCACGATGAAGAATTGGTGCAGAAACTCATCGCACTGGACGCCTCCTGCACACTCGGAGATGTGGTGACGTCGTGCCGCTCTCACGAGGCTACGAGGTCAACCGCTACCGCATTACGGGCCCCTCCAGCTGCAAGAGCTGTATCCCAGTACAAGAAAGGGAAGAAGGCGGCCCACAAAACGAAGGCAGAGGCACGTCGGTCTGCGACCACGTCATCCTCCTGTAATAAATGTGGGAAAAAGCAGCATGGCCCCAACGGTTGTTCTGCCACAGAAGCAACGTGCACCAGTTGTGGCAGAACTGGCCATTGGTCCCACACGGAGGGTTGCTCAGCCCGGAATGTCCAGTGCAGTGCCTGCAACCGGTACGGGCATTTTGAAAAGATGTGCAGATCTTCGCAACCCAGGCATCAGCAACCTTCGAAGCCTAGGAATCCAAAACCGTGGAAAGACCCACGCTCCACCTTTCACGTAGTGCGAGCCCAGTCACCCCTCGGAGACCCCAGGCCTCCGAAGCATCAAGCCAGCAGTGTAAGGCGAGTCAAGTCGACAGCACGTGAGAGACCTACGCCCTCTCCCACCATCAGTGGTGTCGTCAGGCACGCTGGAGTGTCGGGAACCCTCGAGGTGATACCTGACACCTGTGCGGATTCCACGGTGATAGGCCCACAGCACCTAAGGAGCCTGGGCCTCTCCAAGTCCGACCTCGACCCTTCCCCAACATTGGCTTACTACAATGCTGACGGCTCTAAAATGCCGGCCGCCTTGGGCTCCTTCCAGGCTGAGCTGTCCTACGGCGCTCTTTTTTGCACTGGTTGGATTGACGTGCAAAGCTCCTTGAGTACGCCCCTGTTGTCCTGGGAGCATTGCCGAGACTTGGATATAGTGCCTGAGTACTTTCCGCAGCAAATCAGGACTGATGGGAGGAGCGGCAACAGGGTAAGGAGGTCAACGAGCGTCAGACCAGAGGGAAGCACGCAGAGCTGTGGACAGACAAGTGCCGGAGCTTCCCCACCCCAGGTCGCAGCGCCGCCACTTCCACTCCTTATCACCACGTCCCCTAAAGCTGCCAAGGCACACTTCCTTCATGAGTTCGCAGACGTGTTGGTGACGAAGGATGACCTACTGGATGCACCGCTGAAACCCATGTTAGGTCCGCCCATGCGAATCCACGTAAAGGAAGACGCACAGCCCTTCGCCATATACACTCCACGTCTGATTCCCCTAGCTTACCAGGATCCGGTGAAAGCTCAACTGGACTCTATGGTTGCTCAAGGCGTCATCGCACCTGCTGGCGACGACCCATCCCCTTGGTGCCACCCCATGGTCGTCGTGGCGAAGGCTAATGGCGGCGTACGGATCACCACGGACCTGTCAAGGCTCAACAGCCAGGTTTCACGTCCCGCCCACCCTTCTCCTACGCCTTTCGCAGCCATACGTAGAGTTCACCCACAGGCCAAGTACTTCACCACCATAGACGCCTTATGCGGATACTGGCAGATTCCTTTGGCCGAGGAAGACCAGCCGTTAACAACTTTCATCACTCCCTATGGCCGCTTCCGATACCTCCCAGGCCCGATGGGTTTCGCTCCCACGGGAGACGCCTTTTGTCGACAAGGCGACTTCGCGCTTCAGGGAGTGCTGCAATGCGTCAAGGTGGTAGACGACATCCTATTGTATTACACGGCACACCTCCGTCGACTCAATGAAGTCCTCGCCAGATGCAGAACACACGGGATCACCTTAAGTGCCGATAAGTTTGTTCTGGCCGCACCGAAGGTTCGCTTCTGTGGCTACCAGCTTTCCCATGACGGCATCGCGGCAGATCCTGAAAAGGTTCGGGCTATCACAGACTTTGCCAAGCCAGCCAACTTGACAGACTTGCGGTCATTCATGGGCCTGGCAAACCAGCTGGCAGAGTTCTCACCCGACATATCTTGTGCTGCTGCTCCTCTCCGCCCATTGATGAGTCCGAAGAGAATGTTCGTGTGGACGGCCGACCACGACCAGGCCTTCTAGAGGGTCAAGGAAGCCTTATCCAGTCCACCTGTCCTCGCCTCCTTCGATCCAGCCCTCCCGTCCGTCCTGCAGACAGACGCCTCACGTCTATACGGTCTGGGATACGCTCTCCTACAGGATCACGGCGGAGGACAGTTCAGACTCATCCAATGTGGCTCACGCTTCTTAACGGATGCCGAGACCCGCTACGCCACCATCGAGTTTGAGTTACTGGCAGTAGTGTGGGCGATGATGAAGTGCAGGTTTTACCTCGCGGAGCTCCAGCACTTCGGCCTCGTGACTGACCATCGCCCTTTGGTCCCCATCCTCAACAGTTACTCCTTGGACGCCATCGACAACCCTCGTCTCCAGCGTCTGAAGGAGAAGATTTCAGCGTTCACCTTCACCGCGGCTTTGCGTCCGGGCAAGGAGCTGTGCACCCCGGATGCCCTCTCTCGCTCTCCAGTGAACAAGCCGACGGGCGAAGATAACGTCTTGGACGCTGAAACCAGCTTCTCCCTCAGGAGTATCATCCTACGAGCAGTAGAGTCTCTAGCCACCGAAGTCGACTATGGCACTTCCGGGCACCCCAGCGACGTAGCAATGGATGAATTTCGTCGAGCAGCCAGCGAGGACCCTGCCTACCCCAAGCTCCTTCAGTGTGTCAGGACAGGATTTCCAAGAGACCGCTACACTCTACCCAACGCGTTGCGTCCCTATTGGAAACTACGGGACAACCTCTACAGTGAAGACGACCTTGTCCTGTATGGCGCCCGTGTCGTAGTCCCAGCTGCCCTCCGCCGTCGTGTCTTGACCCGTTTGCACGATAGTCACCGCGGGGCAGAGGCTACCAAGCGCCAGGCACGACAAGTGGTGTACCGGCCTGGTATCGATTCGGACCTCGTGAACGTCGTGCGCGCTTGCGAGCCATGCCAGGTACTGCAACCCAGTCAGCAGCAAGAGCCCCTACGCTGTGATGACAACCCCACCAGGCTCTTTGAGTCAGTCTCGGCAGACCTTTTCAACGTAGCCGGGAAATCGTTCTTAGTGGTCGTCGACCGTCTCTCTGGATGGCCTGTAGTGGTGTCATGTGGCTCGGACACCACCTCTTCTGCAATCATCCGTCGCTTCCGGCATCTCTTCCGCGACTTAGGCGTTCCAGTTCGCCTACGCACAGATGGCGCGCCGCAGATCGCTAGCCGGGAGTTCGCTGACTTCCTGGAACGTTGGGGAGTCCATCACAACACGTCGTCGCCCCATTACCCACAGTCGAATGGCCACGCTAAGTCTGCGGTGAAATTCGATCAAGCATCTCATCCAGAAAGTGGCCCCCTCAGGAAATCTCGACTGTGAGGCGTTCGACAGGGGTCTCCTCGAGCTCCGGAACACCCCAAACCACACTGGTCGCTCCCCGGCTCAGGTTCTCTACGGCCACCCTCTTCGTTCCTGCGTTCCTGATCACGCTAGGGCCTTCCAGGAGCAGTGGCAAGTCAGGGCCGAGAGCTGTGACCGGCGAGCCACCACTCGTCTCCGCGACGCTACAGCATGGCACGACGCCCATGCCAAACCTCTCACACCGCTACCGCTGGGTTCTGTAGTCCATATCCAGGACCCGACTACAAAGCGGTGGGACAGGGTTGGCACAGTTATGGGCATAGGTAACTCCCGCGATTACCTCATCCGGATGCCCAGCGTCCGGGTTTAGTGGAGAAACCGCCGTTTCCTTCGCCCGACTTCGCCCCAACCCGACAGCCTTCCGGCCACGGACAGCACTTCCTCGGAACAAGAGCCGTCCCAGCCTGTCCAGCCTCGCCGTTCGCCCCGTATCAAGGCCAAAAGGGACGCTCAAGAACCTGCGGTCTATGAGCGTGGAAGGGGGAAGGAGATGTAGGATACTATTCTATGTACTGCATTCCATGTATTCCTTATGCCATGTATAATGCCTAACCAGCAACTTAAGCTTCACTCCTTGCCGCAGGCCGCGAGTAATATTCAGTTCGCCTCGGGCCATAAGCTTGTAAACACTCTCTCACGTTGTTACTCTGTAAACTCCCTTAAGTGCACTGTTTTAAAGGAACTACATTTACTTCGGTGTATCCCTCGTCCCCAAGCCTACGATAAGGACGTCAGGATCCCTCACACATATCACTGCATGTTTTGTGCTAATGTGTAGAAAGACATCAACGAAGAAGGTTTGTCATGTACAAAACAACTTTCAACTCTGAGCTGAGTGTACGAAACGACTATAGTTTCTTATACGAAACAATTTTTTGGTGTACGAAACACCTTGTGTACGAACTGACTGCACCCGATTTCTACGGGCTTAGGGTAGTACAGGATGGTGTCTTGGAGGTCCTGTATTAGGGTATTTCTACGGACTTAGGGTGGTACAGGACGGTGTACAGAGCTTGGGGGTCCTGTATTAGGGTATTTCTACGGGTTTAGGGTGTGACAGGATGGTGTTCAGGGCTTGGGGGCAGGGCATGTAGTACTGTACGGTACGGTAATATTTTTCGTAATTCGTACCTCAGATAAATACAGTAGGGGAGAGCGGTAATAAGTCGGACGGTAGGATGGTCCGGACATTGCATTTCCTGAAAAATGTATGGGACCTAGCGCCGTGAGATCTGGCGTGAAAATGCGAGACTTTGTTTACCAGGACCACGCGGGACAACGAAGCCGCCGACGCCATACTTTTTTATGCAGGTAAGTTTTTATGGTTTTTTGCACCTTCTATGTTATATTTTGCATGTGTGTCGTAAGCTATACCTCCATGAATATGACAAGTATCAGATTGTGTATTATTATGGTGAAACAGTGATGCCTAACGAAGATATTACCGTAAAATACGAATGCTTACCTCTCGTGTTTGGAAGTTGAGTTTAGCCATCTATATGTATTATTCGGCAAAATCTTAAGATAATGTGAGCTGGATTGGCTAATAAATAAGAAATTATCCGTTCAAAACATTTTTATTATACTCACGTACAAAAAAATTGCCTCTATATTTTGTAAACAAAAAAAATATATAATTAGACCAAATTTAACCAAAATTATGGACAATTGGTTATTGGCTAATAAATAAGAAATTATTCGTGCAAAACATTTTTATTATACTCACGTACAAAAAAATTGCCTCTATATTTTGTAAACAAAAAAAATATATAATTAGACCAAATTTAACCAAAATTATGGACAATTGGTTTCCTCAATCTCCCTCAAACAACGCAAATAGTCCTGAAGTGTGTTTCTTGGAACCCCATAATTTTCAGCAGCTTTCCTCATAGAGCTTCCATTTTACTTTACTTCAGTAAAAGCAGACTGCAGAGCAGCTTCATCTCTCTCCCTGTTGGTTTTTTCTTATATTTCCTCTCCATGACGGCTGGTGGGTGTCTGAAACAAAGGAAACAAGTTGTTTTAAATGTAGAATCATTAATATGTTATACACAAATTAGAATTGAACGTGATATTATTAATAATATTTAATATCTAAA
>JACEEZ010009171.1:145000-185000 GCA_016584305.1 Chionoecetes opilio | reverse complement strand
GTTTGTCTCCCACGTTCCGGGGTCTTCCTTCAAGAAGGACGATTTTGCCTTCACCATCCCCTGCTCAGCAATGACGCTAAACATCTTCAGTGTCCTCTTGGTCACGAACTCGTCCAGCTCGACTCTGATCTCTGGGACTCCTTGCAAGCGACGGGGGCACCCTGGCTTCTTCTCTCGCTCAAGGTTGGTCACCATCTTGCGCTTCGTCGCCACATCCACGTCCTCGTCCAAGAACGCCAGGCCATTCGGGTGCTCCGCCAGATACCAGAGATGGCGTGCGAAGACGGTGATGGCAGCATCTGCGACCTCTTTGTTCGGGTACGCTCGAAGGGTTTGGAGGAAGTCCAAGTCGTTGCAGGGGGCCTGTACGCCACGCGGAGCCTCGTTCCAGAACCGGACGTAGATCAAGGCGACGAAAAGCGAGAGTGGTCTGACGGCACGCGATTCCTTGGCAGTGAGACGGAACTGGTCCCGGAAGAGGAAGATCTTCAGGACGTACAATCCCTTCCCCATCCACCGCGCGTGATGCGTCGGGCCTGGGGGCCGAAACTTGGCCCGCTATTCACCCCCTCCTCCCAAGAAGAGGAGGCTCAGGCTGAGGAACTCGGCGTAGTCTGCTCGCACTTGCTGCTCCTTCATAGCCTGCTGGATGTAGGAAGCCATGTCGATACGCTGCTCTTCCAATCTGTGGTGGCGGAACATCTCGCTGGGGGCACCAACGTACACCTCTTGGTTGACGTTGGGCCACTTCATCTTGAACCTCTTGAAGAGTCCAGTGTCAGGTCCTCCCGTCGGACCGAAGACTACCTTGAAGACACTGGAGAGGACGATCTCCAAGACATGATGACGACAAGCTGTCCACACTTGTTCCCTACCGAGTCCTTCTTTGATCAGCGTACAGGCTCCACGGTGGATACTCGTGTTGGAGGCGGTCGTATCGAAGACCAGGCCTTCAATATGAGGACGGAGTGACCAACCGTCAAGATCCGCCATGCATGCCGCCGCTTGTGCCTCCCCCGTTCCCCTTTCCGTCTTCGGCACAGCCAACAACTTCTCGAAACCACCCGGGCCAGTAACGAGCACGGCCACACGGTCCACCGTCCCCCTATCCCCAGTGTAGTCTGGGAGAAGCTTGCCATCCCAGTGCAGGAGAAGCGGACCTTTGGTCGTGAAGTCTTCTCGATCTTGAGTGTCCGCTTGAAGCCATGCCTGCCGCCTAGATCGCCGGACTGAGCTTCTGGAGAGGGTAATATTCGAGATATCATGGCCAAGGGCCCCTGCCATGGCTCCTGCCACGAACACGGCTCCACGGTCCGAAAGTTTGACTCGATCGAGGACTGACGCGACAGCAGGGGAGCGAGGATGTTCTTCCGTCGCTTGGGATCAGGCGCAGACGCTGTCGAGCAACCGGGAGTAGGAACGAAGTCTTCGTCTTCCTGGGACTCGAGGTTGGAGGAGGACGTGGAAGTCAGCTGAGCCGCTGCCACCGAGGATGAAGCTGCCTCGGCCTTTGCCTTCGCCCTTCTCGCCTTGTCTTGTTCTTGCCGAAGTCGCTTCCAACTCTCCCTCCCAGCTGTTACGAGATCAGGGCCAGACATGCTGCAGGAGGTGACGTCCTCGCGTTGCATTTGGTAAAACACGCGATCCTCTTCGAAGGTCATCTGCGCCAATGTCACTGGCTCCGATGTCGAAGAGGTCGCCGAGGGAGTCCTGGAAAATCCTCGCCTGCGTGTCACCTCGCTTTCGGCTCTTCTTGAGGTTCTGGTATTCCCGTATCAACTTCTCCAATTTCCGCACGCAGGAATCCAACCGCTGGGTAGGGATCCTTGCCCTCGTCCAGATGGCGCAGCAGGCTTCGCACGTCTTCTTGAAGCTTTCCGTGGAAAGCAGGTTCTGCTTCAGGTGAAATAACTGGGACATGCGAAGTACGTCACCTCGCGTCGGAAGCCGGGCAGTTGAGAACAAATCGAAGGGACTGTCTAATAACCACCATTCCGGTGCACTTCGTGTACTCGGTGCTGAGGACGCAATCTGCGAAAGAGAAAAACCAAAGATGTAATTTTACGCGGCCTTTAAATCTCCATGAAATCGTTCAAATTTTGGCACACAGTACAGGCACGTATAGTGGAATAAATATAGCCTTGTGGAGTGCACTTCCTTGAAACTTTTGAAATTAACATGTATTTTTTGACCAGGCTATAATATTAAATAATAATAATAATAATAATAATAATATTATTATTATTATTATTAATTATAATAATAATAATAATAATAATAATAATAATAAAAAATAATATTTTATATATATATATATGTATATATATTAATATATATATATATATATATATATATATAATATATATATATATATATATATATATATATATATATATATATATATATATATATATATAATATATATAGTATATATATAAATATATATATATTATATATATATATATATATATATATATATATATATATATATAATATATATATATATAATATATATATATATATATATATATATAGATATATATATTATATATATATATATATATATATAGCTAATGATTTGTAGGTCTCGGGTATAGGAGGTAACTATGAAATGTATGTAGTATATAGAGATAAATGGGTAGAAGTTACTATGTGTTGTATGTACCTGTAAAAGTATGTGTATCACAGTGGAAAATGATTAGTTATTTTGTCAATTATTGATTTTGTTTATGAAAGTCAAATGTTTTTGGGTACGAAAAATAGTTCAAAATTACGGTACGTAAATTAATCGTACTAGTAGCTACGGTACGATACACATATTCAGGTACGGAACGGAATTACGGTAGGGGAGAGCGGTGATGATTCGGCCACTTTTTTCAAAAATATTTATAGAAAAAAAAGTTTAGAAGCAGTGTAATTTTGTTTATCTCAAAATGCTCCCTCATCATTTGGCTCTTTAGCCTGGTGATATCAGACCCATAGCTGTTTTCGATTTTTACCAGTGAATGACGAAACATAAGTTTCTAAATCATCCGAACCATCCTTACCCGTGGTGATGGTCCGGCCAGATGGGTGGGATGGTACGGACTCATGTATTACTTGGCAAAATCTTAAGATAATGTCAGCTGGATTGGCTAATAAACAAGAAATTATCCGTTCAAAACATTTTTATTATACTCACGTACAAAAAAATTGCCTCTATATTTTGTAAATAAATAAAATATATAATTAGACCAAATTTATCCAGAATTTTGGACAATTGGTTACCTCAATCTCCCTCAAACAACACAAATAGTCCTGAAGTGTGCTTCTTGGAACCCCATACTTTTCAGCAACTTTCCTCATAGAGCTTCCACTTTCCTTTACTTCAGTAAAAGCAGACTGCAGAGCAGCTTCATCTCTCTCCCTGTTCGTTTTCTTCTTATATTTCCGCCCCATGATGGCTGGTGGGTGTCTGTGACAAAGGAAACTAGGGGGGGGGGGCACTCAGTAGAGCGAATACCTCCGCCCGAATATTTCATCAATTGGTTGCCATGGCAACAGTTGTGATTCGATTTCATCCAAAAAAAAAAGTAAAAATAAATGTATAAAAAAAGTTTAAAAAAAAGTTTAAAAAAATAGTTAAAATAATAAATTTATAATAATAATATATATATATATATATATATATATATATATATATATATATATATATATATATATATATATATATATATATATATATATATATATATATACATATATATATATATATATATATATATATATATATATATATATATATATATATATATATATATATATATATATATATATATATATATATATGCACTCAGTATGAGCGCATACCTCCGGCCGAATATTTCATCAATTGGTTGCCATGGCAACAGTTGTCAATAGATTTCATCCAAAATTAAATCAGTTTTTTTTTTATACCAAATAGACTTGGTATACCGAGTTTAGTCCAAATCTATTTGTAACTTTTCGAGAAATCCTGTACACTAACAACAAACAAACAAACAAACAAACAAACAAACAAACAGACAGACAGACAGACAGATCGGGGTGAAAACATAACCCCTCCAACTTCGTTGGCGGAGGTAACAATTTGTTTTAAATGTAGAATCATTAATGTGTTATACGCAAATAAGAAATGAACGTGATAGTATTAATAATATTTAATATCTAAAGACAATATTATATACTGCACTACAAAACACATTTAAACATAAAAACGATAAATATGTACTCCCAGGTTAATAATAACCATTCTGTTCCACTTAAGTGTTCATAACATGCATGCTTCAAAGAATAATTTTATAATGTAATTGCTTAGTGATGGTTCGGGCAATGACGAAACATCCCCCTCATCAAATGTCTGAATCAACCCAACACTATAAAACATATAGATGGCTACACTCGACTTCCAACACGAGAGGTAAGCATTCGTATTTTACGGTAATATCTTCGTTAGGCATCACTGTTTCACCATAATAATACACAATCTGATACTTGTCATATTCATGGAGGTATAGCTTACGACACACATGCAAAATATAACATAGAAGGTGCAAAAAAACATAAAAACTTACCTGCATCAAAAAGTATGGCGCCGGCGGCTTCGTTGTCCCGCGTGGTCCTGGTAAACAAAGTCTCGCATTTTCACGCCAGATCTCACGGCGCTAGGTCCCATACATTTTTCAGGAAATGCAATGTCCGGACCATCCTACCGTCCGACTTATTACCGCTCTCCCCTACTGTATTTATCTGAGGTACGAATTACGAAAAATATTACCGTACCGTACAGTACTACATGCCCTGCCCCCAAGCCCTGAACACCATCCTGTCACACCCTAAACCCGTAGAAATACCTTAATACAGGACCCCCAAGCCCTGGACACCAGCCTGTCACACCCTAAACCCGTAGAAATAACCTAATACAGGACCCCCAAGCCCTGAACACCGTCCTGTCACACCCTAAGCCTGTAGAAATAACCTAATACAGGACCCCCAAGCCCTGAACACCGTCCTGTACCACCCTAAGCCCGTAGAAATACCCTAATACAGGACCCCAAGCCCTTTACACCGTCCTGTACCACCCTAAGTCCGTAGAAATACCATAATACAGGACCCCCAAGACACCTTCCTGTACCCCTCTAAGCCCGTAGAAATCGGATGCAGTCAGTTCGTACACAAGGTGTTTCGTACACCAAAAAGTTGTTTCGTATAAGAAACTATAGTCGTTTCGTACACTCAGCTCAGAGTTGAAAGTTGTTTCGTACATGACAAACCTTCTTCGTTGAAGTCTTTCTACACATTGGCACAAAACATGCAGTGATATGGTCTGTCCGTCTGCGCTATGTTCGAGGGACAACAAATGTTGGGACTGCCATGGTGGGTAATAGGATAGAATAGTGAGCGGATTCGCTATCTGGTGGCCGTTCTGGAACTTCATCCAAATCAATGTATAACGGGTTTCATTAGATTATTTTTCTTACACGTTCTCACATGGTGTTTTGAAATCGCAATATTTTCCTCATAGCTACGGTTTACATACAATTCATATAATGCAGTAATTAAAAACCGATGAAACCCCCTGAAAACTACAATCTTCTCCAAGAAAACAATCATTATATAATACTTATTGCTTGGTTTAAGTCCAATATAATAAATGGAATACAATTAAATGGTAAACATTTGTAGGTTGTGCTTTCATTCAGAATTATAAAATAGTTGTAAAATTTGCTGCCGGCTGCTGTATGAAATTTTACTGGCAGCTGACCGCATAGAGAACATAAACAAACTTTTAAGTTTCGTCACTCTCAACGGTAGCCCAAACCACTCGTCACCTCTTCTACACCTTCTCTCCCACAACCTACGTCGTTTCCCATCCTTTTTAGTAGGTGGAAATCTGTCCCATCCTTTCACATCTTTCATGAATGGGTGTTGGTCTGTGTTGAAGGTTGAGTTTGACTTGCAATCAGCGACAGCATAGACATACCTCGTCGATGTTCACTCTTGGTTCTTGGTGTTGTTTAGGGCTGCGAGGATCCGTTGTGGATCCATATGAACCCTGGTGATGTCCTATGAGGCTATCACAGGCGTGGTAGATTATTATCAGTCTTCTTCAGGAAGACACAGGTAAGGCGGATGACAACGTGTTATCGTTCGCCGCTGTTGCGCGAAATCTTGTCAGTGCGAAATCCTGTAGACTCCTCCATGGTCAAGGAGGTCAGACTAGTCTTATTTGCCATTATTCCCTACCAAACCAGCTACAATTAAGTGTTGATGCGTAACAAAGGTTATCGCAAAGGAAATATAAGGGTTTTACATTATTCATCAGGATATAATGAGGATTGTTGGCAAAATATAAGTATTCGACCATATGTCCTACAAAACTCTATCCAATGATTTAGAGGAATGCATCAGGTCGGGTGTATGGGTGAATATTGCCTTCATGTATGCAAAGAGAAGGTAAACGAACCAAATAATGGTGACATGACTTCAATTTTGTGCAATCAATCGTGATAGATATTGATTGTTTCGCCATGCAACATTTCTTCATGGTACACTGCCAAACGTACGACGGTCCCATGCATTTTATAAACAACACCAGTGTTGTGCGAAATATTATCAATGCGCGAAATCCTGTAGACCCCTCCAATACCTCCATTCATCGCTCTTATTTCACTAATTTTGCAGCTTAACTGTTACCCCGTAACACGTTACAGGCAACATCGAGTCACTATCTTTCCATGAGAACACTTACAAGTAATAATAATAGTTGATAAAATAATACATGATAAAATCCATACTCCTGTTCCCACAACCTGACTGTTTTGAACGTGGACATTTTAAGCTTTTGAGTAACTATTATTACTTGTAAATGTTCTCATGGGAAGCTAGTGACTCATTGTTGCCTGTAACATGTATCAGGGCAGCAGTTAACCTGTAAAACCAGTGAAATAAGAGCGATGAATGGAGGGGTCTACAGGATTTCGCGCATTGATAATATTTCGCACAACACTCTGGTGTTGTTTATAAAATGCATCGGGCCGTCGTACGTTTGGCAGTGTACCAGAAAGAAATGTTGAATGGCGAAATGATCAATATTTATCACGATTGATTGCACAAAATTGAAGTCATGTCACCATTATTTGGTTCGTTTACCTTCTCTTTGCATACATGAAGACAATATTTGCCCATACACCCGACCTGATGCATTCCTCTAAATCATTGGATAGAGTTGTAGGACATATGGTCGAATACTTATATTTTGCCAACAATCCTCATTATATCCTCATGAATAATGTAAAACCCTTATTACCTCCGTCAACGAGGTTGGAGGGGTTATGTTTTCACCCCGATCTGTCTGTCTGTTTGTCTGTCTGTCTGTTTGTTAGTGTACAGGATTTCTCGAAAAGTTACCAATAGATTTGGACCAAACTCAATATACCAATTCTATTTGGTATAAGGAAGAACTGATTTAATTTTGGATGAAATCTATTGACAATTGTTGCCATGGCAACCAATTGATGAAATATTCGGCCGGAGGTATGCGCAAATACTGAGTGCATATATATATATATATATATATATATATATATATATATATATATATATATATATATATATATATATATATATATATATATATATATATATATGTATATATATATATATATATATATATATATATATATATATATATATATATATATATATATATTATATATATAATCACAACTGTTGCCATAGCAACCAATTGATGAAATATTCGGGCGGAGGTATGCGCTCTACCGAGTGGCCCCCCCCCCCTAATATTTCCTTTGCGATAACCATTGTTGACCATGTCAACACTTAATTGTAGCTGGTTTGGTAGGGAATAATGGCAAATAAGACTAGCCTGACCTCCTTGACCCTATGTCCTGGAGCTGAAGGGAAGTTCCCAGACGGCCACCAGATGGCAAATCCGCTCACTATTCTATCCTATTACGTGCTGCCTCTGGCCAAGGATTTGGCGTTCAACAGTCATGTGTTATCTTGGTTACTTTGCAATGGATATATTTAATCAATCAATACTCCATATTTAAGTAGAACTACTATCACCATAGTAATACTCAACCTATTTTTTGCTCAAAGACTTATAATTCTGATATTTTTTTATTTGAGGGAACAATATATTAACAACATTATGAAGAAACATCGTAGAGTGGAATAACGCTTATAATAAGGGATTAATATACGTGGCGCTTCGTTCATTGATAGTTTAATTTCATGGCTCGAATCTCTTACGAAGCATCTTATTAAGTAACAAAGCCCTTGTACATTACTCAGGCTGCTCGACGCACCGCTAATTCGTCTGATTGCATGTAGATATGGCATCTGCTTACCCGTGTTCAGGCTGTAAGGAAGAAGTACTTACATCCGCGTCAAGATGCCAAAGTAGCCAGTATGTTATGGTGAGGTTAACTAGCTTTTAGGGAGTTATAATGAGGTTAGGTTAGCAACTTGTAGGGGGATATAGTAAGGTTAGGTTAGTTACTTTTAAGGGGTTATGGTGAGGTTAGGTTGGTAACTTTTAGGGGGTTAGAGTGAGGTTAGGTTAGTTACTTTTAAGGGGTTATCGTGAGGTTAGGTTAGTTACTTTTAAGGTGTTATAGTGAGGTTAGGTTAATTACTTTTAAGGGGTTATAATGAGGTTAGGTTAGTTACTTTTAAGGGGTTATAGTGAGGTTAGGTTAGTTACTTTTAAGGGGTTATAGTGAGCTTAGGTTACTTTTAAGGAGTTATAGTGAGGTTAGGTTAGTTACTTTTAAGGGGTTATAGTGAGGTTAGGTAGTTACTTTTAAGGGGCTATAGTGAGGTTGGGTAGTTACTTTTAAGGGGTTATAGTGAGTTTTGGTCTATTAGGCCGTATTTTTTCGGCAGTGAACCATTTAGGCTGTGAGACGTTTAGGCCGTGAGACGTTATGGCCGTAAGACGTTTAAGCCGTAAGACGTTTAGGCCGTAAGATGTTTAGGCCCCAGGAACCTTTAGGCCGTGAGATGTTTAGGTCGAAGGGACCGGTGCAGGGATGTGAACTTTTGTAGCCCACATTGTCGTACCGAGCCACCAGAATAATCGTATTTTCCGATAAATACGACCGATAAGTACCGTATTTTACGGCTTATAAGACGCACTTTTTCCCCTAAAATAATACCCTGAAAAATACTCATGCGTCTTCCAAGATGAATGTTGTAGGAGGTTAGCTTAGGTAGCTATTCAATTCAGCCTCTTATATGATGTAACCTCAGTATTTATAGTTACAAGTATTTCAAATACCATAAGACATTCAAATCAACTAATCTGTCCTCACGCTGTGATGTTTATGGCACCCAACAGCGCCAACTATCGTCTGCTAGTGTTGATGTATCATTTATCACCAGGCTGTCACACGTATCACATGGTAAGACTCTATATGAGTCTACCACCAAGACTGGCGGGAGCCGTTCCGCGGCAACTTCCACCTCAGCAAAGTTCGTCCTGGCGTGGTGGCGCTGTGTATTGTCAATAACCTTGTACAGGGAAGTCCGTTATACGAGCATTCGGTATACGAGAAATCAATGATACGAGCTGAGTAAATTAGGGTCTATTTTCAATATACGAGATCGAAAATCCAATGCTACGACATTCAAACTGGGGTGAGTAAAATTACCAAGTTCAAAATGTGCACCCTATCACGTATGCATCTGGGCTGTATGATGATGTTGTGGTGACCACAAGCTTGGGCCTGCACACCTGGTAACTGTTTTCAGTTACATAAACATTTATGATCTTAATAAGGATTTTGAGGGAGAGAGAGAGAGAGAGAAGAGAGAGAGAGAGAGAGAGAGGAGAGAGAGAGAGAGAGAGAGAGAGAGAGAGAGGAAGAGAGAGAGAGAGAGAGAGAGAGAGAGAGAGGAGAGAGAGAGAGAGAGAGAGAGGAGAGAGAGAGAGAGAGAGAGAGAGAGAGAGAGAGAGAGAGAGAGAGAGAGAGAGAGAGAGAGAGAGAGAGAGAGAGAGAGAGAGAAGAGAGAGAGAGAGAGAGAGAAGAGAGAGAGAGAGGAGAGAGAGAGAGAGAGAGAGAGAAGAGAGAGAAGAGAGAGAGAGAGAGAGAAGAGAGAGAGAGAGAGAGAGAGAGAGAGAGGAGGAAGAGGAGAGAGAGAAAGGAGAGAGAGAGAGAGAGAGAAGAGAGAGAGAGGAGAGGAGAGAGAAGAGAGAGAGAGAGAGAGAAGAGAGAGAGAGGAGAGAGAGAGAGAGAGAGAGAGAGAGAGAGAGAGAGAGAGAGAGAAGAGAGAGAGAGAGGAGAGAGAGAGAGAGAGAGAGAGAGAGAGAGAGAGAGAGAGAGAGAAAAAAAAATAGTTGGTGCGGAGAAAAGTAAGACTTTTTCAAGAAAGACAGGAGGAAGAAATGGAGGAGGAGAAAATAAGCAGGAAGAGAAGGAAATACGTTGAAGAAGGAGAAGAAGGAAGAGGAAGAGAAGAAAATAAGACAATGAAGCAATAATAGCAAAAAAAAAAATGGGATACAGAAATGATGAAAGAGAGAAATAAAAGGAAAAAAGGAAAGGATGAAAGAAAAGGAAGAGGAATAGGGAATTAGAAGAAAAAACATTAGAAAAACTATAAGAATTAGGGGTATAGAAAAAGAGAAATGATAAGGAGAATAATAAATGTATGAAAAAAAAGGAAGAGAGAAAGGAAAAGAGACGAGATATTAACAGGAAAATGTAAAAAATATGAAAAGAGGAGAAAGAAAGAAGAAATAATAATATGAAAAACTGAAAAAATGTGAATAGAAAATGTGAAAGAAGGAAATGTAAAGAAAAAAAGATAGGATGCAGGAATAAGAGATGGAAATACGCAGAAATGATAATTAAAAAAACTAAAAAAGAAAATATGATATAAAAAAAGGTGAAAGAGATAAAAAGGAAAACAAGAAAAGAAAGAAGAGGAAGATAATAAGAAATTAATATTATGAAAAACTTTAAAAAATGAAAATATAAAAGATGTACGTAAGAAGGAAAATAAAATAAAATAAAAGATTGGATGCAAGAGATGGAAATACGAAGATAAATAACAGGAAAAACTATTAACCCCTTGAGGCCCAGAACGTAGTTTTCATTGTAATTTGGTTACCATTAGACGATTTTTAGTGAATATAAGCAGTATTTTATAGCTATGACCTCAGTCATTGACCTGTTTAGTATCCTTATCGACTAGCGAATTTGGTATATTTAGCTACCTGTCGTAATTTCATGGCTAACCACAGACGATTTTATGTATCAAAGGAAAGATCTGGGCGTGAAGGGGTTAAAAAAAAGGGAAATACAAAAGGTGTAAGAGGGAATTATAAGAAGAAAAAAAAGTAGTAGGTGAAAGACAAGATTCCAGGAGAGCTGTCTGATCCAGTCCTTGTTTTTAATAGTTTTCCTATTATGTTTCTTCGTATTTCTATCTCTTTCATCCAATTTTTTCCCCCCGTTTTACGTACACCTTTTCTATTTTCCTTAATTTTTTTTTAAGTTTTTCATAATATTAATATTTCTTATGGCCTTCCCTCTTCCTCTTCTTTCATCCTTGCCTTGGTTTTCCTTTTTATCTCTCTTTTACCTTTTTCTATATATTTTGTTTTCTTTTTCTTTTTTTTATTATTATTTCTTCATATTTCAATCTCTTCTTCCTACATCCATTCTTTTTTTTCTTTATATTTCCCCCTTTCACCTTTCTATGCCACTTTTTTTAACACTTTTGTAGGACTGGATCTCTTTTCCATCTCATTTCTTGCTTATAAAGCAACTCATTTTAGGGTAGAATTATGCATTAGTTATCAGGTTTTGTACTGTAACGCTTCCTAGTAGTAGTAGTCATCATCATCATCATCATTCCTATATTACGTATATACTAATATACAGAGATTCAATTGATATAAAACTACGCAAGGAAAACTTATCAATAAATCAAATTTTACTGTACATATAAAATGACAGAAATAAAAAAATTAAAGCTCAAAGGACTTCAGGTCCATCTAAAAAAAATAAAAAATATATAAATTTAACCAATCATTAAATTTTTTTAATAATTCACATAATTATCTAAAATTCCACATACAAGCAGATACCTGCAGTTATACAAGCTTAAATGTTTAGTACATAGAGGTTCAGACGGCCAGGTTCATGATTTCGTACCCATGTAATTCTAGCTTTGATGGTTTGCAGGTCCATATTCTATCAAATTTATGTTAAAAAAATCTCTAAATAATAATGATATTGAAGGCAGGGTAAAACCGTTCTTTAAAAAGGGCAAAAACCATTTAATGAGGGTGTTATTGATAGCCAAAAGTCTCTTAAAATATATCACTTGTACAAATGCATTATAATGTTAGAACAGCAAATTACTTGTCTGTAGAGCCATCTCATGGTTACTGTGGTAGCGTGGCAGAGCAAACACTTTTTTCAAGGCATTGTGGTAAGCTGTCTGGAATGTCTTATAGCAAGATTAATTTTTCATCCTAACATCTGCCATAAGGCCAGACCATACTGTGGCAAGCAAAATTAATTAAATAGGAACATGAGAGTCTGACTGGAAATATTCTTGAAATTTCGATATATATAATTGAATTTTGCATAAAAACTAGCTAACCTGAAATCTATATCTTTCTCATCACTCAGATTTTTCTGGATACAGGAACCTAAATACTTGTATTTATCCACCTTGCTATTCTATCTCCACATAGATCAATAAAATTGCTTTCATTTTTCCTTCTATCCTCTGAAAATATGCAGCATTTTGTCTTTACTTGATAAATTAATAAATTCAATGTTTCTAACTTTTCCTTAATCTCAGCATATAATATACCTAAAGTCTCTGAAGTATCTGCAAGAACAATTAAATCATCAGCATAAGCCATTAAATTGACTCTCATAAATCCATATTTACAACCAATGTCCTTTGAAGATATAGAAGTTATAATTTCATCAATATAAAGTTTGAAAAGAAATGGCGACAATATGCCTCCTTGCCTGACACCTTGATTAATATAACAGTAATTACCAGCAGATTTTCACCATCTTACTCTAGCTGACTGATTTCTCAAATAATGCATTAAAAGTGTCGTGCCCAGAGATCCGAGGAAGGAGAGGAAAGCGAGGAGGGAGAGGAGACAATGGAAGGAGAGAAGAAAGGGGAAGATTAGCGAACAAAAGGGATTAGAAACAAAGGGAGTACAGGTTACATGTCAGAAGTGTTGGGCACACCGATGAACGGAAAGTCAGGCCGTGCTCCATAATATAGACAACGCGATGAGGAAGGAATGGTAATCCCTCCCTAGTGAGACAGGACATGAAAGGCATAAAATAAAGTGCCTTACCGTAAATAAGGACAATAGAGAAGGTACACAGTCTTAGCGAACAGAACGTTGTCGGAGCGAAACACAACGTAACATTTAGTGCATGAACATTTTAGAAATAAGGAAATAGAAATACGGAAATAGTAAAATAAGGAAACGATATGTATAGGGACAGTTGCCTCAAGACATGATATAAAAGACAGTTGTAACGAGGAGAGAGCAGCAGATATTTACAGAGCTCCATAGCTCACAGTACTTTTCCCACTTGTAAGATGAAGGCTCTCTCCCGCACAACGTTACTCTTGTTCACCTGGAACGTGGTAAGTGACATATATTTTCTGTAGTGACTGAAGTGTCTTGAAGTTTGTTTTGATGTCTTGAAATGTTTTTATGTCTTGAAGTGTCTTGAAGTAACTTGTCATAAAGTGATTTTGTCTTGTGTATATATATATACCGTGTAGTCGTAAACCGACTGTGTTTTTATTAAGTGTTAGTTAGTTAAAATGAAGTGTCTTGCTGAAGTTGTGTTTACAATGAGTTTTTGTGTAGTGTTTTTGTGTAGTGTTTTCTGTGTAGTGTTTTTACTATCATGATATGTTAAATAAATAAGCGCAAGATAGCTGCGTGTCACAACCCCATTTATGTACGGATTCAGCACTCTTGCAATACTTAGTACCGACTTATAATAGAATGAATGGTGCAGCTTATTTGTCTTAGGTTCCCAAAGTAAAAGAAAGAAAATAACTAAGGTGTTGGGGAACGACAAAAGTAACACAAGGTCAGGTGAAATATCTCTATCTAATAATATTTTTCCCAGCTTACAGTGATTCACTCGATCAAATGCCTTAGCAAGATATATAAAAGCTGCAAACATCTTGCCTTTCCTTGCAGTATATTTATTTGCAATGTCTTTGACTAGCATTACTGCATCTGTTGTTGATGTTTGTTTTTTAAAGCCAAACTGTCTGGGGTTAAATATATTTTTTCTTGTAAAGTATTTAACACATGCATTTCTATAATCTTGAACACGCAAGATGACTGCATCACAGGTCTGTAATTTGACAGTGAAGAAACATTGCTTTTTTGGTCTTTAAGAATGGGATTAATATCCCCCTTAAACAGGTCAAATGGAAGAAAACAATGATCAAAACATACATTAAGAAAAATAGACCATAAGCTCAAAAAATTATCACTTGCTCTTTTCAGAAATTGTGAATGAATCCCATCATGTCCAATTCCATTATTTATATTTTGTATGAGATCTTTCAATGTAAATTTTGATATTTTCAATCCATGCTTTCTACTTGTTAACCATTTCTCCTTAATAGTTTGTATAATTGTATTATTACATAGTCCACCATCTTCATAGAGAACATCATCCGGCAAGAACTTCCTGATAAATATGTCCACTATGATTCCTTCTTTACCTTCTCCATCTATACTTTTTGATTGCTTAATCTTATTATTCTAATTACTGATTTATTTCCAGAAACCTTTCATATCTTTTTGTGCGTATTTTTCTTGAATCGATTCACACATTTCACTAAATTCTTCTTTTTTGCATTGATTAAGTGCATCTTTGAATGCTTTCCTGCTCTGAGACATTGCCTCAAAAAGTTCAGTGTCCCTAATCCTCCTTTGCGCAAGACAAGCCAGGTAATGCTCCCTGGCCCGGGCGTGTAACTGTTTAACTCTGCGGTTCCAGCCTGGTATTATTTTATAGTTTTCCCTATTAACTTTAATTCTACGAAACTTGGAAGACGCCTCTTGCACTGCAAAAACGATGTCACTGTAAATATTTTGTATCTGTTGCAAATGAGCCTCATGTTTACAACCTAAAATCGGACACTTAGCTACGTCTGTTTCGTGAATGCATTTCACTCTATTAAGGACGTAAGTTTCTATTTCATGAATATTTGCTTCTGTTAGTATATTCCAATTGATAAATCTCTGATGATTTGATTCTTCTGGTTTAACATCTTCTCCTATTTTCTCTTTCTGGCCCATTTACTGCATTTACCTTAATACAAGCTGTAATGGGCATATGAGCAACAATTGAAATATCATAAATTACTTTAATATTTGTAATGTTAGTGCTACCATAGCTCTTTCCTACTATGTGATCCAACCATTTACTGTAAGTATTTCCATATGATAAAAAAGTAAAAGTGGATGGTGTTGAAATTATAGTAATAATTGACGTGAACTCACCTTGCTATTAACCCAAGAACTACCTAGACTGCACTGATACCTTATTTAGACGCTAACTAAGGTATACTCAGTAGTGGTAGATGGGTTGATGATTTGAAGGCTTGATTATTATTTGAGGGAGAGGTGGTAAGCGCTGTGGGGCGGCTCAGGGCGTTGGTAATTGTGGTATGGTGCACGTAATGGCAGCGATGGTGGTAGGCCGCGGTGGTAACTTTTCACAGTTCCTGGCGCGGCACTATTGTGGTGTGTTTACCACCTCGTCCTGGTCTTAACCGATTGATCGGTTACGGCTCACACATATTAAGATGAGCGTGACTACACTTTAGTGTACAATCAAGAGTGGCTACACCTTCATCGTGTAGGACTAATGCGTGAAATGATGTCTTGACTGAAAACCCTTATCAAGACAGCTGGAGCCTCACACGTGTACGTTCCAATAATGTTTACTTCTATACGTGGAAGGTTCCAATATTTTCCTCACCATTCTTATATTATGTTAATCCTTTGATTAATGGTGGTACTATAGGTGAATACCACCAGAATTATATTACTATTTTTAATGCATCTTAATTTATACCCATTTCTATAATAATATATACATAGGTGGAATTTTTACTCATCCCACCATACCATTCTCCCGATAGAGAGCGGCTTTAGTGGATAATTTCCACAACTGGGGGCCGGCGAAAAATTAAGGTTTGCTTCAGGTAATTTGACCCCCTTTTATGAGGTTTCTCCAAATGGTTTTACACTTTAAAGCAGCTTGCCTCCGAGGTCGGGAATCCCCTAAGTTGGCCTGCCAAGACGTAGACTTAGAGTCCTCATTTACCTCTTCAGCTAACTCTAGGGGAATCAAATTATTTACCGTCCGCACACATCGTTGTCCCCTCACTAGTAACTCCACTGACCTCACAATCCCCTTTCCATCAGTATGCAATTTTGCTATTTTTCCTTGAGGTCATTGCGAACGAGGCATATCTCCCCTAAGGATTACTATTAGGGTACGCCGTAGGTCCAATGAAAAGTGAAATATAGATTATTTCGAATTTGGCAGGGCGTTTTCTTATATAAAATTGAATTTTAAGGGTGGTTTGTCCAATTCAACTTTTTGGTTTGAGCACTTCTTGCTATGCAAAAATGGAGTTTTATATTTATATGCAAAACATAGCTTAAAGTGCGATTTTGCATAGTAAGAATTGCTCAAATGCAAAAATGGAATGAGATAAAATCGTCTTCGAATTCCATTTTACATAGGAAATTGGCATGGCAAAGTTGAGAAAAAGAATTTCTGTTATACGGCGTACCCTATCCAGGGTACCAAAATAGTTGGATTGGGTTACCATGGGAGGAAGGACAAGACCAGGGCGATGGTGCCCGACAGCTATGGGAAACTGCACCCAAGGTTGATCAGGGAGGAGCATGTGTCAGTGACCGAGGAGCCATCTGGAAGGTACCTTTGGCACTTTGTACCAGAGGACCGGTGCCACCTGACGAAGCCTGCGTTCAAGGTGGCCCTCAGGCTCTCTATGATCTGCTGGTGACATACGACTCCACCGACTCACTGATCGTACTGCAAGGTGACTCAACTAGGGCCAACACGGGGTGGAAGGGTGGTACTCACGCCCATTTGGAGAAGATGCTGGGACGCAAGTTCTTCTGGAGTATATGCGTGTTGTACACAAACGAGTTGCCCCTGCGCCACCTTATCACCAGCATCAACGGGCCTACCTCATCTGACACTGGCTTCACGGGTCCAGTGTGCAGTCTGCTGTCCAGCGTGAATGAGATGCAGTACAACGCAGAGTTCAGAGGAGTGCCAGGCGGTGCAGATCTCACGGAGATACCGGAGTATATCCTGGTCAACATGTCTACTGACCAGCAGGTCTCCTACCAGCTGGTCCAGGCTGTGAAGCGGAGCGTTCTCCCGTCCGAGTTGCAGGAGATAAAGTGTGGCAAGGTGTCCCACTCCAAATGGCTCAATACAGCCCAGTCGCTCGTGTACATGTGGACCAGAAAGCATGAACTGACTGGCAAAGAACTGAACACCCTGGAAATCCTAGTCAAGTACTGCCTGCAGGTGTACTTCAAACTCTACTACGACATCAAGGTTCACCACAGACTAGAGGACGGCCCCAAGCACATCCTCACGCAGCTCAGGATGATGAGGGTCGCAGCCCAAGAAGGTCCAAACAGCTGTGACCTTCTACGTGCGGACAGGAGTATGGTTCGTACACTCAGAATGTGTCCTCCCCCGCTGATGGCGAGTCAGAGTGAGGACGACCGCATGTTCGCCGTGACCGAGATTTGAAGCTGAGGACTGGCGAGGAGTATGGAGACACCAGTGTAAGACC
Source organism: Chionoecetes opilio (assembly GCA_016584305.1). NCBI lineage: Eukaryota > Metazoa > Arthropoda > Malacostraca > Decapoda > Majidae > Chionoecetes > Chionoecetes opilio. The sequence continues at coordinate 167,069 of JACEEZ010009171.1, read as the reverse complement.
TCGCATCACACCCAAGCTGAAACTTGTCAACCACCAGCTTGCAGACATTGATCAGCTGGCAAAGCTGGCGACGTGCACGACCCGGCATTCACCTTTTCACTGTGGGGGGATCAGATCAGGAGACCCTGGTAACCGTAGAGGTTCGGAGTTTCTATCCACATCAGAGCACCAAAAGGTTGTGAAGCAGGTGACAGAGGGGGCGGCAGCAGGGGGGGCAGCAGACCAGAGACGGTTCATCCAGGCCCCCCACCACCGGGAGACCAGGCCCTGCTTCAGGTTAAGAAGGACATGATGGACACGTTTGGGGCCAACGTAGGGGCTGTACACTGTGTGTAGGCCTGATGAACCCAATGATCGAAAAGCTTACCCGCTGTCTTTTGGAATATATTGGTGCAGATGCAATACACGGCCCAACGGACATGCGTACTTTTTAAGCATTTTTCTTTAAGGGTGCAATAAAAAATGTGATTTTCCCTATAAGAATTGCTCAAATGCAAGAACAAATTTAGTAAAAGTCTTAGAATTCTATTTTAATAGGAAATGGCTCCCAAATTTGAGAAAAAGAATTTTGTTTACGGCGTACCCAATTAGAGGAATGCAACTCGGAAAGCCAGGGTCGGGCATTTTAACTCAAAGGTTGGTCTACGTTTTTTTCCCTCCGCGAAAAATTTTTTTTCATAAATAAATTTTCGGATAAAACATTGATGCACCGATCTGAAAACCAAAAAATATAGTTTTTGTTGTTCTAAATTATAGGGGTGACAGCATTACGATGGAACGTTTTATAATAGAATTTAATGCAAATTACTCGCCCGAGTAGCAAAAGCTTAATATTTTTTTACATGTTATTTTGGATGTAGAATTTTGGGGGATGTACACTGTTTTTTAAGGCAGTACTGCTGGTCTGGCAAACGCTTGTCAAAATACAATAAGCAATGCCTTGGAAAAACGAAGAATAAAGAATGCCGAAATCGGCTTGTTGCTGCGACAATGTAGGTTATAATTGTGGAGGCGACGTGCCGCGGCGGGGAGTGGTGGGCGGGGAGATTGTGGCGGGGAGATTGAATCAAAACATTGCCACTTCACGCGTCGACTCATTGCACTTCTAGGCTTTCTATCTGATTGATACACAATAATAACAGGAAAATATGACTGCCTAGGTATAGATAACTTCTAAACATACGTTATTGACTATATAATATCATAGAGTAACATTTACCTCGCCTCCTCAACTATAACCTACTTGGTTATTTGGTTAAATACATGTTTTACAGACTCAGGCTTCTATACAATATACATATAGAAGAAAATCGTTCTTAAAATTATACTTTTGTGTTTTAAGTGCTGTGAAATAAGTCCATATTTTTCTTTCAGGTTGACCAACTTTTCACCAAATTGTGAGTTAAAACTGCCAGCGACCACTGGCATTTCGGAGTTGCAGTTCTCTCTAATTACTATATTTCCTACTTTAATTGGACTTTGATTTTATGGCTGTTGAGCCCCATAAAACTTTTCCCTTAGACTCAGTAAATAATCTGCACTCCAATGCTTATCCCATGACCTTAAAATTTTACTTAAGGTGTGATAACCTTCCCGGAGATGTTGAGCCGGGTCATTTATTGTAGGATCTTGTATATCTTCCCTTGCATCTATTAAAGGAAAGGGTTCCAGTCTTCTCCCATAAATTAAATGTGCGGGAGTAGGAGTTTCTATATTTACTGATGAATCATCTAAGTAGGTTAAGGGTCGGTTATTGATACGATTCTCAATCTCAGTCACTATGGTTTTCAGGTCTTCTAGACCTATCTTTGTCTTGTGGAGAGTTTTCTTAAGACAAGACTTAACTATGCCAATCATTCTCTCTGTGAAACCATTTTGCCAAGGAGCTCTAGGGGTAGTAAAGGTCCATGAGCATTTCCTTAACTCTAGAGGTTTTGTACTTATATTTTTATTTTTTTTATTTACATCTATTACATAATATATATGCATATGCATATACATATGCACATACATACACATACACATACATACACATACATATATACATAAAAAGCAGTAACAAATGAGTGGGCATCAGCCCTCCGCTGTAGCCGCAGCCACAGTCAGTTCACAGGTGGGCGGGGCGTGAGATCACTCCCGCCCCTTAGTGTTCATCGGGGGGGTGGGATGGAACGCGCCACCTCCAGCAGGAGGGCAGGTTTTTCTGAACCTGCAGCACGAGGGCGGCCGCGTTCTCCAGCGGGCCGACGCGCTGTCTGAGCCGCTTTGTAGCGGGGCAGGAAAGTAGGTAGTGGGTCAGGGGATGGGGGGTCATATGAGGACAGTGCTCACGCGACCGCATCTCAAACCCGTCCCTCAGCTCCTCCAGGGTCAAGTAGCCAAGCCGAAGTCGGTGTAGGACAACCTACTTGGCTCGGGACAGCTGCTGGGCGGGGCGTAACGGGTCGTTGTTGTTCGTGACTTGTTTGTGCCAGGCTGCCTGCCTCGATGTCTGCACCAGCTGGCGATACTGTTGCCCTGCGGCACAGACGGCAGCGCTTCTGGCCAGTACCTTGGCCCCATGCATGCTGGGTAAGACAGTCAAGGCCACCGATGGTACTGATGGATGATTTAATATTTCTAACAATATGGGGGAGGCTCCTACGAAGTTTAGTAGCATTATCGCTAATCAATCGCCGAGGACACGACCGCCGAGCCACAAACCGCCGGAACACTTGAATAAAGGTTTCGGCACTTAAATCATCAGCTATTTCTAAATGAACAGCCCTTGTAGAGGTGCAAGTAAATACGCAGACATATACTTTCTTGGGGGGAGCATTATCTCCTGTAATTATTATTGCCCCAGTATAGTCGGCACCAGCTACCTCAAATGGTTTTAATAATTGTACTCGATCCATGGGGAGTTGAAGGGGCCCGGGATAGGTGACTAGTCATCCCTTATATCTCTTGCATTTGATACAAGATTTAAGGTAGTATTTAACTGCCTGTCTACCCTGCGGTATCCAAAATTCCCTACTGAGATAGGCTAATGTGTCACCATTCCGCCATTAACGAGTTCCATGAGATTCATCCACTNTCTCGCAAAGGTTTACACTTTAAAGCAGCTGCCTCGAGGTGGGAATCCCCTAATGGCCTGCCAAGACGTAGACTTAGAGTCCTCATTACCTCTTCACTAACTCTGGGGAATCAAATTATTTACCGTCCGCACACAGTCGTTGTCCCCTCACTAGTAACTCCACTGACCTCACAATCCCCTTTCCATCAGTATGCAATTTTGCTATTTTTCCTTGAGGTCATTGCGAATGAGGCATATCTCCCCTAAGGATTACTATTAGGGTACGCCGTAGGTCCAATGAAAAGTGAAATATAGATTATTTCGAATTTGGCAGGGCGTTTTCTTATATAAAATTGAATTTTAAGGGTGGTTTGTCCAATTCAACTTTTTGGTTTGAGCACTTCTTGCTATGCAAAAATGGAGTTTTATATTTATATGCAAAACATAGCTTAAAGTGCGATTTTGCATAGTAAGAATTGCTCAAATGCAAAAATGGAATGAGATAAAATCGTCTTCGAATTCCATTTTACATAGGAAATTGGCATGGCAAAGTTGAGAAAAAGAATTTCTGTTATACGGCGTACCCTATCCAGGGTCCAAAAAGTTGGATTGGGTTACCATGGGGAGAAGGACAAGACCAGGCGCGATGGTGCCCGACAGCTATGGGAAACTGCACCCAAGGTTGATCAGGGAGGAGCATGTGTCAGTGACCGAGGAGCCATCTGGAAGGTACCTTTGGCACTTTGTACCAGAGGACCCGGTGCCACCTGAGAAGCCTGCGTTCAAGGTGGCTCAGGCTCTCTATGATCTGCTGGTGACATACGACTCCACCGACTCACTGATCGTACTGCAAGGTGACTCAACTAGGGCCAACACGGGGTGGAAGGGTGGTACTCACGCCCATTTGGAGAAGATGCTGGGACGCAAGTTCTTCTGGAGTATATGCGTGTTGTACACAAACGAGTTGCCCCTGCGCCACCTTATCACCAGCATCAACGGGCCTACCTCATCTGACACTGGCTTCACGGGTCCAGTGTGCAGTCTGCTGTCCAGCGTGAATGAGATGCAGTACAACGCAGAGTTCAGAGGAGTGCCAGGCGGTGCAGATCTCACGGAGATACCGGAGTATATCCTGGTCAACATGTCTACTGACCAGCAGGTCTCCTACCAGCTGGTCCAGGCTGTGAAGCGGAGCGTTCTCCCGTCCGAGTTGCAGGAGATAAAGTGTGGCAAGGTGTCCCACTCCAGATGGCTCAATACAGCCCAGTCGCTCGTGTACATGTGGACCAGAAAGCATGAACTGACTGGCAAAGAACTGAACACCCTGGAAATCCTAGTCAAGTACTGCCTGCAGGTGTACTTCAAACTCTACTACGACATCAAGGTTCACCACAGACTAGAGGACGGCCCCAAGCACATCCTCACGCAGCTCAGAGTGATGAGGTCGCAGCCCAAGAAGGTCCAAACAGCTGTGACCTTCTACGTGCGGACAGGAGTATGGTTCGTACACTCAGAATGTGTCCTCCTCTCGCTGATGGCGAGTCAGAGTGAGGACGACCGCATGTTCGCCGTGACCGAGATTTTGAAGCTGAGGACTGGCGAGGAGTATGGAGACACCAGTGTAAGACCTCGCATCACACCCAAGCTGAACTTGTCAGCCACCAGCTTGCAGACATTGATCAGCTGGCAGCCTGGCGACGTGCACGAGCCGGCATTCACCTGTTCACTGTCCGGGGATCAGATCCAGGAGATCCTGGTCAAGCCGTATGAGGTTCTGGAGTTCTCTATCCACACTCAGAGCACCGAAAGAGTTGTGAAGCAGGTGACAGAGGCTGCGGCAGCAGTGGTGGGGCAGCAGACCAGAGACGGGTTCATCCAGGCTCGGGCCCACCACCGGGAGACCATGCCCTGCTTCAGGTCTAAGAAGGACATGATGGACACGTTCTAGGCCAACGTAGAGGCTGTGACACTGTGATGTAGTGCCTGATGAACCAACTGATCAGAAAGAGCTTACCACGCTAGTCATTTGGAACTCATATTGGTGCATGATGCAATACACAGGACCAACCGGACACTGCGTACTCATTTAAGCATTATTCGATAAGGGTGCAATATAAAAGTGTGATTTTGCATAGTAAGAATTGCTCAAATGCAAGAACTGAATTAGATAAAATCGTCTTAGAATTCTATTTTACATAGGAAATTGGCATGCCAAAGTTGAGAAAAAGAATTTTTGTTATACGGCGTACCCTAATTAGAGAGAACTGCAACTCGAGAAATGCCAGTGGTCGCTGGCAGTTTTAACTCAAAGGTTGGTCTACTGTGTTTTGGCTCCGCGACTAATATTTTTCATAAATCAATTTCGTGATAAACATTGATGCACCGCATCTGAATACCAAAAAATATAGTTCTTCTGTTGTTCTACTAATTATATGGATGACATGCATTACGATGGAACGTTCTATAATAGCAATTTAATGCAAATTACTCGCCTCGAGTAGCAAAGCTTAATATATTTTTTACATGTATATTGTGGCATGTAGAATTTGGGTGATGTTCACACTGTTTTCTAAGACAGTACTGCTGCGTCTGGCAAACGCTTGTCAAAATACAATAAGCAATGCCTTGGAAAAACGAAGAATAAAGAATGCCGAAATCGGCTTGTTGCTGCGACAATGTAGGTTATAATTGTGGAGGCGACGTGCCGCGGCGGGGAGTGGTGGGCGGGGAGATTGTGGCGGGGAGATTGAATCAAAACATTGCCACTTCACGCGTCGACTCATTGCACTTCTAGGCTTTCTATCTGATTGATACACAATAATAACAGAAAATATGACTGCCTAGGTATAGATAACTTCTAAACATACGTTATTGACTATATAATATCATAGAGTAACATTTACCTCGCCTCCTCAACTATAACCTACTTGGTTATTTGGTTAAATACATGTTTTACAGACTCAGGCTTCTATACAATATACATATAGAAGAAAATCGTTCTTAAAATTATACTTTTGTGTTTTAAGTGCTGTGAAATAAGTCCATATTTTTCTTTCAGGTTGACCAACTTTTCACCAAATTGTGAGTTAAAACTGCCAGCGACCACTGGCATTTCGGAGTTGCAGTTCTCTCTAATTACTATATTTCCTACTTTAATTGGACTTTGATTTTATGGCTGTTGAGCCCCATAAAACTTTTCCCTTAGACTCAGTAAATAATCTGCACTCCAATGCTTATCCCATGACCTTAAAATTTTACTTAAGGTGTGATAACCTTCCCGGAGATGTTGAGCCGGGTCATTTATTGTAGGATCTTGTATCTTCCCTTGCATCTATTAAAGGAAAGGGTTCCAGTCTTCTCCCATAAATTAAATGTGCGGGAGTAGGAGCTTCTATATTTACTGATGAATCATCTAAGTAGGTTAAGGGTCGGTTATTGATACGATTCTCAATCTCAGTCACTATGGTTTTCAGGTCTTCTAGACCTATCTTTGTCTTGTGGAGAGTTTTCTTAAGACAAGACTTAACTATGCCAATCATTCTCTCTGTGAAACCATTTTGCCAAGGAGCTCTAGGGGTAGTAAAGGTCCATGAGCATTTCCTTAACTCTAGAGGTTTTGTACTTATATTTTTATTTTTTTTATTTACATCTATTACATAATATATATGCATATGCATATACATATGCACATACATACACATACACATACATACACATACATATATACATAAAAAGCAGTAACAAATGAGTGGGCATCAGCCCTCCGCTGTAGCCGCAGCCACAGTCCAGTTCACAGGTGGGCGGGGCGTGAGATCACTCCCGCCCCTTAGTGTTCATCGGGGGGGTGGGATGGAACGCGCCACCTCCAGCAGGAGGGCAGGTTTTTCTGAACCTGCAGCACGAGGGCGGCCGCGTTCTCCAGCGGGCCGACGCGCTGTCTGAGCCGCTTTGTAGCGGGGCAGGAAAGTAGGTAGTGGGTCAGGGGATGGGGGGTCATATGAGGACAGTGCTCACGCGACCGCTCCTCAAACCCGTCCCTCAGCTCCTCCAGGGTCAAGTAGCCAAGCCGAAGTCGGTGTAGGACAACCTACTTGGCTCGGGACAGCTGCTGGGCGGGGCGTAACGGGTCGTTGTTGTTCGTGACTTGTTTGTGCCAGGCTGCCTGCCTCGATGTCTGCACCAGCTGGCGATACTGTTGCCCTGCGGCACAGACGGCAGCGCTTCTGGCCAGTACCTTGGCCCATGCATGCTGGGTAAGACAGTCAAGGCCACCGATGTACTGATGGATGATTTAATATTTCTAACAATATGGGGGAGGCTCCTACGAAGTTTAGTAGCATTATCGCTAATCAATCGCCGAGGACACGACCGCCGAGCCACAAACCGCCGGAACACTTGAATAAAGGTTTCGGCACTTAAATCATCAGCTATTTCTAAATGAACAGCCCTTGTAGAGGTGCAAGTAAATACGCAGACATATACTTTCTTGGGGGGAGCATTATCTCCTGTAATTATTATTGCCCCAGTATAGTCGGCACCAGCTACCTCAAATGGTTTTAATAATTGTACTCGATCCATGGGGAGTTGAAGGGGCCCGGGATAGGTGACTAGTCATCCCTTATATCTCTTGCATTTGATACAAGATTTAAGGTAGTATTTAACTGCCTGTCTACCCTGCGGTATCCAAAATTCCCTACTGAGATAGGCTAATGTGTCAGCCATTCCGCCATGTAACGAGTTCCCATGAGATTCATCCACTAGCAATTTAGTAAGATGATGACGCTTGGGAATTAGCATGGTATTGCAGGTTTTATCGGGAAGATCAGCATTCCAAATTCTTCCTCGACACCTAATGATGCCCTCATTATCTAGGTACAGACCTAATGATTTGATAAGTTGGTTCCTACGGGGGCTGGCCGAGGCTAAGAGCTGATATTCCTCAGGAAATTCCTGCTTTTGTATTGTTCTAACCCTAAACTTCAAAGGATCAGAACTATCCCACTTTATGAATTTGAAGACCAATATAGTAGTTTTCATAGTTTGCTTAATAAGGAAAACCTTTTTATATCCATAACAGGATCAGGGATCAATATAGGTTCCATAATTATATCTTCTGATATGTCTGACCTCTGACTTACTATAGACTTTTTGATTACGCCATTTATTACTATTTTTCAGCCAGGTAGGACCTTTAAACCATAATCCTGTATTTAATTTGAGGATAGTTGTTCCTCTGGACAAAATATCAGCTGGGTTTTCCTTGGTAGCAACATGATTATAGTGAAATGTGGAACCTAAATCATTTATCTTACCAACACGATTCCTGACATAAGGGATTTTTGTGTTATGTTTCACTAACCAGTTCAGGCAGATTTCATTATCGGTCCACATGTATACTTCACCAATTTGTAATAAATTACTTAGATATTGTGCTAATTTAGTGCCTAATTCTAATGCAGTCAGCTCCATTTAAGGCAAGGTTAATTGGGGAAACCCGAGCCTTAGACATAATTAAATTACATTTTTCTCCTGCTTTAAGATCTCGATCTCGAATAAGATTTCTACTGCACCGTATGCATTTTTTGAAGCATCACAAAATATATGTAGTTGCTGGGGTTGTCGCCCATTAGTATTTATTCTCCTACTTATGTGAACTTCATTTATCTTATTGAACTCAGATTTTATAGTCTCCCATTCTGTTGTATATTTCCCATCAAGGGGGGTATCCCAATCGAGGTGTTCTCCCCAGGCCTTTTGTAGTAGACATTACCCCTTATAGTTATTGGGCTCACTATGCCCAAGGGGTCAAATACTTGGCTGACCTGATTTAAGAGTGTTCTCTTTGTTAGGACTACATCAGAAAAATATGGACACTTTAATCTTAGTTCATCAGTTTTTATATTCCACCATAATCCTAACACTGATTGGACCTCTGGTGGCGTATAATTAAGGAAATCCTTCCTGATTATCCCTTCTAGCCTTAGAGAATTAGTATTCCAACTCTGTTAGGGGAGACTGGCCTTCCTGCACTCTTTATTAGCCAGGTTATAAATTTTGTATTAATTCTTCCTCAGAATGTATTGTCCCCTGCAAATTATCAATATAGAAGTTCTTCCCTAATTCTGGGCTATCAGAACCCTTAAAATGGCACTGTAATGTTTTATTTAATAAAAAGGGGCTTGAGCAAGAACCAAACAGAACTGACTCAAACCTTTATGTGGCTAAGGGGCTATTCCTGAGATATATTTTCAGGCCATAGGAATTTTGTGAAATTTCTGTCTTCTTCCTTTAGACCTAATCTTAGGAAAGCCTTGGAGATGTCAGCCACATAGGCGAATTTATCTGTTCTGAATTTTACTAGGACATCTCCTACATTGGACAAGAGATTCGGTCCTGTCTGAAGGCAGTCATTTAAGCTAGCATCTTGTTTAATTTTAAAACTACAATTGAAAACTATTCTGATGGGGGTGGTTGATGAATTTTTGGCCACTGCATGGTGGGGTAAATAATGTCCTATATTATGATTTACTGCTCAGTCCAGTTTTTTGATAAAGTTATCCCTTAATTGATCTTGAATTATCTTATCATAGCACTCCAGTTTAGACAGATTTTTCTTCAGTTTTCTTATTGAACTATTTAATTGGCTCTTAACTATGTGATAATTGGAAGGTAACACATGGACATTTATTTGCCAAGGTAGTCCTACTTCATATTTACCATTTACATAATCGACAGTGTGATCATAGTGATCTAGAGTATTTTGATCCTCTTTAGGTAACTGTTCAGGTATAATACCGATAGTTTCTAGATCCCATAATTTATGCACGGGGATATCCCCTTCTTCCAATAACTCGTTGATTTGATTGGGTACTGGGTACTAATGAAGTTCCTATTCTAGCAACCAAGAGGGGTTGTGCATGACTAGGAATGCATTCCTCTTGTTCAGGCTGGTGAGTGGTTTGTGGGATAGGTCCCATTATAACATCACCACCGGCACTGGTGAACATAGAAATGTTATGTCTTTTGATGACCTTACTTAGGAATCGCCCAAAATATTCAGCGCCTATTATTAATTGGTATGGACCATCAACATCCTTAAAGGTATTTCTAACTAGTCTAACACCTTTCTCTTTCAACATTTCAGCGGTAGATTTAAGTCCTTTTACAGTTTAATTTATACCGATGTTATTAACTACAGCAGCTACCCTACATTTATAATTTCCTAATTGGACTAGTGGTCGAACAATGTCAAATCTTTGAGCTTCTTTGTTGGCCAGAAAGCCCGAAATGGCTAAGTTCACCTTGCTAAGTATAGGTAGTTGTAATAGATCAACTATCTCTCCACTAATAAATGATCTTTGTGCACCACTGTCAAACATTGTTTCACAATGGCTAAATTACCATTGTGGCTCACCTTCAATTCTGCCGTAGGGACAGCGGATGAACTACTCATACTAGTTACTGCCATTTTAACGACCGTAGGGTCTGTTCTCACATCACCATTAGGACATAAGGCTATGTGATGAATGGATTTTCTACATTTCTTACAAATACCCAGACTAATAGGACAGGCTTGTATTGCATGTTTACCACTAAGGCAGGTTAGGTAGTTTCCCAGGTCCATTAACCTTTTGAGCCTAGTGGAATAATCTGGGTATATATTACAAGTGGAAGGTGGATGTTCTTCCTCGCAGGAAGCACATTTTTTTCTGACTTCAATGGTAATAACCCTATATTTAGGAATGGCACCTGTTCATAATGGTGGTTTACCGGCTGGTATAGTTTGAAACTTATCTACCGGTTTTCTTCCCATCGTAACATTAGTAGGAGCGGGATAACTACCCACTAATGAGGGCTCTTTAAACTCTAAAGGTGGCTGATATCGCTGATTACCTTTAGGTCTAGTTATCTCAATCTCCCTGTGGGGGTGTTCCTGCTCAATACCTTGCAAATGTTTGCACTCTTGTGATAATCCCTCCTCTATTTGCTTAACCATGAAGAAATTACTATTGTACCTCTGATTTAAGCGGTCTCGCATCCTGGTTGGTAGTTTTCTCCATATCATGATACTGACCATCCAGTCTGACTCTGTCAAGGGTTTATGAGCTTCAATGGCTCTTAGTGTGCAATTTAAAGTTATTCTGAACTCTTCCAATTCTCTGTGATTGTGAGAAGGGCTCAGTAGATCCATGAACTTGCAGAAAAGATTTTTTGTTATCTGATCTTTATCTTCATAATTATCTCTAAGAATCTTGAGTGCCACATTATAATTGGCATTTTCTACTGTTAATTCCTTTACCAGCAGATATGCAGAACGTCTCAACTGACCTAACAAATAGTTTGATTTATGCACCTCTGTGAAATCAGTCATATCATCAATCAATTTGAATTTATCCCAGAAAGAATACCAATTTTCCACTTCAAAATGGGGCAATGACAAATCTGGTCATTTAAGTTGGGGTAAAGAGACTTTGGCTGTGGGTTTCTGATCACGCACTAAGTTCTCATATTTGAATACCGTTTCCATGTATTTTGTACATTCTTGATCATACATGGTCTCATAATTAATTAATTCTGCATCCCCAGCTTCGAATAATTGATAGTAAGCTTCTTCATAGCTATCCCATTTAGTTTTTAACATTAGCAGACCTGACTTTAAACTATTATAGTCAATAGGGATAGTCTCAGCTGCTTCCTCACACTTTTTATATATTCGTGTAAGCCATTTTGATTTAGCAGCTAATGCTTTAGTCCCTTCCGCCATGATTTTAATTGATTAGATGATATGAAAAAAAGAAAATAAAAATAAAAAGATTGGATACAAGTTAACGAGTTCGCCTTCCTAATTTAATGATTTTAATCTAACGGTGGATGTGCCATTGACTCGGCCTACGAAGGCGCAAAGCCAGGCCTATAACCATCCACCACTTTATTTAATGTAACTAACTTCGCAAACATTGTTGGCGGATGGTAGCCTACCAATGCGGCCAGTGTGCCGTGGCTGTCTGTGACTCGGCGTGCGAGTACGGCGGGCGGGTACGGCGGCCAAGTACGGCGGCCAATTCAAGGTTGTTTACCATAGGGGCCGAGGGAAACTGGTGGCTATATATCGTTACCCCCCAGAAAGAGAACTGTGAGGTCATGAGGCCACTAAAGTACATCATTGAGACGTGCGTCTGTGTCAAAATAAATCAGCACGACCGCCGGGTGCCCGAAAGAGCCTGAGTTCCACACTTTCCACCGCCAATCGCTGAGGGCATAAGCTGTGCCCCATAACGGCTACCTTATACATTCCCAAAGATAATCCTCACTCGGGCACAAAATGTTGAAATTATAGTAATAATTGACGTGAACTCACCTTGCTATTAATCCAAGAACTACCTAGACTGCACTGATACCCTATTTAGACGCTAACTAAGGTATACTCAGTAGTGGTAGATGGGTTGATGATTTGAAGGCTTGATTATTATTATTATTATTTGAGGGAGTGGTGGTAAGCGCTGTGGGGCGGCTCAGGCGTTGGTAATTGTGGTATGGTGCACGTAATGGCGCCGAAGGTGGTCGGCCGCGGTGGTAACTTTTCACAGTTCCTGGCGCGGCACTATTGTGGTGTGTTTACCACCTCGTCCTGGTCTTAACCGATTGATCGGTTACGGCTCACACATATTAAGATGAGCGTGACTACACTTTAGTGTACAATCAAAAGTGGCTACTCCTTCATCGTGTAGGACTAATGCGTGAAATGATGTCTTGACTGAAAACCCTTATCAAGACAGCTGGAGCCTCACACGTGTACGTTCCAATAATGTTTACTTCTATACGTGGAAGGTTTCAATATTTTCCTCACCATTCTTATATTATGTTAATCCTTTGATTAATTGTGGTACTATAGGTGAATACCACCAGAATTATATGACAATATTTAATGCCTCTTAATTTATACCCATTTCAATAATAATATATACATAGGTGGAATTTTTACTCATCCCACCATACCATTCTCCCGATAGAGAGTGGTTTTAGTGGATAATTTCCACAGATGGATCTAGATTATTAAAATCAAAACATTCCAACTCATTCCTCAACATAAAACCAGAAAGGTGCTGCCAGGCTCTACCAGTATAATATACTGGTAGATAATATACTGATTGATATGACCTTATGGGTCAGCATCAAAATCTCCAAAGAAGTATATGCTATCGAATTTCATATATGTGATTATTTGTTCTAGTGCACTGAGAGTTTCTAAATAATCAGTCTGTGTTCTTACTTCCCATATATCACTCTTCACATAAACATTGACGAGTATCACAGTTACATTAGCAATATTTACAGATAGCACCATAAAATTTGATTCAATAAGAATTGAGTTTACTTTAAGTTCAGATTTCTTAGACCATAGGCAGACAAGTCCGCCTTCACATCTTCCAGCATTTAAAGCCAAAGCCCTGTCAGAGAAAGTAGCACCTACGCCTACACCTTCATAATTATCATGTATATGTTCAAGAACACCCAAATTGTCATCAACTAATAAAGTTTCCTGAAGAAATATAAAATCAAAAGAATATTTACATATCTGCCTAACTAAATCTATATTCTTTCTTAAAAAGTAACAATTAAAACTGCAAACACTTATTTCCATAGTTAAAAATATAAAAAACATGCGAGAAAAAAAATATATATATTACCCTAAGTTAGGCTTACTACTATTATAACTTATCAACGACCATGTCCTCTAGCCATTTATCCGGGTTAAACAGATAATCTCTCTCTGATAAAAGCACTGCTATTTTAAAAGCATTAAAATTTGTAGATTTAATCTCTAGTTTTTCAATGTTTAAAATATTTATATCAAAGTTATCCTTTATACGTTCACTTATATCATTTTCTGTAACACTGAGGTCAACACGGCCCAGGAAAACATCTTTTGTTCTGTTGACAGCTCTCATCTGCCCACCGATGCCTTTCTCGGTGCCTCTTACTCCTTTGTTTTTATTCTTACGACGTTTATAGACCTCATTCCATCCGTTCTGGTTATTTTCCATAGGACGATCTGCTTCTGAGCGCCTCTGTATTCCCGGCTGCAATAGTACCGAGGTGCCATTGGTCCTCCGCTGGTCCGTAGTGGTGTTGTATGCTTGGATGAGAGACTCACTCGAACCCTCTGCGTCTGTTCGTCCTCTTGTTTCTCGACCTTGTCCTGATGGTGGTGTTCCTCTGTGTGTCTCGCTCCGACCTCTTCTTGCAGTGCTGTGCATCTTTGGACGAACAGAGGCTCCAGAGTTTTGATGTTTTGTCTCCGTTAAGGTATTTATGGGGTGTGAAGGATGCTCATTGACGTTTCTCTTAGGTGAAAGGCTCAAAGCATCTGAGTACAACAAAGGTGATCTATGAAGCTGTTGCTGGTGTTCACCTAGAGTAGTATTCTCAACTATTCTAGTTACAGAATTCATAAGTTGTGGCTGAGTCTCACTCGAGTTTTCATCAAGTGCAGCTCGCATATCCTCTGAGTGAACCATAGATGAGCGAGCTGCCTGCTGTTGTGATTAGCTTTGGGTGGGTTTTCGACCTGCTTCATTTACTTGAGTCAGTCTAAATGACGTTAGGTCCTCCAATATATTTTCCTCGCTCACACTGATATCCTTAGTGGCTTCTACTAGTCCCAATATTGCTTTTGAGAATTTATTATGTATTTGTGTCATCTCCACTCCTACCTGCTTCACAGCATCAGCAGTATTACACGCTTCAGTTTTGACGTCAGTTATTTTTGGCAAAGTTTCATTTATCTTACATATTTCCTCTGTAAGATTGCAGAGAATGGGTGCAATCTATTCCATGTCCATGGGTGGCATTTTCTTATGTGAATCCGTGACAAACTTTAACTTTGGTTTTGAAGCATCAGACTGCTCTTGAAACGTTTCGAACACATCACGTAGGTCCTTCTTCACCTTTTCTGGATCTCGACGCCATATCACATCCTTCTTCACCAGTTGGCACAAGGCAGTTTTTCCTGATTTAATTTCCTCATGTGAGTAAAAGGCATAGGTAACCTCAAATAAGGACTCGCCTGAAAAATCTGCCTCGGCAGATTTCACGAAACAGAGTAGATCATTGACTATTATCTCTTCATTTGACGCCATTATTCCTCTGTGGCACCTCAGTTCACTGTTTTTACACCTTTGCGCGTGCGCAGACGAGAATTTCACTCCACAACTGGATGCACAGATTTTCTTTTAAAATAACAGTTAATCCTTTACAGGGAAGATTCTTGTCTCACTCATCAGAGGCACGATGACTTCATAGGTTGTTAAATCCAATCCGAGGGATACAGTGGTGGAGAATACAGCAGTAAACAACTCAGACACGACCAGCTCCTCTCAGCCTTTACCACCTGGACGCCATGTTGGCTACCCAGTAGTAGTAGTAGTAGTAGTAGAAGTAGTAGTAGTATTGGTAGTGGTAGTAGTAGTAGTAGTAGTAGTAGTAGTAGTAGTAGTAGTAGTAGTAGTAGTAGTAGTAGTAGTAGTAGTAGTAGTAGTAGTAGTAGTAGTAGTAGTAGTTGTTGTAGTAGTAGTAGTAGTAGTAGAAGTATGAGTAGTAGCAGTAGTAGTAGTAGTAGTAGTAGTAGTAGTAGTAGTAGTAGTAGTAGTAGTAGTAGCAGTAGTAGTAGTGGTAGTAGTAGTAGTAATAGTAGTAGTAGTAGTAGTAGTAGAACTAGTAGTAAAGTAGTAGTAGTAGTAGTAGTATAGTAGTAGTAGTAGTAGTAGTAGTAGTAGTAGTAGTAGTAGTAGTAGTAATAGTAGTAGTAGTAATAGTAGTAGTAGTAGTAATAGTAGTAGTAGAAGTAGTGATACTCCGCCCCCACAACCACCGACATAGCTGGCCTGGACTACCACGCCACTGTAGTGGAGAGCGGCATAATAGTGTGGATAATATAGAGAGGTAAATAAGGATTATAATTATGTAAATAGTAGATAAGTAGTAGTAGTATGGTTGGATGACACAGTCAGTAGCGACCGGAGTTGGGGCTACTGACCTCCAATTCGTGGAGCCCTCGTATATTTCATAAATAAACATGGGGTG
Source organism: Chionoecetes opilio (assembly GCA_016584305.1). Lineage (NCBI taxonomy): Eukaryota > Metazoa > Arthropoda > Malacostraca > Decapoda > Majidae > Chionoecetes > Chionoecetes opilio. The sequence goes on along the minus strand of JACEEZ010009171.1, from coordinate 150,931 downwards.
GAGGTATCGGTAGTAGTTGTAGTAGTAGTAGTAGACTAGTAGTAGTAGTAATAGTAGTAGTAGTAGTATAGTAGATAGTAGTAGTAGTTAGTAGTAGTAGTAGTAGTAGTAGTACAGTAGTAGTATAGTAGTAGTAGTAGACTAGTAGTAGTAGTAGTAGTTAGTAATAGTAGTATAGTAGTAGTAGTAGTAGTAGTAGTAAGTAGTAGTAGTAGTAGTAGTAGTAGTAGTAGTAGTAGTAGTAGTAGAGTAGTAGTAGTAGTAGTAGTAGTAAGTAGTAGTAGTAGTAGTAGTAGTAGTAGTAGTAGTAGTTAGTAGTAGTAGTAGTTAGTATATAGTAGTAGAAGTAGTAGTAGTAGTAGTAGTAGTAGTAGTAGTAGTAGTAGTAGTAGTAGTAGTACTAGCAGTAGTAGTAGTAGTAGTAGTAGTAGTAGTAGTAATAGTAGTAGTAGTAGTAGTACTAGCAGTAGTAGTAGTAGTAGTAGTAGTAGTAGTAGTAGTAGTAGTAGTAGTAGTAGTAGTAGTAGTAGTAGTAGTAGTAGATTGTACATTTATTATATTATTTATTTATTATGTTTTGTACGCTACTCCTATTGCATCTGTCCTTTTGTTTATATTATGTTTGTCTGTCTGTCTGTCTGTCTGTTCATGGGTTTTAATGGGGTTTTTGGGGGGTTGTGTGTGTCCATTCCAATCCATTCACCACCCTATTTGTGAACCAGTTTCTCCGAATTTCCTTTTTAACTCTACGCTTTTCCAGCTTGAATCCGTTACTTCTCGTTCTACCCTGCTTACTAACCTTAAGAACTTTTCCTACATCGCCTATATTGTATCCCTTTATCCACTTAAAAACTTATATCAGATCGCCCCTTACTCTACGCCTCTCGAGTGAGTGTAAATTTCATAGTTTCAATCTCTTCTCATAACTAAAGTTACGCATTCCATGAATCATTTTGGTCAGCCTTCTCTGCACTGATACTAACAAGGCAATATCCATCCTATAATACGGAGACCAAAACTGAACTGCATAGTCTAGGTGAGGTCTGACTAGAGCCAAATAAAGCTTTAGAATGACTTCAGCCCTTCTACTTTTAACACTCCTGGTAATAAATCCTAACCCTGTTGGCTCGATTTCTAGCCTCAATACATTGATTCCTAGGACGGAGGTCTGAGCTTACCCGCACTCCCAGATCTTTCTCACCCTCTGATCTTTTCAGCGATACATTGCGTATGGTGTACCTATTACCAGGATTTTTGCTACCAACATTCATAACGCTGCACTTATCAATATCAGATTCCATTTGCCATTTATCTGCCCGCTCATTTAATTTATCTAAGTCTCCTTGCAAAATATTTACATCAGACTGTGATCTAATAATCCTACCTACCTAAAGAGAGCGAGAGACAGAGAGAGAGAGAGAGAGAGAGAGAAGAGGAGAGAGAGAGAGAGAGAGAGAGAGAGAGAGAGAGAGGAGAGAGAGAGAGAGAGAGAGAGAGAGAGAAGAGAAGAGAAGAGAGAAGAGAGAGAGAGAGGGAGATAGAGAGAGAGAGAGAGAGAGAGAGAGAGAGAGAGAGAGAGAGGAGGGGGGGGTAGAGAGAGAGAGAGAGAGAGAGAGAGAGAGAAGAGAGAGAGAGAGAGAGAGAGAAATGAGAGAAGAGAGACGAGACGAGAGAAACGAGAATGAAGAGAATGAGAGAAGAGAGAGAGAAAAGAGATGAAGAGAAAAATGGACAGAACAGACAAACAAACAAATAAAGAATGAGAGAAAGAGAGATAGAAATAGAGATAATCAGACAACCCACAGACAGACAGAAAGAAGAATCAGAGAGATATAGAAATAAAAGATATCAGACAGACACAGACAGACAGACAGGCAGACAGATAGAAAAAAAAACAATGAAAAAATAATTACCACGGGAAAATAAAAAAATATCTCTTACATTCTAATCGACCATTTTAAAAACCCTCTGCCTAAAAAAATTATTACATTCACACGTAATCTATCAAACTTCTTTTTTTTCCTCCTCCATCTCCTTCAATCACTCTTACAAACACAATATCTCGCGTTAGACAAGTTCCTTTTCAATTCCTTCTCCTTCAATTTTTCTTCCTCTTTAATTTGTCCTTCTTCAATATTTCTTCCTCTTCAATTCTTCCTCCTTCAACTTTTCTTCCTCTTCAATTCTTTCTTGCATATAAGCCCCCAAAGTCACCAAGGGGCCTCCAAGCTGCCAATATTTGCTTATTTCAAGAATCTAGTCTCTTTTTCTCTTAAAGTGCACCAGATTGATGCATTCAAATATTTAAGGCGTGCCCCCGGACCACCTTAGAGGGCTTGGAATCCCCCCACCATAGTTTTACAAAGTAGGGCCATAAACACCATTTCGCATAGGGCCCCAAAAGGCTAGAAACGGCACTGGCTACGCAGTTACCTTGTTAGCTGTCATTAATCCCGCGGTGTAGATTACTCCCTCAAGAGAATACCTGGATCACCTTGCATTACCCTAAGTGGCAATGTCACGCTCCTTATTGAGACCAGACTCAAAATGAGAGAAATAGATGGCTTAATGTATATAATCTCTCCTCCTCCTCTTCTTCCTTCTTCTTCTTCTTCCTTCTTCTTCTTCTTCTTCTTCCTATTCCTTCTCTTCGACGCAAATTGGTCAGAATTGGTAGTAATCTCCTTTGTTATAGTATTTATATTCAGTTTTTAAGTCTGGTATAATTTTTTTTGTTTTGCTTTGCACATTTTTACATGCACATACATTACACACATATCTCACAGGGTGAATGTAAACTCTGTTATTGCTGGAATGTTAGGCGAGGTGATACATATTTTCTCTAAATATAATAACATACAACATTGTGAACTGTGAGAGATTCCAGTATCTGTTTAATAAGGATTGTGATATGTTTATTATTGCATCTTCTCTACCTAAATGGTTCTAAATCTGAATGGTGACAGGTGACAAGTGGGGTTCCACAAGGCTCTGTTTTGGGTCCGCTACTATTTTTTATTTACATCAACGACTTAGATAGTGGGATTAGCAGTGATATCAGCAAGTTTGTGGATGATACTAAGGTAGGTAGGATTTTTAGATCACAGTCTGATGTAAACATATTGCAAGGAGACTTAGGTGAATTAAATGAGTGGGTAGTCAGGTGGCAGATGGAATTTAATATTGATAAGTGTAGCGTAATGAATGTTGGTAGAAAAAATCCTGGTAATAGATACACCTTACGCAATGTATCGCTGAAAATATTAGAAGGTTAGAAAGATCTGGGAGTGAGGGTGAGCGCAGACCTCCGTCCTAAGAAACAATGTATTGAGGCTAGAAATAGACCTAATAGAGTGTTAGGATTCATTACCAGAAGTGTTAAACTTAAAAGTGCGGAGGTTATTCTAAAGCTTTATCTGGCTCTACTCAGACCTCACCTAGACTATGCGGTTCAGTTTTGGTCTCCGTATTACAGGATAGTTAGAATAACTACAGAGAAGGATGGCCAAAATTATTCATGAGATGCGTAATTTTAGTTATGAGAAGAGATTGAAGATATTAAATTTACACTCACTCGATAGACGTAGAGCAATGGGCGATATGATAGAAGTTATGAAGTGGATAAAGGGATACAATAAAGGAGATGTAGGAAAATATCTTACGGCTAGTAATCAGGGTAGAAAATGAAGTAACGGATTCAAGCTGGAGAAGCGTAGATTTAAAAAAAAAAAAATAGAGAAAAACTGGTTCACAAATAGAATGGTATTGATTGGAATGGACTCAGTAGACAGGTAATTAGTGCGGAGTCATTAGGGAGCTTTAAAAGGCGGCTAGATAGATTCATGGATGGGGAAGAGAGGTGGATGTAGGTAGTGTTTAGTAACAGGAACTACCTCGTGTATGTCTCGCGGCCTCTTGTAGCTTCCTTATTTTCTTATGTTCTTATGTACCGGATTGTTTTCCATTTTGTATTTTTGAGAGTGGGTGTTTTCTATTTTTTGTATTTGTTTTAACACAGCTGCGAGAGCTCCTCATCTGCAGCCCTTCCCTCGCTCCTCTTCCCTCCACATGAAAGACGATTTGCGGCCGTAACACACTGACAGACCAAAATATTTATGTAAACGTCTAAACAAGATTAACCCCTTGAGGCCCAGAACGTAATTTTCATTGTACATTTGACTGCCATTAGACGATTTTAATAGATATAAGCAATATTTTAGATATGACCTATTTAGTATCCTTATTCACTAGCTAATTTGGTATATTAAGTCACAATTCGAATTTTTATGGCTAACAACAGACGATTTTATATAGCAAAGGAAAGATCTAGGCGTGAAAGGGTTAAACAAGGTATGTGATTATGTTTATTCCATTTTCTCTACCTCAGCTGCAAAAATCCTCATCTGCACCCCTTCCCTCGGTCCTCTTCCCTCCTTAATTATGAAAGATGAGTGGCGGTCTTTTCTTTTCTCCTTTTCTTTTCTTTTTCTTTCCGCTTTCTTTTCTCCTCCTTTTCCCCTATCTCCTTTTCGCGGCCTCATTCACAACACACTCAACGGCATTTTCAATTTTTCTTTTCCTTTTCTCCTATCTCCATTTCGCGGCCTCTTTCGCAACACATAGGCAGATCAAGTAGCGGGGAGGCGGTAGCAGAGTGGTTAGCGTCTCCGACTGGCGTTCTCGGTGACCCGAGTTCGATCTCCAAAGAAAACCAAAACCTTTCTGCACCGTTGAGTGGCCTAAGAACACCTACATGCCCTGCCCATCAACTCTACCTTCGATTGCGAGTGTATCGGAGGACACAGTGGGGCGGCATAAACCTCTATCACAGGCGTCACTATAAGAATCCTGCCTGCACCACCACGGACGAGGACCAACCATCAGAGCCCTCAAGTGAACCTCCAGAGCCTACCATCCGAGCCCTTGGGTCACCACTGCCTAGTACAGGCACTATAGGCACAAATGTAAAAAAAAAAAAAAAGGTTTTCCCCTCGCCTAAATAGTTTGCACGGCGCTGCCCCTGAGACTGTTGGCGGTAGGGCGACCGACGCGTGGTGACCTGACACAGACATACAGAGGCAGGCAGAGGCACCGCGGCGAGAACTGAGGAGAGGGGGAGGTGCCTTGAAACTTAGCCGCGGGAAATTGCCGGATGGAAAGGGACACACACACGCACACGCACACACACATACACACACACACACACACACACACACACACACACACACCACACACACACACACACACACACACACACACACACAAATACACACACACACACACATATACACACACACACACACACACACACACACACACCACACACACACACACACACACACACACACAAAATACACACACACACACACATATACATACACACACACACACACACACACACACACACACACACACAACACACACACACACACACACACACACACACACACACACACACACACACACACACACAAATATACGCACCTATAACCATCACAACGAATACTACTACTATTACTACTAATAATAATACCATCACGACTACTACAACTACTACTACTACTACTTACTACCACCATCACGACTACTACATACTACTACTACTACTACTACTACTACTTCTACTACTACTACTACTACTACTACTACTACTACTACTACTACTACTTACCAATCCATGGTTTCAAAACAAACTAAAAAAATTCCTTCACATCGCTAAGAGAGTTAACAACAACGTATTTTTATCTCCATACATTTTTCATTCCATGTTTCTAGTCTCTGTAACTTATTCTCAGATCCTCTTTGTCGTCTGTAGTGAACCGCCTTTCGTTATGTTAAGACTCAGTCACTTACATTAAGGATGATTTTCACATTTTGTTAGCGTGTTTATCAATCAATCAATTAATTAATGCAGAGGAAAAGGATTTACTA